>CM026074.1:32213637-32691137 GCA_014839685.1 Anableps anableps | reverse complement strand
CTGGGGCATTTAAGTCCCTTCTGTATACAGTAGTACTAAAAACATTTATGAAAATATGTCTGATGGTATGTTTATAAAAGTATCTTAGCCTTTCTTGCATCTTTTATGCAGCTTTTGAAGTATGTTGTAGTAGCTCACCTACATTTCACACATTTCATCCATAGTGCTGCAATGAATATTTAATGGCTTTAAGTGGCTCCATGCAGGGCATAAAGGGTTCCTGACATGTTCTGTTTATATTTCTATGACATAAAGTCCCAGTTATGCCTCAAAAAGGAGTTACATAAAAAAAAAGAAAAAATCCATCCTAATTTTTCTGTTTTTCTAATACAGTACATTGGGAGCTCTGAATCAGATTCGTTATACCAGACTTTGAGTGTGGCTCGTTGAGGCTCCATTCAGAGGCCAATCTGACAGCCACTGAATAGAGCTAATTACCCCTATTCAGCTGCTCCAGCACAGACAACAGAGGACCAGGGAGAGAGTTTAACATTTTGACTCTGCTCAACAACATGCAAATCGCATCCTCTGCATGTGAAACCGTGGTGAATCTGGTTGTTACTCTAAACAGAAGATTACCGCTGGTATCTCAAGCTAAGTCTTAGAAAAAACGATTTAACATATGTATAAATCCTCAAATGACATATTTTAATTATGTTCTCGGTTTGATTAAGTTCTGATTTTGGCCAGTGGCTCCAAGGAGTTTTAATCCTTTCTTCAAACATAACATATTCAAGCTATTTCAAAGATAATAGAAAGAAGAAGCTGTTACTTATCTTTTCAAAAATACATCAGAGCTGTTCAGCCATGCAACAACTTGGTGACAGTGGGAATCTGGCAAACTATTCCACTCACTGCTGTGCACCTTAAAGTACATCTTAAATATTTTAGCTGGGTCAAATGATGTAATGTACATATTGTGTTAACTATTTTTAACATTTTGGATTTTTTTTATGTTTCTATAAAATGTTGAAGATCTCAGAAGTTTCTTCATCCCAGGTCTGAAACTTTGCTGTCACTTTTACAATGTTTTAATCACACGTACCTCATGTTGGCGATCTCAAAAAGTCTGTACATTTTCAGATGCCCCACACAATCAGATTAAGGATTCTTTGGTAAAATAACTTTGCGCCAGTTTTCAACCAGTCTTTGTAGCTTGTGCAGAATTTCAGTCTGCCTTTGATGTTTTTTCTTAGGGAGAAGTGTATGCTCTGCTTTCCTACCTGTTACATGATTGTTCTCCAAAGTCTTCTACTTATCATGCATGCAAATGCTCTTATAACCACCTGCTGCCAATGTTGAGCAGGCACTACTCTAGTGGTATCATTATTTCACAGTAAACTACTCAAAAGGACACAGCATAGGTGCTCGTTGATAAATCTTGGATATCCTAAAGCCTTCTTTATTGCAACTGTACCTCTCACCTTGAAGTCCTGGAGAATCTGGAAAACTGTTAGTGGAGGTAGCGTTTTAGGACAGGATATGATCAGGCGTTTTCAGTCTTAGATCCTGAACTGTGATTAGAACTACCTCTCAATATTAGGCTCGCGCCCAGACTGTTTATAAACCTGCCTGAACATGTTACTGCTCATTGGCTTTTCACTGGTGCTTAACTTTTTTATTATTGTTTTATCACATTTGTGAATTGTTTATTGTTATGTAGACAATGACTTACGTAATTTTTAAATACAAAATCTAGATTGTTTTTTTTTTTATGTTTGTATGTATTTTTGACAAAGTACCTTCAAGAAAAACTATATAATTCATCCAAGCTAAACAATCTTAAAAAAAAATCCCATTCATTAAAATAAGTTTGACAAAATTAGCTGTTTTTTTACATGTTCCCCATTCAATTTCTGATGTATTTTAATTGTTTTTATGATTAGTTTCTCTGCTGCTAAATGATCAATATATTTTAAACATGAGTTAACTACAGTAATAGTATACTGTCAGTGCATTAGAGGCAAACTACACTCTCATTTTAACGAGCAAAAACAGTTTTTCCAGAAACTGTGATCAGATGAAACAAATGATATGCCAAAATGGGAGAAAAATTACAGCAGCTTTGTCGATGTTAATAGAAAAAAATAAGGCTTTTAGGTTTGTACGTGTTCATAATTTCTCAGAAGTATTAACTATATTTTATTTCAGTTACTCTTCTCTATATTTACATTTCAGAAGTTTGACAGATGAGTTCACAGAACAAATATATAGTGATTGCAGGATGCACTTTTAGATAACTCTTCAAGTAGTTAAGATACACATATTAATTACAACCAATGAAACAGGGCTGCATTATAAACTGCTTCAGGAATATCTATATTTAGTTATATTTTAAACATGAGTTAACTAAAATACGCAAAACTGCACGCTTTTGTGTCACTAAGAAAATTGTCAGAGCCTTCAGTGAGTTTCACTAAATCATTACTCTTCTTTTTTCGCTACTGCTGTAAGCTTGCTGTTAGTATGATGCATGTTCATCATCACATCATTAAAAAGACAAACAATAGAAGTATGGCAAAAACTTTGAACTTTGCTGAAAAAAGAAACCCAACACCCTAGAGAGAGGAATCAATCCATTCATAGGTTGCGTTGGAGTCTAGATTGGTTTCATTTCTCTCATACGTGCAGTCCTTCTGACAGACTGCTAACCCACGACTGCTAGGCTTAATGGAAATGTCTCTGCAGCCTCCTTGCTCCCTGGTGAGACACATTATTGTTTTGTCATGAGCATCTACCTTTCGCTGCTCGAGGAAATAACCGCACTCTTGGCGATGGAGGCGATAATAACGGTCACTCAGACGATGGCACAGACAGGATCTTATGCTACATTTGCTACTGTGGAGCCAGTTCTCTATCAGATTTCAAGAAAGAGCAGGTAACACAGAATAGAAATTTCCACTCATTTCATTCCATCTTTTTTTTAAGCTTAATCTCCATCAGTTTTGCTATTTAAAAAAAACTACAACTTGTGCTCTTTATAAATGAATGAAAGAACTGTATTGGACAAGATTTGTGAAAATAAATAAATAAACTAAAATAATTTAAAATGTCAGTTTTTCCTTTTAATTGTGAACAACTTAAGTTTGGTTTGCCGCTTATTAAAAAAGGAAAAGCACTCAATGAAATTTGTTAGACCAATACACTGCTAAAATTTTAGGTAGGAATATGGTAATTGTGTTGCTCTTATATAGATTTAAAATCAATTGCATCTACCAAGGACCAATGTCTATTTTCTTTCCAAGCAAAATTTTTTAAAAATTCTAAAAACTGGAATTTCAAATGCCAACAGATGTATGAAACTTCATTCTACATGTATTGGTGGTTATCTTTATGATATCCTTGATTTTTGCTGATTGCACTTTTGTATTTTATTCATCAACTTAAAAAAAATCTATAGTTAAGTTCCATTAGTTGAGACTGTGTTAATAAATTCTACAGCTCTTAAAGTGAAAAATGTCCCCCCCCACACACACCTGCCGAATGCTGAAAATGCATTTTGTCAAAGTGCAGATGCTGCAGTTGATTGTGAATTTAATACCGTTGATTAAACAGGGTAGCTTCTTAGGACAAAGCAGATGCAGTGCCAGATGTGTTTCACAGTTTTGTCAGAGAAACATAGGATGACAGTTCAGACATTTGTACGTGGGAGGTAAAGAAAGTGACTATTGATCCTGTGCAGTTGGCTAACTGTTTATGTGTCTCCACTGGAATCAACAACTGACCTGCTCAGCTACTTCATATCAGTCTTTCCTCCAAGATGCAGAAAATCTAACCATGTATTTCAAACGTTAGGCCCAAATTCTTTTTTTCCATGTTTTGGAACTAAATAAACAACTACAATAGCAATGCAAAATATTAAAATCTAACTTTAAAAACGTGGTTCAAGCTTAGCCTAAGTTTTAGGGAATCTAATTGCAGATGTATGCATATGTGTGAGTCATGTTTGTGGAATGATTATCAACCACAATTATTGATATTTTAGCAACAGACCACAATCTTTATTCATTTAAAACCTGGGCCTCACCCTTCACAACAGAAAAGAACTGTCAAAAAACAAACTGTTGTCCAGTGTCAAAATATAATTAAAAAATACTATTTTCCTTTTCACTGGAGGATTTTTTTTCTTCACAAGTTTTCCAAAACAAGATGTCTTCTTGACTTGAAGGTTTGTGGGCAGAATTTAAAATAAAATGGTCAAAGAGACAGAAAAAGTGCCACCCACCCATTCTGGAGGCAACAAACAGGAGCTCACTGTCAAATTGAACAATAAAAGGACTGAAATCAAGACTACTCTTTTCAGTATTTTTTGATGACTTTTCAACCCACCCATTCCTGCTAACATCTAAGAATGTCAAATAATTTTTTTTTTCTGTACGTTTCCAAATTGAGTTTCAGAAGAAATGTCCTAGAGGGGCTTCATGTGAAAAAAAATGCTCAAAACCTTAATTCTCAATGCAGATATAATTCAGCCAGATGCCAAGGAATAACTGTGAATGGTGAGTTAAATCTTGTGTGAATAGAGCACAAAAACTCCTGCCATTACAACTTTCCCTTTGTTTTTTTCAGTTTCTTTTTGATTTTCTGATTTGAACATGTGTGCTACTAGCATATTAAATGTATGCCGTTAACTCTGTCAGATCACCCCTACAAAGGCTAATCTATCAGAGCAGGAACATACTATTTATGTATTCCTTCTGAAAACCTTCATGATAGTGCAGCAGTCCTTGAACCAGATACAGATGAGGAAAGGAAGCAACACATCTAAAAACCAAAAGCAGTTTCATGTTAAACAGACTAACATGTAGTTAACATAAACTTGTCATGGGTGTTTATCTCATAACACATTTGGAACTAAGTTATCTTTTTGACCTATTTGTTTGTCATAGAGGACTTGTACAACATACAACAAAATGATTTTGTAAAATACTCGGCTGCTCAAGACATTAATTCTAAGAATATACTTTTTTATGTGGTGACTGTGTCTCAGTGAGAAAAATATCATCCAAACGTTGCAGGTTTAATTTCAGTTTCCTCATGTCACATCTTGGTATGCCCCAGGGCAAGGCACTTACTGTAACTCCACTTGTAGTGTCTTTTTATCAGCATAAAAGGGTTTTGTGTAGGGGTAGTTTTTGGATGGAGCCCAATTCAAAACAATGGTAGAAAAAACTAAGTGAAGATTGAAGTAAAACTGCAGATTTATGTGTACTGACAAAGTCTTTAAGACCCATTTCTAAACAGCTTCAAATTTCAAGATTACCATTTCTAACAATTGTGATGCATCACGAGAAAAGTAGGAACAAGTCGACAGAGCAGAAACGGAGAAAAAAGACAAAAATCACCAGTGAGTGATTTTCATTTTTGTGAAAAATATACTAGTTGAAGTTATGAAGAAACCAACCCCTGCTTTAAATAGCAGTTTCAGTGGGTTTTAAAAAAGTAAACTTTGTGTTTGAATTCAGCTTATTTACAGAGTAAATCTGAGCTGTTCCGGCGATGTGGGGGAACTCACTGCTGATTAATATACAGGGCTTCATTGGTTATTCACAATGCAATAAGTTCCAAGTTTGAAGTATCCACATGACTCATTAACATCACCAACACATCACACAATGCACTACGGTCACGAGCCATTGGAAAAAAAGATACTTTGGAGATGACAACATCCATCATAAAGATACTGGTGAAAAGAAAACAATGCCAGGACTACTTATATGATCGGAGGCATTCATGTCTGCAGGAATATTTTTCAGTGTCTCAGGGAAGGTTTCAGAACTTTTATTTTTTTTTAGAACACTATTACAATACATAGCATGCCACGGGCAGCAGATCTGGGCCTGCCCGGCCAGGGGCTGCACTGCTGTGGTTGTGCTGAGTGTGATATGACCGTGACGAGGTGCTGACTAACTGCATCTAGGAGCTATAAAACCTAAAATAAAATAATTATTCATGTTGGGCTTTCTTTGAGCTGAAAGAAAACATTTTCTGGTTGTTGGACATCCAGCCATGAAGGACTGAAATGGACTTAAAAGCTGGTATGACTATTAATTCAACTTTTATTCTGCAATAACTCTGTTTGGCTGGAAGAGGATGTGCCTCACAAGGAAACTCTGTAATGTCACGGGACCCCTTTGAGTCCCCAGCAAGAAAAGGAAATCACTTTCTTGGAACCCGTTGCTCGGCGGGGCAACATTGGAGAGAAAGCCCACCTCTCCTGCAGGCAGAGACCTGCTCCTGGAACTGCAGGAGTTTTCGACCAAAAACTATGCAGGTGAACAGTATTGCACTGACTGGTTGGAGGAATAAACCTAAATCCTGGTCTATTCAGAGTTTCTGCAAGAAGAACCTTCTATTTACAGGTTCACCCACTACCGACACTGGCTGCCCATCCCCCTACACTGAGGAAGAGGGGTTTACACCAAAGGGTAAACCTCAGATGAATAGAAATGGGTTAGAACTTACAGGAACACACTAGGAACCATGAAGTCTTAAGCTTGCCAGGAGCTGGAAACCCTCGACCAGGAAGTCCCTACTCCAAAAATGACACCTTCAAGCTCGGCTGAAACTTGCAGCTGATCACATAGACAACCCAAAAGCCTTCTGGCACCATCCTGACTGGATGATGCCAGAAGCTTGTATAACCAAAAGATGCAGGAACCTGCTAATTGACATAAATCAAATATTATGATTTTAGGGTGGTTTTATGTGTGTAAGAAAATATTAATCTTAAACAGCATCACAAATGTCTTTCATAGCAGGGTGAACTGTAAAGTAATTATCTAAACATATGAGCAGCATCAATGTATAATGCACACCACTATCAGCCATCATCTGCACTGTTGTTATGCCTCCCTTCAGCCTTGCCAGTTTCCCATTTACATCATCCTCCCTGCATGCAGTTATTTTGCCCCTTAATTTCCATAGTGACAAACTACTGAGTGTCAGCACACTGACTGACATTCTGGACTTTATGCCCTGCAATCAAAGTTTCCTGTTGCTCTGTACAACGTGTACGAGACTGTGTGTTACCAAGCCACTTTGTGTCAAAAGTCCTCTATTTGCCTCCTATATTGACAGTTCTATACACCAACAACATGGTAACACATGCCTGTTAAACCCTATTGCTGCTTACTGATTCCAGACAGAAACACTGGAGTTTAAAGAGAAGATCCCTCCAGCTTAAATCATACATAAAGAAAAGAACATATCTTCCAGAAAAAAATGCATATCAGCATTCAGGCTCAACAATCAAGCGACTTTTTTTTTTTTTTTTTTTTTTTTTTTTTCAAAATCAAACACACACACAAACACATGCATATACATACACACTGCAGCTCTTTAAAGCTTTCAACAAATTGAACTGGATTGCTTTACAATGCAGTGGTATGTCAGGTATGTCAATAGATATAGTGCCGCATTTCAGGATTAGATGCAGAGGGTCAAAATGATTATCTCAATTTCAATTAACATACACATATTGTAGACAGTTAATTATTGGCTTAAGATTAAAATTTCTTCATCTTATCCTTACAATATTAGAAAGTTATAATTGTTTACTTAATTTATTATTATTATTTTTAACAATGACAAAATTGTAAAGGCCGTTTGTCATTTTAACAGATAAGATCTTGGCAAAAATATGCCGCCACCATGTTATGTAATTCACCACTTGTAGATAAGTGGGGTAAGTTGTTACTTGGCTACTGTTTAGGGTCACGAAGGTATCATTGCTTACTTTGTCACTGCAGACTTTGAGCTTGAAAACGTTCTTAACCACCACTGAAAAAAAACAATGGTGTTGGTGTAATAAAAAAATACCAGCTGCTAGATTTCTGGTTCATGGATCATCCTTCTGCAGGAGACAGAGCATGGCTAGTCTTAAAGCAAAGCTTTCTAGCTTTGCTTTAAGACTAGCCATGCTCTGTCAAGACTTTACAACAAAACTTAAACCATCATGCCAGGTTGTCTGTCAAAACCTCAAGCTATGTTACGATTATTTGATTTGTTTTTACTTATACCTGCAATAACAGAACATTGGACATGTCCTCGTATGACATTCTCACAGTATGATAACCTAAAGTAAAAATATTATAGTTTAATGACATGATTACAAAAAAATATAAAACATGACCTTGTTGTTTTTATTTTCAAGCAGAAAAGCAGCAATTATTATGACTCTTATTATAATGCCATATCATTTGTTTAACAGAAATATTTCCAAGCTCTCAAATTTGTCTTTGTTGTGAACCAAGGACAAGTATATTGTAGTAATCTTCTTTCAGCCAGCTGACATGACAAAGCACAGCAACAGGTGTGGGAGGGTGAGTGCTACATTAGTTCATATTCCCTAAAGTCAATGTCTAGCTGCAACTTACTGAAGTAACTCTGATCACTTCTGCATGTTCTCTGGCAGCTAATTAAAAACTACTTTAAATTGTTGGAATGTTACATTGGAAAACTTTATCAGTTTTTAAGCAATTACTTTTTACAACCTTTGTATAACTTCATACCAGTAGCAGGCATATACCCATGGAGAACACTCTTCTTAATACCTGTGCATCACTTTCATTTACAGGGGTTATTATCCAAAATAGACTTTTTTAAGCTTTATATCATGTTACAATGTCATTCCCTCATCAAACACATACCCAGAGTGTTGCTTAAACTCATTCATGGATGTTTGAGATATCCTTGAATCTCCTGTGGCAGCCATTCGGGGGTGCCTTAAAGCCTGCTCATACAAAGCGCTGTCTATTTACCCAAAGATCCGCCTTGGAGCTTCAGTCCCCAGCCAAGCTCCCACCCCATAGAGTATCTTTCCCCCATGCCTCCCTCACACAGCTCCTCCAGACTAGGGGCATCAGCAATTAGCAAACACCTGGTGGAACTATGCTTCTGTGCTCATTATACGAGTTACTTCTCAGTCCAACGCTGGTAAAAACATTAAAGGGTTAATCGAGGAGCAATGTTGTGATGACTTCCTGAAGGCAGAGTGTTGGAAAGAGCAGAGACAGAGGCCCAATTTCAAGGTGTTAAATTACAAAGTCAAATTTCTTTTCAGTCATATTTGATATATACTGCATTTTTATAACCACTTAAGTTAAAATAGTTCCTTGATTGTGCTGTAAAATCATTCTATGTGGCTGGAGAACACATAACACTGCCCCTTTAAGTTTATGTACAGCTAAAATGTTAAAATTGGGCCCTCTAGTGGACTACATGAGAGAACCTTCAAGCACCCAAAAAACTTGAATGCATAAAGAATTGTTGATTAATAAAATCAACCAACTACAACTTTTATACCAACTACATCCCCATCTATATTTTCAACAAGCTTATGTTTGTTTATAATAACGAATCACAAACATGATTTGGCTAAAAATGAGCCACCAAAGGTTTTGCCACCAGAGAAGCATTTATTTGTCTGTTTTCTGTGAGTGCGACCCTTTGCTACCATTCCCTCAGAAAGAAGCATGTCACTATACACAGCACTGTACTTTCCATCAATGGAATTCCCCTGAAGGGATCCAAAGATGGATGCAATATAAAATCTTACCCGTGGGTAAGGTCATAGTTGACCAGACAGCATAAAACATCAAAATCACAACAAAATGTTTCAAAGATTTGGCAAGGTATAATATTTCATCAAAAGACATTCATAAAAACAGACTTTCATTAAAAAAAAAAAAAAAGATGTGAGTAAAATTTTTGGCTATTTTGGCTATTTTCTTGAATATATTTGATATCAGTGTTTTTCATTTATTCAATTGCCATTAATACATAAGTTATGGATGAAGACTAAAAATAAGAAGCTCATGTTATTAGCATGCCATTAGTAATACACAAATACCACAGCGAAGAATAGCCATAATGGTAAATACAATCACAGGCACATCTGGAGAATAGCTGTTCTATATTAGACTGTGCATAAGGGAATTTCACAGCCAGCTACATTCATGGGAGAGCTGATTCCACAAGCTGGTTAAAGAAAGGTAGAAAATGGTCAGTTTTCTTTGTTCAACAGTATCACATAAAAAAAAAAAATCTGGTCTAAGGAGACCTATTCCTCTATGCTAACACCAGGAGTCATTTGAGTGTAAAACTGCAGCACTCTGGCTAATCTCCAGCTCATCTAGAAGAGCGGTTGAGAGCAAGCTGCAGACTGTAAACTGTAAATTATAAAGCTGTGATCCTCCAATCAACATTTGAGCTAATGCAACAACACATTGTACCTTAACCTTTGATCGATTGTCTGCATGATTGAACCATAAATATTATATAAAAGATTGCAATCACAGGCCTCAGCTCAAGTCACTGTGAAAGCATTTGAGCACAGAGAAGACAAAACTGTTGTAAAAGAGTGGGGAAATCACAGAACTTCAGACTCAATTTCTGAAACGTAAAAATTGCCTCGAATGAGAGCAGAAACATTTTGAAATTATTAAAAACACAGTCTTCTATACTGACCTTCACAGCCCAAGTCATCTTTTTTCATTCAAACACTAGCCATTTCCTTTCACTATGACAATCAAAAGTTGACAAATGAAGTAAGTTCCACAGCAAAGGACGCTGAAGGAACCTGTCATAGACAAACCTTTTCTACAAATCCAGCCAAATGAATTATATGTCAAACAATCCATAATCCAAAAATGTAACAGAATTCTATTTACTGGCTGTTCAACTTACAGGATTCGGTGTCTCCGCACAGCCTCCTGCTTCAACAGGCAAGCAGCATATGACAGTTCTCTCCGTGCATGTATCCACAGCCCTCCTTATCAATAGATCACTGATCAATTTAAAAGGGTAGCTACAACCCCGCCTGGTCCTGCAAGGGTCAAATGTATGGAAAACTTACATTTAGATAGAAAGGAGGACTGTTGTTTTGGTGCATTTTACAGTGAAAGTGAAATGAAACTTGGCAGCCACTTCCATGCAACATTAGAGGAGATTATCTACAAAATCCTTCTGAATTAAGAAATATATTTTCAAAATTATAAACTTCTGCATTAGGCCTGGTGTAACACGGAGATAGAAAAATAAAGAAGTCAAATTTGCTGTACTCTGTTAATATTTGTAGTCATTCGGAGAATTCCGACACTCTAAAAGTGGCTGCACATGACAGGTGTAGGCAACGAGTCCTACAGTATGTGATCGACAGCTTATATGAAGAGTTCACCCTTTCACGCAGAACATAAACAAACGGGCACAGGAATGCCTGACAGAATGAAGTGGAGTTCACTCACCATTTCTCTGAGAAGGCGCCGGGTCCTGAAAGCATGTCACGACACTAAACACCCATGAGCCGAAACCCCGCTGCTCTCCAGTCCGGCGAAGGAAAACAACAAATAAGTAACAGAAAAAGCAATAAACCCGGGCTGTAGCTGACGCTCGGGACTGCTCGGCTGAGTGGAAGGAGCGCTGCGCAGCAGAGACAAGTGGCGGAATTTGGAGACACGTCCGTGCGCAAAAGCCGGCGAGCCGAAGAGCGCACCGCTGGTTTGGGACTCTGGAGACAGAGACACTGTAAAAAGAGGAGTACAAAACCTCCCGCAAAGAGTTGTGGAAACCTTGAAGGTTTTTAAAGGCGGCGCGGATTGTGTCTGGTCAGTCTGCGACGGAGGAGTTGACTCTGTTCCGCACTGTGTGAACTCACAGCGGACATTAAACCGCTCCGGTCAAGTCCCTCCTCCTTTCTTCAGCCCTGAAGTAACGGAAGCACTCACTCGCTCTTGCTGTCTCCGTCACTGACACACTACATTTAACTAACACGACGCATTTGGCCGAGGCTGTCCCTGCTGACGCGCGACTGGTTGAAGTGACCTGCGCACGTGTAAGGAGCCAGGCTTTGACCTTTGTATGAACGCAAACCTTGAATGCACAAAACATAATGTTTTTGTTGATTTGCAACAGAATACAACTTTTTAGCATTTTGTTATCATGTGACCAGCAGGCTGTTTATGTTACTACTGAGACATAGTGTCAAAGAGTCAACAACACTTAGAAAATAGGCACATCTTAAATAATTAGGCTTGCATTAAAAAGTTGAAACCTTTTCTCTATTCAGTTGAAAAAGTGAAATGTGTTCTGCAGAGCAATATATTTAAACGGTTTATTTTTGGTTCATTTGAATGATTATGGTTTACAGCTAATAACCCCACATTCAGTTTGTCATAACATTTTAATATTACACAACACCAATTTAAAAACAGGATTTTGTAACAGAAATGTGTATCATAAGTAACAAGACAAAATGGGAAAATGTATCCCATTACATCTGTTATGAAACTTATCTACCTTAACAGAAAAAAAACAAGGAAAAGAAAAAAAATCATCATACTGACAGTTAGACATGATGATGGTGGAGTGATATTGTAGAATTCCTTTGCTGCTTCCAGACCTGAATATCTTGAGGTAAAAATCATAAATTCTGCTGTCTGAAATAGAATGTCTGGCTATCAATTGGTGACCCTTTAATTTAAACAGGTTTGGATTATGCATCAGAAAAATCATCAAAAGCACACCAGCAAGTTAATTTATGAATGGCTCAAAACAAAACAAAACAAAACAAAAAAAAACCCCAAAAACATAAAAGAGAGTTGTGTAGTCGTCTTGTCAAAGACCAGGCTTAAATCAGATTTTTTTCACAGCACAGTGTACATATATTTAACAAAAGAAATGTAAGCTGTAGGTATTTTAACATAATTTTATATCCTTTCTCATTCAAATACTGAAACAGACCTCAGTCATGCACATTTACCTAAAAGCCTTGAAACAGAGCTGGCTTACATAGGATTTTTGTCTGCTTCAGCAAAGATTCTAATCATAATATGACCGGTGTACAACCTGGATGCTCAAGCAAACTTACAATAAAATAGGCAGGTTTTTATTAGTTTTCTAGTCTGGAAAAATTTAAATGCACATTAATTATACCATAGTTTAGTGTAGGGCTCCAGCTAACAATTATTTTAGTAATGGAGTATTCAATCAATTATTCTGATGATTAATCGAGTAATCAGATAAAAAAAAAAAAATAAATAAAATTGACACATTCTGCAGATTTTTCATTTAACCACTTAAACCTGTTTTGTACAATATTAAAAATACATACAAAATGTCCTGGATGGTTTTGATCCTTCTAATTCTAGTTTTGATAATTGCTGTTCCTGTCTTCCTTGGTTTCTTATTTTGATGAGATCAGCCTTGTTTTTGTTTGACTTTAGTCCAGTCTTTTCTTCGTTATTCTAGTTTGTTTATTCATTCATTGTCTCTCGTTATTCTTTGTTGCTGTTAGATTCATATTCCTTGTTCCTGTGTTTACTCTCCCTCTCCCCCTGCTGCCATTCTCTCTCTCAGTCTTGCCTCAGTCTCCCTTCTGCTCTCTTTCCTCACACCTGGTAATGATTAGCCAATCAGCCCCAGTCTTTTGTTTCAGCCTTCACACTCCCAGTATTTAGACTTCTCTCCTGCTTTCACTCCTCGTTGGATCCTCCTGTGACCGACCTGCTACTTCCCCCTCACACTCTGCTTTCTTGCTTCTGGATTTCTGTTTTTGTTCTGCTCTGGATACCCACATTCTCAGTGGTTTTTTGTAAACCGGGTAAAACATATAAAGAAGGTTTAAAGAGGTATAAAGAAGAATAAAGAAGGTTTGTTTTTTTTTTAATCTTAAATACAAAATGTACATATTTTTGTACAGTTTTGGCCCTATTTCTGCACTGAATGGTATTCTTTCAGCAAATGGCATGTTTCAGAGTCTCTATACTCTAGTTCTTTGATTACAGTCGACACTGACCAACACCTAGAGCAGAAATCAAGCCCAAAAAACCCACAACAGAACCAAAGGAAGCATATCTCAAAAAGTAGATAAAAACACCAAAGTTGATCAATTTTCCTGAAAATATGATGAATATGTTTATGTTTAAACAACATTAGTTTGGTTTTGGCACTTTGGTTTTGAGTTCTGTATTATTTTGGGCTAATTTAGCTAAGATTATGGTGTGTACACTTGCTCTGTTAGGTCATTGTTTTACTCATCTCTATGTCTCTCATCCTGCTCTTATTCAGTTATCCACACCTTGTGCTCCTACATAGTTTTTTCATAGCTTCTGTTAGAGTTTCTACCTACCCCCTCTTTATTGTGCCACAAACTGCCATCCTCAATTTACAGTCCTCACCAGTTGACTTCTTGTTAATGATTTTGTTTCTCCTGCATATTCTTCCTGTTCTTTACAGGATGTAAGTTCTTCAGTTTCAATTTCCCTCTGATCCTGCCTGCCAACTGTGTGCATTTGGGTTCCTCTGAACAACAACACATGATACTTAAAGGTAGTCTAAAACCCAGTAACCTTAAATTGTGGTTGCTGGCTGGTGTCCGGTCAAGGTAATGGGCAGACCCGGCACCAGAGGGCTGGCCATGCCAGCCCATTAAATTATTTGGGCCCCCCAATACAGGTTACAATGGGGACGTGTCCCCCGCACTTTTTTCAGTCGTTATAACTGTGTAATCTGTTGTTAATGTGCTCGTAACGTGTTTTCCCGAGTCGTCTTTAAAAGCACTATGAGCACATTAACATTGGTTATACACCTGTATGGGTTAGCGACAGAGACATGCTGCTGGGCAGAGCTGCACACTGGTGTGTGTTAGAATCAATCATGGCAGCAAACCACCAAAAGGCAAAGAACTTTGACGTTTTTTTTCCAAAGTAAGTTGATTAATACTGTTGGATGCAGATAAAGTTAGCTAAATGATGACTAGTTAATCCTGGTCCACATATCACATTAGGTTTCATTTAAATATGTTTATGACCCAATGCCCTAAACACAACTAGTCAGAAGAAAGATGCAGCAACAAGCAGCCATGAGTCCATAAGTCTAGAGTGGACAGGAAGGATTTCTCATTGATTTTGTAAAAATTGTAGATTTGTGCTGAGAATTATGACCAGAAGCAGAGCCAAGAGCTGAGAAAGACATTCTCATGTCTTTAGACAGTGATCCTGTAATAAACAAAGTTGCAGAGACCAGTCCACTGCTCAGGTGTATATTAATGCTTCAGGATTGTTTCTTTAAACCTACTCTTACAAAGAGGAAAAAAAGATAATAGGATCATTAGAAAGTTGTGTCATTCTTTGAATAACAAACTTGCCGAGAGCAATGCAATATTTTTTTATTTTTTAACCATAAGAATCAGATAACCAACAACACTAATTTGCTTGATATTTGATCTAGCAGAAAAGGAAATTCTGATGTACAGAAAAGTGTTGTTCTCATATTTGTGAAATCTAAGTTGTGATGGAACCATTTCCTTGAAAAAGAGATGACAATGTTATAAGAAAGTACAACATTTTTATAATTTTTTTTTACAATTTGATATTTAATATGCTTATTGACTCTTATTTCATTTTTAAGGTTCTGATATGTCTCAACATTTATTTGAACAAAATATAGATTCTGATATTGTTGAAAAGGATGTGTTGTAAAGAATACTGTTTGAGATGTGCTCTCATGTTGAAATAACTCTATATTGTGAAACAACTCTTTCCTGCACTGAACTGAAAATATTTTACAAAAATACACTGAATTACAAGGTTTTATAGAACAACACATTGTTGTAGACTTGACATGTAAGATTATAATTACATTATTTTAATACTGATATGTCGTTAGCTAAAGTGGGCCGATTTGAGGCATGAAATTCCAGGGCTGAAAACGAGTCCCACTCCAGCCCTGGTTGCTTGTGTTGCATTTAAGGGTTTGATTATTTGATTGTTCATTTAAATACATTTCAGAAGTTCTTGCTAGAGGATGGCCTAAACAGTTCAAGAGGAACAACAGAATTAAAAGTTTAAAGTTTCTCCAGTAAAAAGGTGTCTAATTAGACACATAATTATAATCACCCATAAATGTCCCTCCAGGCTTAAAAGCACCTTATTAACATTTCCTCTTTTTTTTTTATTCTCAAAAGGAACTTTGACACCTTTTGCAGTTTAAAATCAATGATGTTTCTCCTTCAGATTCAGCTCAGCCTTTCCCCTGAACACCAGGTGGTGTCTTAGAGTTTGGAAAAAAGATATTTTACATTTAACCCTATGCCAAACACACTAAGAGAATGCTGATTTGGCAATGCAGGGTAAGAGGAGATTTTAATAATGAGGAATAAATTCAAAACTTCAACATAGAGACCCTGGATTGAGTCCTTAGTTTTTGTCTTTTTACTTGATTGGGTTGTTGTTGCTTTCTTTTAAAGCTCTGATGTTAAAAGTAGCAAAAGTAATGAAAAAAAAACATCCTTCTTACTTGAAAATTAGGTGAGCATTTTTGTGTCTAATATCCAGAGGTTTTATGAGATAAAAGAATGATCTGTACAGGTCAGGAAAAGGTGAAAGGAAGGTTTCCTCCCTCTCATCTTAAACTGTTGAACCCTAACCCGTCTCTGGCTCATTAGTTCAGTTTCTTCCTGGCATCTGTCCAGTCTTTCGTCTTCCCCTCACTTCTCCAACCAACATATCTTTTTATGCCTTGAACTGATCTGATCTCTGTTATCCTCTCTGATCTCTGTTATCCTCTCAGTGACTTTTAATTCAATCCACCTATTTGTTGGCATAGTTTATTTTAGGAAACTAATAAAATAAAGGCTAAACTGTACCTAGAATCTATGGTTGGAAATTAAAATTTGCATTACCTGAGATTTTTCATGCAAAGGTTAAATTAAGATTTATAGTATTTTAAATCTTAGAAATGCTGCTTATGAATGTTTGTAAATTTAGTACAAAACCCTGAGGAGACAGACAGACCTAAATGAAACAACATACATCATTTTGTCATGTTATGGGTGACAAAATTATCTCCTCCTCTAGGCCAAACAATAATTTAAGAGTGACGTTTCAACCCAATGACAAATAATACTCTGTCAAGTTTTGTCATGTGATGTCAGTGATGTCTGCTGGATGCCAGAAGGGGAGGTAGCTCAAGGCCAGTCCATTGTCCCACCTACGATTTATCCCTCAGAGATAGCAAAAAATGACCAGAACAAACAAGCAACAGAAGCCTCCTCCTCTCACTTTGAGTCACAATCTCATTTTTGCCAAATCCATCTAAAAATAATAAAAAAAAAACTGAATGTGGCTTTTTCCAAGCACTGATGTGACAGAAATTTTGAAAAAATGAACTGACTTAAAAACAACTTTAATTTTTTACATATATATGTAGGACAGAACATACACATATGCATTTTTTCTGTGTAACACAAATTTTCCAATGTAATATAATATTTCCTAAGGAAAACCAAGAGAATTTAGAGAATGTGCATCTTCATTTCAGGATATTTACTCAAACTAAACTAAGAAGATTTTGTTGTCTAAATCTAACCAAACAAAGTTTAAAATGTTGCCTTCAGAAGTTACCTAATAAGAAAATAGACTTCACCTGTGCATACTTTTTGCTCAGTATAAGTATAATTGGACCGGACTTGAGAATGGATTAGGGGTTTACGTTCCAGCAGAACTACAACCCTAAACATACAGTTAGAGACATATTCATATCTCTCAAAGTCCAGATGTAAATCAAAATCAGTGGCAAAACTTGAAAATGAATGTTTAGACTCTCCACCCAAAATATCTGAGCTTAAGCTATTTTTCAGTGTCTAAATATGCAAAGCTGGTAGAGACATGGTGCTGAAATTGCAAGGGATGGGTCTTAATGTTGACTCACAGGGCAAACTAAAAATGCTTGCCACATTTTCAGTATTTTTTACTGTGAAAAATAAATACCATTTTGCAAGTACTATGTGTCTCAATCACAAAAATAACAAAACTGAAAAAAGTATTTTAAAAGTGAATAATTTTGCAAGGTGTCATAATTACATACAGCTGAAATAATTACAAAGGACCTTGTTTTATGATTTCAGAAAATATATTTCAATTAACAACCTTTCCTTTTCCAGTTTAGCGAGAGAAACACTTCAGAATGCTTAAAAATAATAAACATGTTATTATTAAACTAAAATCTAAATTTGTTGTACAAGAACTGAGTATATAGCCTGCAATTACTTTATTTAGTGGCAATTATAACTTTCTCCCAGTTATACCTAACAACTGTCAAGCAGAAAAATAAAAATACTAAAATAAAGGATGATTAGAAAGTGAGAGACTTTTCTGTGCAGCAGACTTGACTTTGTAATTACAAAACCAAGGAAGAAGTAATAACTGTCCAATGATGTAAGACTTTTTGAAAGGAAGACCAGTAATTTGAAGGTAAATAGTAAAGATGTCCTTTATGTGAGAGTCTTTGTCTCCCATCTGTGTAATGAATCAATAGATGTTACCAGTCCATGAGCAACATGCTATTTAATACCGTCAACAACAGGAGCACTTCAAAATTACCTACATTTAACAAAAAAAAAAAAAAAAAAAAAAAAAAAAAAAACAGCAATTCAAATGTACTTTGTAGTAAACTCCTCAAAAGTAATGAAAATCATAATTAATATTGTGCATTCAAGTGAAAAAGAAGACTATTGCCTAGGTGGAGACACAGTGAATGAGATGCTCCGCAAAAGATGCATTACACATCTGCAATTTGGTTATGGTTCTACCAAGAGGGATGCTAGAAATGCACAAAAGAAACAGAACAAAACCTGCATGACCAGTGTTTGTTAGAAAAACCCTGACCTTTGTCCTGTCAGAGCCACATCAGCTTGGCAGCTGAGATGAAGACGTGAGGATCAAACAAAAAGAAAAATCTAGCCTGCTCTGTTCAGCGAAGTGAAATCTTCAGCCTTCTGTATTTGTTGCAATTACGTGTGAGCCTTGGTGCTTTTAAAATATAATTTTAGAAATACAACAGATGGACATATATACGTTTTGGAAAAGGAGGTGATAAACCAGCAGTTACACATTCGTCTCAAAGCTATAGCTGGTAGTGAGCTGTTCTGGACTGTCAGATTACAGAAAGTGCATTTGCATAAGAAATTGTGCTGTGCGACTAAAAGCATTTTGGCTGCACTGACGTCTGTGCTGGATGATATGAATCATCTGTCTCAGGCATGAAGATAATCAAATCCAAATAGAGACTTGGTGTTGATTGCATTTAAAGTATCTATAACCAGCCACTTCTTTGTCTATGAAGCCTGATGCACCGCAGTGCAACCCATAAAGCATTTGATTATCAGTAGCATCATTGTCTCTGTGTCTTGGAATTGTCTGCACTATTGAAGCATGTGTCTCATTAGGCTGGAAAAAAACAAACTGTCAGCATTCGCTATAAACAAAACTTACTTTTACATTGCTTGTATATCTGCCTCAAGCAATAATATATGATATCACTTCTTCATGAGATTGATTATTGTGACAGAAATTGTTTTTTTGTCCTTCTGCTTCACATATTTAGATGCAACCTGAACCTAATTTCCTTCAAGTAAAATAAGCCCACCCAGTGTGAAGTAGTGACATAAGCATCATATCTCAGACTCTGTTGTAAAGAGCAAGAGGGGGGAAAGGAGAAGGAGAAGTGTAAGCTAAAAGAAAGAACTCTAACTGGAAAAGAGGACATTTAAATTCAAATGTTTGAAGGGGTGGTGACATCACTGTATATTGCTGCATATGTCAATTTCCCACAGAATTTTATTTTAAAAAATGACGTCACATTTTTTTAGGGGGTTGTTTTGGCAGGCCAGATTTCATTCCTCTGTAAAATGGTTGGGTATGGTAATGATATGTGGCTCTACCTAGCTGACTTCACTCTGATTGGCTACAACCATATTTGGGAACCTCTTCAATAAAATGCGCTGAACATCGTCTCAAATTGGGGTTATAATTGCATAATTGCGTGGTACTTCCCCATAAATTAACTTCAGGCACTCTTCTTTGGTTCTCTCATCCTCCGGGAGTAAATGGAGACTTCCAGCTGTTTTTGAACACCCTCGGACATAACAGCTCCCCTTTTTCATAGCCATCCTCTTCTCAAGTGGAGTAGCCAGACATGCTAGTGCGACTGAGCCCTTAAATTAGCCGGTATCAGCTGGGTGGAGGAGGGAAGGGGAGGGGGAGGTCTGTTTGCTTGGTGGTGTTCTCTAATTGGAGAGTATGAATTACATACAAAGATAACCTTTGTAGAAAGATAAACTGTTCTCTGATTCGTCCGTTTTTGAGCAAAGAAACAAAGCTGACCGCCTATGAGCAGGGCTTTTGATACCAATTCTTGACATTCACATGGCCTCATCAGTTCACAACAGATCATATTAAACCCCCAAAACCACAGAAAAATTTAATTTGTTGTCATGACCCGTTTGAAGTCTGAATGCATGCAGATACTTACATTTTCTGGTTTTTTATTTACCTTTTCAAAGAAAATGTTTTTTTCCTGAGGTATAAGACAACCTCACTCTCTAATTGAGATCTGAATATAGCAGAAGAGCTAGAGCTTAACATGTAGTGAAATATCTGAAAGTAAAACAGATTGCTAACTAATACAACTGTGCAAGAAAAATGTACAAAGATAACCCAAAACTTTGCTAAAGCACATTTAGTTTAGGCCAATAAAGTTAAGGAGTTTCTGTTTGTCTGTCCATCCATTGTTATCTACTTATCCAACATTGGGTTGGGGGACAGGTCCTAGTTGTTCCTCTTTTCAGTCAAAAAGTTATTTGGTTAATATCTAGATACATACTGTATATCTAAAGATCAACATTTTCTTTCAAAAAAAGACTTATAAATTCTGGTCCACAGTTTTGGCTCCATTCAGACCCCCCACACACACACACACACCAGCAAAATATATTTTGGGTTGTCTGAAGCAGTACAGTAGGTTTTATTGTAATGTGATTCTTTGTGTCTGTGTCCTGATCGCATCCATTAGGTCAGACACCGAACATCATTTCTGTTTATCTCATTCTAATCAGCCTAATTAGTCACTAATAAGCTTCTCAAAAAGCATAAAAGAAGGCTGTGGCTGTTTCTGAGGGTATTCATTTCATGGTCCAGTCAAGTGCAGCCTGCACAAAGGCAAACTCACACCTATGTAAGTGAATAAGAACTCTTCTTGGGAGGGATGTGGATGATGACAGCATGTGTTTTTTGGGTAAATTGAGGCTTAACTCTGTCAATAAAATACATTAGAAAGTAACAAGTTGAAATAAATGAATCATAATATTACAAGAATAAAGTCATAATATTATGAGAGTAAGGACGAAAATATTACCAGAAGAAAGTCATAAAATTATGAGAAAAAAAGTTGTTTTAATGAGAAAAAAGCTTGGTTAGAGTTATCTGACGTGATCAGCTCGTCAAGGCCATGAGGTTCTTCCACTGAATTAACAAAACCATGATTGTTTCATTTTTATTTGAAGCATTTTGTTTGTTAGACAGGAAGTACGGCAGTATTAGAATTCTATATTCTTTTTTAAATGGTTCTGCCAGTAACCAGGTCTGTGGATTTACTGATCTGAGAAACAGTAGTTATTTTTATCATTAAATGGCATCTACATTGTTTTAATAATAGGGATGTTTGGTAAGACTGGTGAAATCAAGATAAAATAAAACTTTAAATTTATTCTCAAAATAAAATGTGTGTTACAGAATTATACGTCTTCAGTTTTTTCAAGCAGTTATTTGAAAACAAGAGTCAGTGTTTTGGAATAGTCAAATCAAATTACAGACTTTCCCCCCCAAAATGCTTTTTGTTTTGTTTTGCTTTTTGACACTGCAGAAGAAATTGAAAACAGCATCTGTAACAAAATCTTTAATTAATCTGAATGATTAGTAGTTGCTCCAGTCCAGGAAAAGGCTGCTCTAGCGAATCTTATTAGATTCTAACAGTAAAGGTTTGGGTACTTTTACCATATAAAGATAATGTTAAAAGGGTCATGACAACAAATTAAATTTTCTGTGGTTTTGAGGGTATAATATGATCTGTTGTGCGCTGATGAGGCCATGTAAATGTAAAGAGTTGATATCAAAAGCCCTGTTCATAGATGGTCAGCTTTGTTTCTTTGCTCAAAAATGGATGAATCAGAGAACAGTTTATCATTCTACGTAGGTTATCTATCTACGTAATTCATATTACATTTTAAATGAAATTCTTTGGAGAATTGACATATACAGCAATATCAACTACATGAAATAGTTTATACAGTGATGTCACCACCCCTTCAAATAATATTTAGCTGGTGACAGAAGGCAAAAAATGACAGTTCATTAGCTACCTTGGTTTAAAAGTTACTATACATTTTTGGTACATTTCTTTATAAAGAAAAACATTAAACTGTATTGTTCTCTGTTCAGCAGTGAACAAATATTGTTAAAAGATTTTTGACAATACTTTGATTTTTAGTAATGTGTTCTAAGACTTCAAAAAGTTGCAAGTTTAGATTGAACAGAGATTTGGTTCAATTTTGTCAATGAATTACACAACAATAAAACCACTTGAAAATTGACAAGGTTGTTGTTTAGGAATTTTTGAATAACACTGTACTGACATTTGATTATATTACAAAAAATAATAAATCACTTTGAAATTGTTTCGATATATTGGCAACCTGGTGTACCAGTTGTACTAGAAGTACACGACTTGGGAAAACTCCTCTCCTGAGAGGGACTCCATTCCCCACAGGATGGTGTGTGGTCACATGTCATCTGCTAAAAAGACTCCTATCACATTTGGAGTATCATAAAGGCTACAGGCAGATTGATTTGGACTTAGCCTCTTTTCTCTGAAACTGTGATGTTTACAATTGGCTTAATTAAATAATTATATGTGCATAATCGAACTGAAAGGCCTGTAGCAAAAAATGTTGGTATAAATAAATGCAGTATTAATGGACAAGGCATTAATACAAAGTGCTTTATAGGACATTAAAGGACAGATAAAACAAAAATGACCTTTGCTTGTAAGACAACTTGATAGGCTATATAATGAAAAGCATAGCATAAAAGAAAAAAAAAAAAGTTAAACTACAGATACTAAAGCAAAATTTTAATAAAAGTTTAAATTTAAATTCAAATTGATTCTCCAATTTTGTGCTTCAGAAAGGCAAACCATTAATTTTTCAGATTCTGTGGCAAATAAAAAGAGATGGTTTTGCTTTTCTTGAAACTATAACTGTTTAAAATTTGACATCCTTTGATATCTATTCCAATTTCAGTGGAGTGTTGGAAGTTTTTGCTCACACAAATAATGTTTGTTTTGGGCTACACAGAAAATATAGACTGTTATCCACACAGGATTGCCTGATACATGAAAGATGTGCATGTTTCTGTGTAGGCTTCACTGAGCTTTAAACTCCAACCTCTGCACCTCTCCTCTTTTGTAATAGCATCATATAGAGTCCTAACTATCAAAATATATGGTGCATTAGATACCGGAAGGTGCAGAGAAAACTCAACCAAACTTTCATCTCTCCTGATCTTCAAAAGAAGTAGAACCATGTGATCTAATGTAATGACTTTCCATCATGAGATTTCCAGTTTCATGGTTTTCATCCATCTCCCATCTCAAAGAATCATGATGTATAAGTTTGTTCTGTAACTCAGGTTCATTTCCGCTTATTGTTACATTAGGAAAGCAATAAATGTTATACCACACACAAATTTTACATTGATGAAGTCCTCTATTCAAAATATGAAATGTTACAACATTGGAATACATTTAATTTAAACTAAGGAACATAATGTCATCCCCTCAGAAATGTACACTGGTTGGTGTCTGTATGTGTGCAGGTCCTACCTTTTCTCTTTGAAGGGTGAGACTGGCAGGTGACTCCTACAGCTGATGCTCATCAGGGAGTAATCAGGAGGCGCTTAATAGGAGCAGATCTCAGCAGCAGATAGTTCCATCTCACAAGTTGTAATCAGGCCTCATCTTGTTGGTTCTATGTATTGTAATTTGTCACTTAGCTTCCTTGTCACCCTCCTTCCTAGAAAATCAGTTCCCATCCTTGTTCGGCTCTCTGGATCACAGCTTCCCTGCAGCCTTGTTAAAAATATTGACCTCCGGATCTGCTGCCAATCTCAGCTCTGCTTCTCCAACCGCTCCTCCTGTTTCATGCTGCATGGATCTCTACGGTCTTACCATCTGACTCACCTGCCTGTCCACCTGGCAACAATCCATCATCCACTACACCTCCGTCTGGACCACAAGAGGAAAAGTTGTTACCTATAACCGTTGCTCACCACCACCTCTGACAATCAATCACAAGCTCTGTGGATAGAAACTCAGTTAACTTTTAAAGTGCAAATTTGGCAATTTCATTTACCTACTTTCATTAAGTAACAAGCTAAATGATTGGAAAAGTTGTTTTATTCTTCAATATTAGAACTCATGTTGTAGATCCAAGGCTTTTTAGTCCTAGTTTGAGATTCAGCTCTTGTCTTTTCAGAAGTCAACTTGAGAGTTTGTAAAAGCATAACACAACGATGTATTACATTTTTTGTGAAACAAGCTTTTGTATTAAAAAAAAAAAAAAAAAAAAAAAAATTATCAGGTGGCAAACCTCTTGTCCAGGTTTTTCTCTTGGGCCCGTTAGGCCCAGACATCCTTCTACTGAACATTCTGTTGTTCATGCTGGTATATCCCAAAGTATTTCCATGCTAGAAGTCTCTCCAGCATATTCTGGGTTTGCCCGGGATTCTCATGCCCCAAACAAACCCTCAAAGGAAGTGATACAGGAAGAGATGCCCAGACCATCTTAACTTACTCCTTTATATGCAGAGGACTAATGGCTCTCCTTTAAGACACCCCTGGCTCAGAATACATCTATCTCTCAATCTATGTAACCATTATTAATGAACAAGATACTCAAACTCCTTTCAAAGACTTGTGGCTCATCTCCAAAGAGAAATAATCAAAATGCCAGTAGAATAATGTAACAAGCTTGTCAGGGATTTTAAGGTGGATTTAATTGCTGTAATGCCAAAAAAGGATTTTTACATTCATTGTTGAGAAGGGTATAAATAATTTTTGAGATTAGATTTTTAATGATCTGCAAATGAAAACAGTTTTCTCTCAATCTGCTATGAGTAATTTCAGCTTAAGATACACACAGTTTTTGGACTGTGAGAGGAAGCTGGAGTACCAGGAGAGAACCCATCTGCACATAGGCAGAGCATGGAATTTTATGCAGAACAGCTTCAGGCCAGGATTTAAACCAAGGACCCTCTTGCTGCAAAGCAACATTGCTAACAATGGTGCTATCTTTTGTTCGTTGAATAAATTGCAATTCTCTTTGTCTCTACTCCTTTACTTTCCTCCTCTAAAGTACTTTGAATAATCTTGTGTATGAATAGTGCTCAGCAAATAACCTACCTAAATTCAATTAGGAATCTGAGGCAAGACTTGAAATCTGCTTTTCAAAGACAGTTTCCATTCAGTCTTACTGAGCTATTTTGCAAAGAATAATTTGAGACTCTGGACTTTCAAAGCTGGTAGAGACATTTCCAAAAAGACTGAGCTGTAATTGCAGGAAAAGGTGGTTCTATGAAATGGTAAACTGAGAAGATTTGGGCTGAATACAAATCACACAGTTACCACAATTATGTGCTATTTTGTGTTGGTCTATCATAAAAAAATCTGAAAATAAAATGTACTTGTGAAATATAATAATTTAAAAAATGCAGAGCACTGCATTTCTATGTTTATGTTATTTTAATTACATTTGCAGTTAAATCTGCTTTACTTTTATGTACAGATGTTGAGAGGATCTGTTTTGGTGGCCTAATGATTGCGTCTGTGCCATGGTCTTGAGCCAGAAAAGAGTAGAGTGCCTTTTCTGGGTTGGGGAGGAGGTCCTGCCCTAAGTGGAGGAATTCAAGTATCTTGGGGTCTTGTTCACGAATGAGGGAAAAATGGCGCAGGAGATCCCTTAGAAATATTCACACAGGGTGGCTGAATAAATTTGGATACCATGCTTTTGAGATTTATTTTTGGAAAGAAATTTCAAATCCATGTGTTCATTACCCTTTCACATCACAGTTTTGCACCACTGTATGTGGGTGTTTCACATAAAATCCCAATAAAAGACATTAAGATTTGTGGCTCTAACATGGCAAAACTGGACAAACTTCAATGCATATGAATGCCTATCCAAGGCACCTTAGGGATGTCTCTGTTCAGCTCATAGATAAATCTGAGTCATTTCAACACAAAATGCACCCTAATAGTCTCTGTAATAATCTTCTGTGCTTGTGTATTTTAATGTAAAAATACTCTCTCCAACCAAGCTAGCTATGACGTTGGGTCTTATTTGAAGCATCATCATGTCAATTTTTGTACAAGCAAACATGATTTGTGATCATGGGTTGAAATTTTGAGAAGACAAGCCGATGTTTAACAAGAATGGAGCGCTGCTATGTGCTTGTTGTCTTGACAACATGTTTCACTCCATTTTAACTCATTCTTAAAATAACTAAATCACTGTTACTTTAAGGTACACTTTTTTGTAGCTGTCAGACTGACATTTTCTTGACTATTTTTTCTAATATTATGTTCTACTGTATGATTGCAAAACAATGTTCTCCTGTGACGATAAAAAGACAAAAAATAAATTTAAGATGTTTTTTTCTGAAGTTTCTAGAGATTTTCAGACATTTTTACACATAAAGAAATGACTGAACAACACACTGACTTCTTGTTTTTATTATACTAGTGCATATATAAACCAGTGATAAAACACAGTTTGGCTTTATTGCTTTCTGTGCTAGACAGAGGTTCTTTATAGTTGCCATGGTTTTTAGAGTCAGGGACTGGACCACAATTTTTGCATCTGATTCTGGTAAGAATCTGCTAAAAGGCTCAGTTGATCTTCTTACCTTTTGATTTTACAGATAAACAAGCCTCTGATTTTCATGTTAAAAATTAATCAGGTTCTTTTTTCCCCATGTTTCCATTTAAGTTTCATTGACCTAGACAGCGTACACAAAGCAGCAAGAAAACAACTAAGAAAGCAATTAATTTCTGTTGTGTTTTTGGTCAACAAATTGCAATTTTGAGAGACTTACTGAAAACAAAACTTGAAATCACTGCCTCACAGACCCCACCAATACCGGGTAAACTGATTAATAAACAAATATAAATTCACCTCAGAATGAATAAATGATTTGGTTAAAAAAGTCATTTTATGAGCACTGTCCAGTTTTCATTGTCTGTCTGGTAAATGGTAAAAAGTTTAAACATTTTTGATTTACATACTCAAAATTTGGTTTCGAACATCAGGTAGAAAACTAGAATATACGTTATGAGACGTTTTTTGAGCAATACACCATACATAACAAACAAACAAATGCATTCCAAGTTAGTCTGAAACATTTGTCACAATACGTCCTGATCCATGTAGCTTCTGTGAACACCAGAGCTTTGCCCCATTTCTGCCTTTTTAGGAACATTCTTGTTATTCGACAACATGCAGCAAAGTTTCGCTGGAAGCCTCTTATCTGAAGCAGGTTAACTCGGTCAGTAATGAACAGATTAAACCTGAGAGGGCATGACTCACTTTTTAAATGTTGACTTTCAGCCACATGAAAGTGTTGTCGTGCATAAAAATCACGTGATTCATGTAGACTGATGTTTTCAAGCAATAAACTCTCTTAGAAAAATGTATTTTAAAGCCCAATGAAGTCACACCTGCTTCATTCAAATTAATCTTTTAGTAATAGCAGACTATAAAAAAAATAAATAATAATTTTGCACTTTAGAACACTAAGTAATCAGAGGATATCATAAAAGTAAGAAATTTTTAGGACTGTATCCTGTTGTTTGAATCACTTGTTAAGTCTTGTTCAGGAAGAAGCAACTAAGCATTCATGACTTAGTGTTTGATCATATAAAGTAGATTCTTGCCTTTACTGAGCATCAGCATCAAAAAGGTAATAGTTTTGTCTAATGTTCTGTTATGAGCCTGTATACACTCATCCTAATGTCTGACAGCTATTGTTAATAACACATCTTTGACTGTATGAACATATTATAAAATCTATAATTAAACCTCTAATCAAATAGGCTTGTACAGACCATTTAATTTAATTTAGTTTTATTTTTAATATACAATGCTAATTTACAATAAAACTACAGTACAATAGAGTAAAAAAAAAAATGGATCTGATGGGTACAACTAGACATTGTCAGGTTAGAGAAGTCTAATCTCAGTTTCATTCCAGTTCAATTCACTGGCAAAATTCATTCTTTTTCCACTGAAGCATTACATTGTGTATATTTATGAAAGATTATGGACTGCACAGTGTAAATCCAATATTACATTGCCTATTTATGTCTCTAGATAGGTTTTATCATTATTAACACAGATGTCCAGGTCATTCCTTTGGATTCAAAAATATAATGAAAAAATTTGTTTCTACTCTCATGTGTAGAAATTAGTGCAAAAACCAATGTGGCTAATACTATTACAACTTGGCAATAAGATGGAAAAAATGTGGTTAGTATAATTACAATAATTTGGATATAGTGTGTTATTTCCAGAATTACTGAAGCATGATTATCTGCCAATAAGAGCTTGTAAAAAGATGTTCACAATGAAAAAATTGTTTGTCATATTGCTTAATATTAAAATTATTTCTTACTATTAGACATTAATAATAACTAATCAGTGTGAAATTTAATTTACACACTAGCAATGGGGAACAAATTTCATCACTCATAGGTTATTTGTTAATAGTATAGCAATGTGGTGCATCTTTTCAATATTAAAACTAAAAATTTGGGTTCATGTATGTAGTAACAACCAAATAGTAAAGTGGTAAACTTGGATAATTTTATATTTCTAAAATTCATTCTCCAGCTTTTCCCTCGAAATCTACATTAATACAGCTTGTTACAAGGAAACACGTATTCCATCCATCCATTATATTCCGCATAGCCTGGGGTCAGGTTGCAGGGACAGCAGTCTAAGCAAGAAGGCCCAGACTCCCTTTCCCCAGCCACTTGACAAGTCCCTCCAGCGTGTCCTGGGTCTTCCTCTGGGTCTCCTCCTGGTGGGACGTGCCCTGAACACCTCACCAGGGAGGCGCCCAGGAGGCATCCTAACCAGATGCCCAAGCCACATCAACTGACTCCTCTTGACATGGAGAAGCAGCAGCTCTACTCTGAATCCCTCCTAGATGACCAAGCTTCTCACCCTATCTTTAAGGGAGAGCCCAGACACCCTGCAGAGGAAACTCATTTTGGTTCCTTGCATTCACAGTCTCGCTCTTTTGGCCTCTAGCCAGAGCTCGTAACCATAGATGAGGGTGGGAACTTAGATCAACCAGTAACCTGAGAGCTTTGCCTTTTGACTCAGCTCTCTCTTCACCAAGACAGACCGGCACAACATTCACATCGCTGCAGATGCTGCATCCATTGATGTCCTGCCCCACTTTTTCCTCATTTGTGAACAAGACCCCGATGTACTTAAACTTTTTCACTTGAAGCAGGACCCCGGTACCAACCTGTAGAAGGGACTCTACCATTTTCCGACTCAAGACCATGGGTCTTAGATTTGGAGGTGCTGATTTTGATTGAAATACTTTAAATACATACTTTCTTTCAAAACCATAAATCAGGGCTATAAAGTCATGTGGTATTGCTAGCAGTGAATAATATAACCCAAGCTCTCAGAATTCTTACTGGTGACATTCCATAAGTTTCCTGACACTCACCAAGTACTTTTGTAGAAATTACCATGTACTATTCTAAACCTTCTCTGGATTTAGAAAATAATTTCCCTTGAGCTTTCCTTGAACTTATTGCTTAATTTCCTTGAACTTACTTGTTGCTTTCCTAAAACTTACAGGTTTCCTTTCTGGAAGCTTTCTGGAGCTCATTAAGTACTTCCCCTGGAACTTACTGGAAACTTTCATGGACCATTCTATATGTTATTGCCAAACTGTACGAAGACAGCTTCTACATAGTGTTTGATCTAAGTAATTGAAAGGGGTTTCCGCATCACTCTGAGGAGGCTTCACTCATCATCAGATATTTACTTTACATGAACCCTTAATGGTTTGATAAATATCTGAAAGATGATGTCAGTGTATAAAATTAATCTGGAGTACCCCAGGTAGAATCTGCAGAAGGCCTAGCCACATCAAAGAAGTAATGGCCCGATATGAATGGAGCATTGGTGTCCTCTTCTGTTTGTCAGGGAATGATGACATTGGGTAGCCTCTTACAAACTTACTTGGTAACAGAAAAATAGCACCTTTTAAGAAAAATAGCCTTTGAGTGCAGCCCTGATCTGTGACCCTGTTGCTCATAGTTTTGTGTCATTTTTAAAATGCAATGCTGGGAATTCCTTTTATAGAGGAAAATGTATCAAAGCTTAATTGATGGTGTATTGACATTCCTGGACAGATTTTGTGAAGATAACAGCATCACAAGACTGTGTTAAGCAGGTGCAGTAACCTTAAAAGGTTAATTTTGCAATGAACCCCATGTCTGAAAGGATTTTTGTTTGTTTTTACTTTCTGCTATTGCATAAGCACATATAATTAAAACAGATATAGTGCAGCAGAAATCAGTGAGTATCAGGGGAGAAATAACCCAATTAAAACCGGCTTGTGTAGAAAAGTCACATGGGAAAGAAGTAAATCAACCACCTTCTATTCTTTAACTGATGGTGCTCTATTTTCTTGTTTCTTTCGACCAAATAAGGGCAAGCAGGAAGTGTGAAGGCTGGCTGTAATAGTCTGAACTATTTTGTACCCAATTTATATTCGACAAGTTGACCAGTTCACCATTGTTCCAGTTGAGCAAGCTGAGTACAATTGGATGCACATGGAGGAGCTAATTAGGTGTTGTGAAAACACACACACCAACACACACACACACACACACACACACACACACACACACACACACACACACACACACACACAATGTCTTTCTGTCTTCACAAGGACTTTGCATTGACTTCCATTCACTTTTCATTCATTTTTGAAGCCTAACCCTAAGCCACCCATAACCTAAATTCAATTCACACCTTAGTCCTACCTAAACCTAACACCTAACCCAACAACAGCCCTTCTTTTTAAGGGACCCGGGCTATTGGCCCCATAAGGAGCAGTGGGTCCTCACAATCTCAGTGTTTGTTGGCAAAATGGACCTTTCAAAGTGAGAAAAGCTAAAACACACACTTCAGACTTTATGAAAGCATCTATGGGTACATTGTTCTGCTTGACAAATTCCCTCATTCTCTCAGTCACTCATTGTGTTTTGCTCACAAGATACAGTTATAAAAACTATGTATACCCTTTTTCAACTTTGAAGTTTCAACATGTAAAATGGTGAGCAGAAACTAACCACTACAACTCTGCATCCCCAGAACCAGAACCAAACATGGAGAAGCAGCTTTCAGTTTTTATGCAACATAAATCTGGAACAAACTTCCAGAAAATTGCAAAACAACTGACACACTGAGTTCCCTTAAATCAAGGCTAAAGCCCCACCTGTTTAGAGCTGTCTTTGATTTGTAGAAATTGGAACATTCATCAATATTTTTGAATTATATTTGCTTGATGATTGCTTGATGATCCTCATGATTTTGATGCAGTGATATTTGTTCGATGATTTTGATGAGTTTCATGGATATTTGCTTGATGATTTTGCTGTGCACTTGATTGATGTCTTTATGATGTGAAGCACTTTGAACTGCCTTCCTGCTGAAATGTGCTTTACAAATAAACTTGAACTTGAACCACAAGTTAAGAGATCTATGAAAAAGTAAGTACACCCCAAAATTGACTCTTAGAGATTTTAAAAGTACAGTGATGTATTTCAAGTGTTTATGTCTGTTTATTTTATTATGGTTTACTTCTAATAAAAACCCAAATTTCATTTTTGCCAGAAAATTAAAGAACTGTTTGATACAGGAATCCAGTGTTATGTCTTGTTCACCTACAGGGACGACTACTTCTATGACATTTGTTCTTGCTCCACAAGACGGATAGGTTACAAGAGGTAAATGACATGATGCCTCGGCAAGATCATTCCGCCCAAGCCCAAGTGTAACTCAGGTAGAGCAAACCTCTGACAAACAAATGTGTATAATGGTGAAGGTAGAGATGCTCACAGTGTTACCTGGTACATTTGGTGAGGCATTTTTGGCTTATCAGCCAACATTAATGTAAAGGAGACTGGCAAAAAAAAAATGTACAAAATTCAAACATGTCACACATCAGGTCAGTGAAGTTATTTGTAGAAAACCACTGAGAAATTGATGTTAAAGCCCGAGGGCCTGATCTTGAAAGATTCCAAAGAAGGAGTGCTAAATTGCTTGTCCAAAAAAATGAATGTGTTTCATACTAGCCCATAAATAAACTTTGAGGTGGGAATTCTTTTTATTTGTTTTATCTTCAATATCTCTTTTGCTATGTGATAGGTTTTCTGGTTTCTGGTGGCTGTTAATATTCCTTTTTGTTGGTAACATGGCACAATATTAAAGTTTAATCATGATGTTTTTCATTTTGATTTTATTGCATAAATATTGTCAGCAGTCTGGCTGCACTAATTTGTCCCTTGCAGATGGGCATCTTTGGCCTGCACAATTTGTGAAACATGCAGCAGACAAATATAATCTGCGCCACCTTTTCTGGGCTTTAGACCCAGGGCATCCAGATATAACAGTGTAAGTTTGATCACATATATCAGGCTGTGTATGAATATTTACACCACATGCCTAAAAAGTTACTGCTTTACAAAGAAACAGAAAACAGATTTGTAGCTACAGCTCACTTTCAATGCCTTGGAACCAGTTTTACACATTAGTATCTGATTTACTCACGAAGCATATGATGTAATGATTACAACTTACATACTCATTACTTATTACAACTTTCATACAAATGAACATGTGGTCAGTATACCCTCAATCACTGTTATATTCAACTGCTCATGAGATTGGCTGCAGGAATTTATCAGTTTTTAACATTTTTCCAGACTCTGTTTGGGTTTTGGAAATGGAATAAACTCTATTGTGCCCTTGAAATACTCTGGGTAAAGCATGTTATAATTGCATGTTCCCCACTGACAATGTTAAACCATTTTTCCAATTATTTTTCACCACATCTGTGAAATGATAACCCCCAACAACTTTGTCAGAGGTAAAGCATGTTCAGTTTTTCCAGGTAAGGGGGATCTCACTTTGGAACAAATTGAGACTGCCGATTGGTCAGTTGCTGACAAACCCTCTTGACTGATTGATGGGTGGCATCATTTTAATTGGTAAAGAAGTTGGTTGTTCAGAGTCCTGTTTCAAAGCATATTAAGGGAAATGTGAGTGGAAGGAAAAAGAGTGGTACAAAAAAGTACACTTTTATACCTGTAGGCATGATAGGATTGTGAAACAAAACTCTTTCAAGGGCTTGATTGAGATTTTACGAATTGTGGACTGTGGCTCTTATCAGTGCTTCAAGAGTCACACAGAATCCAGAACATGGACCATGACAGCAACAGCTGTCACATGGCTTGTGTTAAGTCACTCCTGAGCCAAGAATGTCAGAGTCATCTGTCTGGGCTGAGGACAAAAAGCTTTAGGGAGATTTTAATTTTATTTTCCTGCAGGACTTGGCACCTGCTCACACTGCCAAAGGTTCCAATGCCTGGTTTAATGACCATCTATCATTGTGCTTGACTGGCTAGCAAATTGGTCTAACCTAAACTCAAGACACAATCTAGGACATATGAACAAGCATTAAACCCAAGAATGCAGATGAGCTGAAGGCTGTCAGTTAAGCAATGTGGGCTTCTGTAACACCTTACCAGTGCTACAGGCTAATTTCCGTACCATGCAACATTGATGCAGTAATTACTGAAAAGCACCTGTGCTTTTTTAAAGTTAGATGCAATTAATGACTGCCATATCTAGAAAATCAAAAAGGGAAAAGTCTGCATTTTAAATATAAAATGTCCAGTCCCTGTTGATAGTCAATGTTTTTGTTTAATGGGTTAGAGACACTGCTGGTTGGTAAAATAAACACCTATACAGAGAGCCACAAGCTATCCAGAATTTTGTCCTGAGCAGTATTTGAGGACAGAGTCATTGTACATAAAATTGGCTGAGCCAGCCATTAGATCCCTGCTTACACATTCACTCGACTGATAACAACAACACTATTGATCTGGAGCCTTTTGTGCAATAGAGCACAGTTCAGACACCTTATTGGAAACAGTGGCTTTGCAATAGTGTGTTGCCACTGCAGCTGGAAATGCGTAGGCCTCTATAGAAAGGTATAATCACAAAACTCAAATTGCAAATGTGGTTATTTTGGCTCCTTTTTCCAAACAAAAATCAGTTCATGGACAATGTTCAACAGGTGACAATGGTACCCTGTGCTCATCTGTTGGTTCATTAGCACATGTACTGGTGAATCAGTGCTGTGCTCATGCAGGTCTGTTTGTGTGCTCATGGTTGCTTTAGTGTGCATTGAACGACTGGATTGCTGTTCACAAACATAATTAGCTCTTTAATCTGAGTCTCTGAGCAGAAACAGAAGTGATTTGAAAGGGCTCGGTGGCTCCCTGCTGCTGCTTGTTGCTGAGAGAAACCTGTCTCATGTTTCCAATTAGTCGATTCAGAAACTGTTGGACATTTAGCTGGAATAAATATTCCAATATCAGGGGGAACATTCCAGGGCTGTGTAGCGGATAAAAAGAGGGACTTAGCTTTTGCTCCACACGTTTTCGGTTTTATGAGATTTTATACAAACAAGTTATGAAGCTTGATTTAAATTTTAAAAAAATTTCAAACTAATTAGGAACTTTAATTTCTGTGCATGTAAGTTGATTATGAGAAAAATATCACTATAATCCTCTCCCTATAATACAGACAGTTTATGTTTCAAAAGCTAGGATTCTCTTAGAAGATGCAAAACAGGTATCGGGACTCTGAACAACAAAAATGTGAAACTGAAACTAATTGTAACACTGGATTATTTACTTTGCTTGCTCATTTGTTATTGCTTGAGAAAAAAATATTTTCCTGAATAGTTTGTCAAAGTATGGAGAAGCAGCCATCAGCTCACAATAATATATTACTTGAAACTTTTCATAATTTATGTTACAACCACAAACTTCAATATCACTTCATTGGGGTTATGTGCAATAGACTAACATAGGGTAGAGCTCATTGTGAATTAAAAGTACATTTTTAAAATATTTTTTTTACATATACAAATCTGAAAAGTTTGGCTTGAATTTGTGTTCAGAACTTCTGAGTCAATATTTTGTAGAGCCACGTTCCACATCAAACTCATATGCAAGTCTTTTGGAGGATGATTTTAGTTAGTTAACATGGTTACTAACTGAATATTTTGCCTGTTTGCAAAATAGCCCAAACTCAGTCAAATTAGTTTGCAAATAATCTATGAACATTGATTTTCAAGTCTTTCCACAGATTCTCAATTGGATTTAGGTCTGGTGTCTGACTGAGACACCAGTACTAGCGCTGGCTGTAGGTTAGGAAAATAATTTTATGGCTGCTCCAGTGAAACTTCCTCTCTCAAAGATAGTCAGTTAAATTTTATATGCAGTTTTTATTTTTTGACTTGGCACTGTTTAGGTGAAATGATCCTACTTTTAGATTGTTTTCTGAACTATAAATGATGACAGTGTTTATTTTAGCTGGTATATTTGTCAGTGATGATTTTAAGAAGGAAAATACATTAGAAGCTCAAGTGTCCTTAAAACTTTTTTGTAAAAGGTCAGTTGGGCCTTTTGTAATTCAAAATTTTCTTTGACCTAGCAGACTTTATGCTGATTGCTTTCTTTTTCATTAATATGTGTTTGGTTTATTTATATGATTTTTGCTTATTAACTCCCACTTATGTTTACAGCTATACCTGTTACCTCCATTTTTTCTGTAATAGAACCTTAGTTAAACATTAGTTAAATCTCATAATTACATTTGTTTGTTCCTATTGTCTTGTTTAACAAGCCAGACAATATTTTGCAAGTCAAGTTTTATGTCTACTTACGTGTTTGCTACTTGACATCCTCTACTGATTTGATATTAGCAATTCAAACTAAATTAGATGAATTTACAGAAGGTGAAATAGTCTTTCCAGGCCTGAAGGTGGGCTCACAAAGTGACACAGAAAGACTCTGTTCACACAGCAGCAGATGAATATTGACACGGCCCACACGTTATCTGAACTCTCTTAACCAGAGAAGCTCTCATTAGTCTTCTCCTCTATTTTCCTGTCAGTAATTTGTTCCCAATATTGTCCAAAGCAATCATACCACATCTTGTATTCCTATTAAAGCCACCTGCCTCTTTCTGATCTATTTCCCACACTCACTCACCCACGATCGAAAATGTGAAGCCTTTAGGAACAAGGGGAGGGAAACACTCAGAGATTTGTTGTCGGTGCAATTGACTAAGCACCAACTCTTTGGCTCGCTACGTTTAATTTAAACTGTTTAAGTGTTCATGCTGTTACCGTCTGTGGAGTTTGTAGCCCTTAGAAAATGGAAGTTCTGTGAGAACCTAATAAGGATTTGGTTTTGCAGGTATGATGAATGATGCAGGATGTCATTATGGCAAACTCTGAGTTTGTATGGATTCATGATTTTACACTGTTTTCTGTGTTTCCCCTTTGGTACAGCTTAAATGAATTTCATTGGAAAGAAATTACCCAACTCCTGTGACTTGCTGTCCAGATATGTATTTCAGTGTTTAATGACTCATGTTTAAGGGAAGATAGCTCCCAAGATGGCTACAGCCTCAGACACTTGTCTACTTGGATAGGCTGTACTGAAGTGTAATTACCCAGCTGAGGGGGGGGGACTAAAGAAGTTGTTGTTGTTGTTGTTGTTGTTGTTGTTGTTGTTGTTGTTGTTGTTGTTGTTGTTGTTGTTGTTGTTGTTGTTCTTCTTCTTCTTCTTCTTCTTCTTCTTCTTCTTCTTCTTCTTCATATTTACTTAAAGTTAATCTTGAATCCTGCATGTATGACAGCCTTTGGAAAACATAAATGGAGAAAGTTTAAAATGACCTCCTCCAATATAAGCATTTTTAAGTGTATCAGATTAGAGTTTAACTGAAGGACATCATCATCAAATGTATACATTTATTTGTTTACTTCTTTTCCCAATTAATGAAAGTTAATTGGGAAATTAGTGAATGAAATTCAGTATAATTTCATTCACCCCTGACCATTGTCTCAGAGATTCTCCCATTTCACCATTTAGACTCCTAACCTTTTCATCTTCCTCAGTTTGCCCAGTTACACAATATTTTCACATTGGGAGCAACAACTTTTTCTAACAAGCAAAGACAGAGAACCAGAATTGGACAAAGACCAGAGTTACAGTTGATTGAGTGTCTGTAAGAGGAAACTTCCAACTGGAGGCCTTCTCGCGTCATCGCTGCAGCACTTACATTTGCTTTGACTTTTCCGAAAGAAAAACCTTTTGAAGATTTTTAGAAAGTCTGCAAAGGTATTTTTGAAGCTAAATGTCTTCAAAAACACCATCTGGTCCCAGTAGGTGGCAAAAAGAAGAAGCTGAATTGTCACATTGATAATTTTTCAATTTTTCCATGCAGGAAGACAATGATTGTAATGTCTGATGACTCAGATACCGTTGCTACAAAACTCAGCGTGATGCCTGCCTTCAGAACAGCTTTGTTCTGTACATTTCTGTACCACATATTTGTATTTAAATGTTCCAACAGTTTTATCAAAGTTTCTTCTAGAGCAATCACTTCCATTAAAGATATTTTTAAGAACTTGAAAAAATAAAAAGCTGAAAATGCTTCAGTTAATACAAACCAATTAGATTGAAAATAATTATATGAATGAAGTACATTTGAGTGTGGCAAATGATTTGTACCTTTGTTAGACAATAGTCAAGTCAAGTCAATTTATGAAACACATTAAAAAACAAGAGTGCAGCATTTATATCAAAAGAATGACAACAGAAAAGACATTAATTTAACTAGGTCTAAAAGCCATATAAAATGTCTCATAAATGAGAGGTCCTAATGTGGATGTACAGTCCATTTCATAGTTTCGCAGGTACCATAAAAGCCCTGTCTCCTTTATGTTTTAACCTGGATCTGGGAACAACAAGAACATATTTTTCAGCAGATCTCAGTGATCTAGCAGGAAAATGTATAGTTTAAAAAAAATCTCTGACATAATGTGGTACCAGTCCATTTAAAAAATAAAAGCTAAACAATGAAATTTGAAAATCAATTGTAAAATGCACATGCAACTAAAGTAAAAGAGCCAGTTTGGGAGCAATGCTATCTTGCTTACATGTGTCGGTTAAAATATATATATTTTTTTTAAATAAAACACTGACTGGAGTTGTAAATTTTACAGAAGTTAACTTGGACATTAATATTTTCTGTATGCACTGGCTGCAGGTATGTTTCCTAACGTTAGCACTGTTACATTTATAACTACATGATTTAAAGGATTTGTCCACATAATCAAAAAATTTTATTTGTAAAATGCAACTTTAAAGAAAGTTTTTTTTTCTTTGTGGCTTAGGCTTTAAGCCAGATGTTAACATATGCTGTATAAAATGGAAAATAAAATTTTTTCCCACTGACTAACATGAAATCAGACTGAACTTTTATTAACAAAGACTATTATTATTATTATCAAAATTTCACTGAATGTTAGAATAATAAGCAAGAAAATGTTTTTTGTAGTACTTTCTGTTTTCTCAGACATGTACAGACATTTCCTTTGTATTAGGTAGAATTGCTTTTTATGTTCTATGAATTGGGTCCAACATTTTTGGTGTCCTTTTACAAGCTTCACACGATAGTTTGCTGAAATTTTGGCATCTTCGTCCTGACAGAACTGGTGTAACTCAGTCAGGTTTGGAGGCTGACTTACTCATGCAAACTTTTTCAGCTCCACTCACACATTTTCTATTGGACTGAGATCAGAGCTGTGTAATAGCTGCTCCAAAATATTGACTTTGTTGTAGAAGTGGGCGGATCGATCCAACATATTGGTAATATCAATACCAAGACTGTATCAGTATGAGATCGATAGTAGCATGGCAAGATTGATAGTTTAGTTTCAGATTCCCTCTTAAAATTTTATTTTATTTTTGTTTCGTGACTGTATGCCATTTTCTATCTAGAAGGTCAATTTCTGCTTATGCTTCAACTTTCTGGTTAATGTTTTGAGAATATTTTAAAATATCTCAATACTTCTAGATAATGGTCTTTCCTGGTAATTCCAGCTATTTTGATAAATGCACAAGTTCCTCCCACTTAAAAACACTCAGTCAGCATGATGCTTCCACACGACTGCTTACTTCAAAGTGTGGATGGTGTTCTCAGAGCTGCAGTCTTCCCCCTTCTCTCTAAATGTAGCTGTACTCATTATGGCCAAACACTTTTGAGTTTCATTAGACCAAAGGAACTTTCCCAAAAATCTTATAACCTGTCTACTTCATAAAAATGTGTTGACTGGATATTCCAAAGGGTTTTATTCTTGCAATGACTATTTGAATGGATAAACATGTCACCTTCAGGCATCTATAAATTGCAACAGACGGGTCAAGGTTCACAGTTCTGTGTAAGGAATCTTACCTGGGTCCTTTTTGAGTTTTTCGTTTACATGTTTTTCTTTTCAGTTTCTTCAATTCAACTCAAATGTCATTAAAGGTATAAATACCTATTTGAAGCTGATGAAACAATGACATGTGGTTATTGTCGTGTAAAAGGTGGAGGACCTGAATGTAGAAAGGATGCAGGCAGGAGAAAATAAACTGTTGTACAAAACAATTATGAAAATGAAAAACCTTCAAAAGGCAGAGTCCAGCAAAAGTCCAAAACAAAAAATCTCAAAAGGAACACAAAGAAACACCAAAACAGACTGGTGGTATCAACAGGTTCTGACATGGAGCAACTGAACCAAAGAGCAAACTGCAGAGGTTGAATACTGAATGCTACACAGTTGAGTGAATGCACAGATGAGAAGCAGCTGTTAGAGACTAGGAAAGTGAGGCACTGAGGTCAAGGAATAAACCTAGTAACCAAAAATACAAAACACAGGAATACACTCAAACATAAAATGTTTCACAGGAACCAATTTTACGAAAACTGAATTCAAAGTCGAACAGATAATGACAGTTATTATTTTTTGTGTGGGTGATTTCCTTGAAAATAGAGACTTTCTCTCCTGTGCTGTTTCTCCTCCACATTCCACCAATCAAGCCATTGTCAAAGACCATTGGGGCTCCTATTCAGTGCCCAATTATATACCTTTGATGCTGTAAGATAGCCTGCTTTATTGCTATACATCAAGTGATTCCAAGTTACTTGCGCTGTACCCATCAACTGTTTACCTGGATCTTATTTTTTTAAAGGTGGAATCTTTATAGGAGTGTCCAAGATAAACCACAGATGGTTAGAAAATGTCAGAAAAAACTGCCATTTTTGACTTCTCAACCATTCCCAGAACAAAACTTCAGATGTAGAACAAATATCTGAGATTCTAATAAAATACGGGAAATGTATTGTCCCTCTTTATTATTCAAGTTACCATAATATATAGTTAAATCCCCCAAATATGTAATTTGATTGATGCAAGGATGTTCTCACATCTCTTATTGTTATCTTAGTTTGTATTAGTTCACAAAAAGGTCTGATGTGCAATCAGACATATAGCAGAACAGGTTTGTGCATACATCTGTGTAATTAGAAAGTGTGTGCTTGACATATTTTTTATGGGAAGTGAGCTGTGGAGAAAAGGAATGTTTTATGTTATCAATGTGCATCCTAGTGGCTCATTAAAGGAGGCAAGCATTTTGCATTCTGCAGCTAGCAGTATCTGTGTTGATTGATTCCCTCACATAGCAAAAAACAAAAAACAAAAACAAAAAATTCAACCTTTTTCGTTGAAAGTGTAAAGGAACTTAAGAAATTTCATGGATTTCAAAAGAATATCTGAAAACAACCCTTATTTCTGTTTTTCGGTCTTCATCTTTGGTCTTTTGTCCATAGCAGAAGTCAATAAAATAGAATCCATTTGAAAATTCCTTTTATTTCAGCAACTCAATTCCATAAGTGAAACACATTATAAAAATTAACACAGAGACTGATGTTTTCAAGTCTTTATTTCTGTTATTTATGCTGATTCTTACAGCTAATGGAAGCAAGACATTTAAGATTAGAATATTACATCAGACTAATAAAAATAATATTTTTAATACAGACATGTGAGCTTAAAGAAAAGTATGTTTCACATCTGTTTAAAGTTTGGTATTTTCAAAAGGTACTTTTAATCTGTCAAGTCAGCCTCATTGTAATGCTCTAATAATTGAATATGACTGTACATGAACTCAATGATTTTCTTTCTTACATTCTCCTGTCACTTTATTGTGTCAACATATCCATTGAAGACCCATGGACGATTTTTTTTTTTTTTACTTAATTCAATATTCATCTGCCATTTTTTTATGCTTTTAATTCTGAGAGTTCATTCATCTTGTATTACCAAACAAACCACTTTAGTGTAACATTTGCTCTTCCTGGAAGATGAAAACACAATCAATCCTACATCAACACTGCCAGGAACAATATGGATAATTGAACTGAACTATATATTACTGGATTAAAATCAAATTGATTTGAACTTATTTGAGCTGAATTAGGTTGGAGATGAAATTGACATAAACTGTAAACCTCCACTATTTTCCGCTCATGCGATTGTGTTGCTGGGGTGACAAGTCCAAAAGGAAAACCCGGACATAACTATACCCAACGACTTTCTCCAGCTTATTCTGAAGGATCCCAAGGCTTTTGGTCAGAAGGCATATATATGGTGCCTTAAGCGAGTTCTGAGTCTCTTCCCCGTTGGACGTGTGTGGTAGATTTCCCAAGGAATGTGTTTTAGCTGGTATCTGGATCAGATGCCCAAACCACCCCAACTGGTTCCTTTTCCATACAGAGGAGCTCCCTATTCTATTCATGATAACTGATATCCACAGGTGACCATAGGTGAGGGCGGGTGTGTAGACAGGCTGATATATCGAGAGGTTTGCTTTTTGGCTCAGCTCTTTCTATGCCATGGCAGACCAGAGCACTGCCGACATTGCTGTAGATGAAGATCCAGTCCATTAATCTATCTCCTGTTCCATCCCACCTCCACTCATGAATGAAACACCAAGTCAATTACACTTCTCCACATGAGCCAAAGACTGACCCAAGAACTGGAGGGGGCAGTCCACCTCCATGGCTTCAGGCTGTGAGGAACTGACTCTCAAGTGTAAATATTTGTATATTATTTTGAAGCAGATTGGGTCTAACAATGGTCTGATCCAAATCTTTAATATTAGGAATTAATTTACTTGGCGAACAGGTAGTATAACTTTAATATTTAAAGCTAACAATGTTCTTTACTATAAGAGTTTTCTCTAGCAGGTTAAGACTGAAAATAAATCTGAACTATTCTTCACAGGACAGTATTTATTTTCTCCCCACTCCACTTCTTCCTCTATGCACATGATTGCACCTCACCAGACCCGTCTGTGAAACTCCTAAGGTTTGCAGATGACACCACTGCTAATGGTCTGATGATGGTAACAAGTCTGCATAAAGACATGAGGTGAATCAACTGGTTCACCAGTGCGATCAGAATCATCTGGAGCTTAACCCACTTAAGACTGTGGGGACTTCCAGGAAACACCCCTCATCAACCTCCTCAACAATCCTGTGTCTCCTGTTGATCACTCCATATTCTTAGAATCCACCCAATAAATTCTGACTCTGATTATAATGACTAGGGTTGGATGTCTTCAATAAAGACATCCCACGAAGTACATTTCAAGGGAACATCAGTTGGCTGTCATGTCGTTTTATATACTGAGCTGATATGAAATGAGGAGTGTGTGAAAGGTTTTTTAATATGAAGTGCTCATACTGTTTAATGTCAGGCTGAACATCCTACTGGAACTAGACTTATTGGCTGCTCTTCAAAGTAAATCTGGCGTCATCTAATTCCAAAGTGTGGTAAATATCAGCCTTAGGTTTTGTTTTCTCAATTTCCATTAAAGCTCACCTAGTTCTTCCCAGATATTTTTTATCCTATTTGCATATGGAGAGCCATGTTTCTGTAATACTTTAACATATTTAGATAATAAAAAATGATGTGTCAAAGAATTTTGTTGTTTTGCTTCAACCCTGGGAGTCTTTTTATGTCATTAGGGTTATGTTTCTGACCTTTATTATGGACTTCAGGATGAAACTTCAGGATGAATATTTTTTTTTAATTGTATGAATACTCTCAGCATTCTGTATCAATCTTTACTACTCCTCAAATTTCTGTAATAAAAAAGAATAAATAAATAAAAAGTAATAACTCATTCATGCATAATTTTAGACTGTCTTACAAAAGTTGTAAGAGAGGTAAAATAACCTCTCTTAGAACAAATCATTTCATGGAAGTGCCATAACTTTCTTTAACTGAATAGAAACAAAACTGAAGTACATGTTTTTGGACCAACAGAGGAATGATCAAAAGTCAACTCAACACTTTAGCTATTATAGCTAGAAACTACTTATCAGGCCTTATATCTGGATGTAGTGATGGATTCAAACCTGAACCTTCAGAGACATATGAAGAAAAATACAAAGTTAGCTTTCTATCAGCTGAAGAACATTTTGAGGATTCAAGGACTAATGTCTCAGCAAGATGTTGAGAAACTCATCTGTGTATCTGCCTTTAGTTGAACTGATTACTGCAATAGTGTCTTCATAAGTCTGCCTAAGAAGTCCATCACTCAGCTTTAGCACCAAACATGGAGAAGCAACATTAAATTTTTGTGCCTCTCTAATCTGGAACAAGCTTCTAGAAAACTGCAAAAATGCTGAAACACAGAGGTTTTTTAAATCAATGCTACTAACTCATATGTGCAAAGTTGCCTTTGATTAATAAGAGCTGGAACATCTTTAATTGTACTTGGTATTTCAACCTTTTATCACTTTCCTTTATTTTGCCACTGGAATGTAATGTTTCTTGCTGCTTGTTCTTTTAATGTTTTTATCATGTAAAGCATTTTGAATTGCGCCATTGCTGAGATGTGCTTTACAAATAAAATTGACTTAACTTGAAACTTGACTTAAACTTGACACTTGGAAACAATGGTAATATTCCAGCCATTAGTGGTCTATTCCCAGTGGACACATAGCCTTGTTTTGATTTCTGAATTTCCCTTCGTTGGTAAATAAAGAAAACAAATATCCAAATAGAATACTGTATTCGGTTTGGGAAAATCGTATTAATTTTTTGGGGACCAAGAAAAACATCACTTAGACAGCCAGACATTAGTAACTGTCAAAACTTCTCTCCTGGTATAAACAAATTTCCAAGTAAGCTGTCAGTGGTGGGAAAGTTGTTGCAGTAAATGTACAAAGATACACCAACTTCTGAGCTATTACAGAGTTATGCTTATTCAACATATTCTTGTGAGACTATGCTCAGAGCTGACTGAAGTCAAAAACAGTGCTGACTATGAGCTAACAGATGGGGGGGATGCACAGAGATTCAGTCATGATCTTGGGGAATGACAGTTTTAAATTTTATTGCAATGCATCTTACAGAGAACTGACCAACAGTGTGAGTTTGATTCTGCAAGTAGGCCGGTGAAAAAGCAAACAAACAATCAAACAAACAAAAAAACCATAAAAAAAACAACATAAAATCAACTTGTTTATAGCATGACACACTGAACTGAAAATGATAACATTCACTGACAACCACCTGAGCATGAGGACAGTAAAAGCTCCAGCTCGGCAAACAAAAGCAGTCACACTTCGATGAGGGTCTCTAAGCCCTGACATTTAACAGAAGTGACTCACAGCGCTAACTTCACTGGATGCAAACACTCCTTCCAACCAGACATTATTTCAGAGGACAAAGGCAGTTTGAGGGTCTGAAATGCCTCTCTGAGCAGGGCAGTTTGGAGGTCAGATGTCAATCACTCAGCTGTGAACCATTAAGTGTATGTTTGATTGTTGTCCTGTCAGTTAAAGTGACTTGTGAGACTTCTCAGACGAGGTTTTACAAACAATTCACAAAATACATTAACACTTCCTCTGGGTAAAAAACCTCAGTGCTCCTAAATGTCAGTCTCTTGGGGTAAAAACAACTGTGGTATACAATGCTCTCCAAAAATATTGTCTCCCCTGTTCAAGATATGGGACAGACCTTAAAATAAATTCATCTTCTTTTCCAGTGAGACAATCTCATGTAAAAAACTGAAAAAAGTCTAACTATTTTTCGTGTAAATTTGTTCAGAGGGGAGAGACATTCTAATGCTAAAAAGTAATTGCTTCTGCAGAATCATCAGTGGCAAAATTTTGCACCCTTATCAATTCCTATAACAAATCCTACTGAAGCATTTATACTTTAAGTTTATCACCGTTTCTAGGAATTTTAAATTAGTGATTCACAACTTTCTATTCTCCTGTGTTATAAATATGACATGTAAAGGTTCATGTCTCCTCTGGCCACTATTCTCTACTTTGCACTATCCACAATAAGATGGACAGTAAAGGAGGTTAAAAAAGCTTAGTGTTACAGAGCTGCAGCAGAGGGTGGCATCTTGGGCTCTCCATTTGGTGCCACATATATGCCAGCTGAATGTTAAGAATACATGCCATGAAGGGTCTGTGTTGCTTTGGGCCTTTTGTTCTGTCATGTTAATATCAATCACTGTTTTATTTCCATTACTGCAGTCTGTAGTGTTTTCTTCTGATGTGCATAATCCTTGGACTATTTAGCACTTCTTGGTATTCAATAATTTAAGATGTCAACTTCATTTCCTTTTCCTTGTTGAGATCAAGGAAATTTTCCTAGAAAAATAAGTTTTCCAGAGAAAATTTTCTCCAAATTCAGCTTTGAATTTTGACCATAATTTTTTTTAACACCACTCAGAAGTAATAATTATTATAAGCTATATATTGCACTTTAAAGGTATTTTGCTGAGATTCTAATTCACCAAATAAAACTTCATTGCTTTTTTCACTCTATCAGTTTCTCTTTTTTTCTTTTGTATAAAAGTTTTAATTGCTGTGACAGTCTTGTTGTAGTGAATGCCTGTCTGAATTTACAGTGATAACAGAGCCTCGTTAATCACAGGATTGACAGAAGCTCAACCAATAGACATGTTAGCTCTTGTGGCAAAGTCAATCAGTTTAGAAGCAGTAGCTGAAGAGATTAAAAATGGAAATCTCCAATTTGGAATCCAAAACCATATCACTCAGAACTCAAAGTTCAAGTTTATTTGTATAGCACATTTCAGCAGGAAGGCAGTTCAAAGTGCTTCACATCATAAAAACATCAGCGAAGTATACAGCAAAATCATCAAGCAAATATACATGAAAATCATCAAAATTATCAAGCAAATATGATTCAAATATATTGAGCAATGTTCCACTTACTTCTAATCAAAGGCAGCTTTAAACAGGTGAAGTTTTAGCCTTGATTTAAAGGAACTCAGTGTTTCAGCTGTTTTGCAGTTTTCTGGAAGTTTGTTCCAGATTTGTGCTGGATAAAAACTGAAAGCTGCTTCTCCATGTTTGGTTCTGCTTCTGGAGATGCAGAGCAGGCTTGAACCAGAAGACCTGAGTGGTCTGGAAGGTTGATACAATGACAACAGGTCTTTAATGTATTTTGGTGCTAAGCTGTTCAGTGATTTATAAATTAACAGAGGTATTTTTAAGTCTATTCTCTGAGCTACAGGGAGCCAGTGTAGGGACTTTAGAACTGGGGTGATGTGCTCTATCTTCCTGGTCTTAGTAAGAACACGAGCAGCAGCGTTCTGGATCAGCTACAGCTGTCTGATTGATTTTTTTAGGCAGACCTGTGAAGACACTATTACGGTAATCAGTGCGACTAAAGATAAACACATGGATGAGTTTCTCAAGATCTTGTTGAGACATTAGTCCTTTAATCTTGGAAATGTTCTTCAGGTGATAGAAGGCTGACTTTGTAACTGTCTTTATGTGTTTCTGAAGGTTCAGGTCTGAGTCCTTCACTACACCAAAATGATCACTAGTTTCTAGTTGTAATAACTGAAGCTCCATGCTGACTCTAGATCGCTCCTCTTTGGGTCCAAATATGATAACTTCAGTTTTGTTTCTGTTCAGCTGGAGAAAGTTTTAGCACATCCACACAAAGCACTGGAAGTCTTCAACATCTTGTCCATTAAAAAAAAGTTTTCAATCACTTTAGATCATCAGTGATTACTGCTTCAGTACATTTGAAATGTTGTGAGTATTGCTATTTTTTCCAATAATTGGGGGAAATTCACAAAATGTTCAGATGTGTTGCTAAGTTAGCTATGTCAGTTTTGTGACACTATCCTTTTGTTTTACCGATCTTGTAGTTAGATTGTTATGACAAAAGCTTACACTGACATTCTAAGGACAGTGAAATAATGAGGTAGTAAAATATATATTTACGTTAACTGCAAAAATACCTTAAACTTTGGGCCTGATCTTCTAAAAGTTTTTTTGTACAAAAACAATTGCAAACTTGATAGCACAAACCTGATCTGCAAACAACATGCAAACAGGATTCTATCAGCAAAATGAGGAGACTAGGAGGTGCAATAAACATGAATATACAAAACATATGCTGATCATCACAAAGCGCAAAATGCTGTGAGCATGATATGGAAATGTAATGACTTTCCACCTGCAATGTGATTTACTAAACCAGATTGCGGATGCTGTTTTTGTGTCCATATTTACCACGTTTGAAAAGTAGATGAAACTAACAAGCAAAAATATGTCCAGTCACTGTGGCATACAGAAAGCATAGATACAATGACAGAAGACATTGTTTGTCAAATATTTGGAACATTTAAAGAATATAAAATGAAAATAATAAAATATAGATTAAAAATATCCTTCAGCAATGCCGATTTTGGGCAGCAGGATTACCAAATAATTCCAGCGCACCATAATTTTATGATAGCACATTGTTATGTCTTGATGCTCTGCAGGAGTGCGTCTATATAACCCAGAAAAGGTGATGCAGCTTATATTTGATGCAGATTATATTTATCTGCTATCTACTTACCTACTTCATCTTTCTTTTATGGGCACTCCATTCTCTGACACTCTCCATGATGACAGCCAGTAGCAACAGTAACAGCAATCCTCATTAAAAGAGAGCGGTCTACACCATTTTTGCACATGCAATCAATTGCACTCACAATCTTTGTAGATCTCATGCAACACCCCCACTTAATCGTGAGTACTTTTTTTTTTTTTTTTAGCTCAAACAATTAAGCACTTTTTATTTAGAATCTTTGTAGAACAGGCCTTTGGGTTCACAATAAAGCACAATGTTCTTTTGAGTGTAAAAGTTTCATAAATTTTGAAATGTTTTTGTTTATCATATTCTTTTTTAACTACACATTCTCATTGCTACATGATCCCATTTTAAGATCCATTTGCAATAGTTTTCAACACACTGGAAAACTCCACAAAGCTGCCCCTTACTTGTGATCTTTCTTTGTTATTTAGCTCCCTCAGTAAAAAAAGACCAGTTTACCTGTAAAGTACAGTCACAACAGCCAGATAAATAAATTGGTTGAGTAAACTGCAGTTCCTTGCACAAATCTTCCTTAATTGTGAAAAGCCATAAAAATAATAAAAGGTTTTCAAAATTTTGTACAAATACAAATCTGAAAATTGTTGTGTGTGTATTTCTATGTCCTAATACATACAATAAGTCCATTTAAAGCAAAGAGCATTTACTATATTTTAGCAGTAACTTTAAAGTTCTGAAAATAGATTCTTCTTGGTAACTGCATAAGATGATCTTCATTTTGAACCAGCTCAGTAATGAACTGAATTCAATTAACTGTATCCATGCTTTGATTTTTTTTAGTCACTCTGTCACCAGACATCCTGCTTTGCTTGTATATCCCTGTTTATTTGTTCTGACCAAATGCTTTAAATCTTTCTGAATCCCTGAGAAGAATGCAACAATTTGTAATATTTCTCAGGTGTTCAATGTGCCGTGTGGGTTTTTCTTTAATCATTATATTACCTTTTACCCTCAGTTTTTATTCATGTTCCAGTGAAATTTAGTCATGCATCATTTGAACAGAGAAACATCTTTTATAAAAGGGTGAAAAGTTGCATCTGGTATGTGTAGTGACCTGAGAGATCAGGGGGGTTAGATTCAAGTTAACATGACAGCAAACATCTGCTGCAGTCTGTGTCTTCAAGCAAAACTGAATTCCTGCCAGGTCCAAATATTTTCCTCAGTATGTGACATTTTTAGCTGAAGGAAAGGGACACACAGGTCATACATTTCAAGGTGAAACTGCCTCTGTCATTGCTGAGATGTTTTCAACCATTTGATTCCTTTTGAGCATAGTTACTTTGGTACACAAGCCCAGGCATTGCCCAGCCAAGCAAGCTAATTATCGACTCATTACATCATCTGGATTTAATGAACCTCGTCTGGTGTGGTGGACATTGTCAATAGGCACACATTACATGGCGTTGGTGTACTCCATTCTGTTCTGTCAGTATGTAATGTAAATGTCAAAAACAGTTAAAGTCTGGTTCCTAATTGGATCTGTTTAACATGAATAACCAACTGTTAAAAAGGCTGTAATGTAAACATTATGTAGAGAAGCAGCTTTATTAAAAGTTCAAAATGCACATTTATTCTTTAGCAAGGAAGTATAACTACTAAAAGAAATTCCAAATGTTTTTCTGACTTATATCCAACTGTAAATCACACTAAACTTTAAATTGCTCATTTTGTTTGTCCAACTTTTTTCCCTAAAGCATAGGCCTTAGAAGAGTTGTTTTTCTTCAGTTCTAATGCTTTCAACCTTTACTGGAAAGATGTGCAAAGTGCAGTCTGTCTTCTCTTTTTTTCTGACTTGTTTTTTTTTTCTCCAACCAAGATTGCTGAAGTTTCCCACAGAGTGTATATAACAGTTTCTACATTTTTCTACATTTAATAGTGTTTTTATCTCTTGATCTGGAATTACTGAGAACTGCTGGGTTAAACAGCAACACACTTCTAAAGTCATTAAAATAACCCAATTATTTATAAAGAAGATGTTTTTGTCACAGCTTTTGAGCTCTGTCTATGAGATTCACACTAATTCCTGTTTATTTATTTGCCTTGTCATATGAAATGCTGTACACTGTCAGCCACAATCTAAATGCTTTTGTAACTTATTGTCTACAGAAACCTGCTTCCCCACGGGTAGCAAGATTAAAGAAGGCAGATAAACAGCTGTACAGGAAGTTTTGGTTACAAAGCAAGACGTTGCAAAAAAATGAAAGAAGAAGTCACTGAGTTTTACAAAACATTATTTCAAAAGTTTAAAGAAGACATGAACAAAGAAAGTCAGATGGAGATACTGAACATAATATAAAAATTAAAATGTTGTTTGGCTATGTCTTTTGTTGGTCATTTAAACCTGACTTAGAAATAAACACACTAGACTGTCAAGTGTTAACTTATTACTGTTTTCCCAGTTTTAAGTAAGGGTAGGTATGTTGTTAAAAGCTGGATATTTCCAGAAATAACAAGAAAAATACATATTTGAAAATCAACTCAAAGTAAATCATTATTACTAATAGCTTTCTGGACTGTCACATCAAGATGCTTCAACATCTTCACACACAAACTGATGAACCCACCATAAGCATGTTTTTGAAGACATCGAAATGATCCAAGGATACAGTTAACAGGCAGAAAGGCTAGGGACTGGTTTTAAGCTGATATCACACCTGCTACACCAAGCAACCCACTCATTCAGGTATTAAAAGGTTTACATGTCTAAGTAGCTGTTTTTAAATGTATAACTGTATTGGCAAAAGACCAAAAGTCAAAGAGATGAGCTGTTTAAGCTGAGTACATAGTTGTAACGACTTGGAAGAGTCCTTAAACTATGGCAGTGTATAGGTATTACTAACAGGTAATCACAATCATGATTTGTACTTAGCCCTCTACATAAAAAAACAAGACTAATGGATGGTAATCTCACATTTACAGCCTATCTGATAACCATATAAAAAAAACCAAAAAAAACAATTTCTTTCACAAGAAACAACTAGATCAAGGACATAACAAAAAACAAAAAATTCTATCCATAAAAACTTAATCATGAGTACATGTTTGTTGCTGAAACAAGCAATTAACCGAATTCTTAGAAACTGAAAACAATTCTTCTACAATACTTTTAAAATAGATATACACTTTGAACTTTCTTATGTTCCTTTTGAACTTTATTTGCCAGTGTTTCCTTAATTTTGTTTTTCAGCTTATGCAGTTTTCACTTGTCTTGTTTGTAGCTTGCTTGCAAAGAAGTGAGGACTCGGCCAATGACAGGCTTTTTAGCCTATCATGTTGTCTTCTGATCTTAGTACAGCTTGATGTTTTTCTTCCAACTGGTAGGTTTTATGATTCATTGCACCAGTATGGAAAGATTAACAAACTGGAAACATTAGTGGGGGACCGGCTAATTCAAGGCCAAAGTGAGGTGGATATTTTCAAATTATTCACATTACTGACTTTGTTTAATGAAGCAAAGCCACTAGACTATTTCAGACAGTCAAATTCAAGTGGGCTGCTGCACATGACACCCTTTTAATCATGAAGGTACACTTAAGCCTCAAGTGCTCTCCTCATTCTTTTTCTGCATGCTTGCACGCACCCAAATCTGCTACTACTCATTGCCATGGCTCCTGTTACAGCTGCCAGTATTTCAATATCCTTACTTCGCATCCAGCGGTCCTTATTTTCCATGTCTAACCTCTTTCTTGGGGGCAAATCAGTAGAGTCTCTGTACATCCTGCTGAGTTAAGCTTGATGTTTTCTTTTGCAGAGCAACAAAATCAGGGTCTGTCAGACATCTCATAAGGCATTTATTTGCATACATGTCTGAGTTGACTGTTAAGGCTCATTTTGATACATGTAAAGTCGGCTTGCATCATATTTTTTTTCATGTGCTGAAACTTATTGGAGTAATTCCACATTTGCCTGAAAGTTATTTTTACAGACTAATTGGTAGTAGTAAGTAATTATTGGAAAGCTTAATCAAGTTCCCAGCATTGGTTACCGCACTTCTAACGTTACAAATGGTTGCCAAAATTACAGCTCATTTATTGTGTTCAGAACCTCAAATCAATAATTGCACTGACTAAAATAAATTAAACAATGGTTGGACTGATTGTGATTAATCCATTTTTGAGTTCCTCATAATCACATAATTCAACGACATTAACAGAAAATTCTACCTCTACCAAGTCTTTCTTTGTATCTTCCTGTGGTTTGGATGATGTTAGCGTGATTTTTTCAAAGTTATTCTAGATGAGGAATCCAGTCCACATGTCAAAATAGGGGAAATTCTCTCCAACAATTTAATTTGTTTCTCAACTGCTAGAATTTTTTTTTCTTTTATTGTATGCAGTAATAAAAGATGGATGCAGCTCTGTTGCTAGCCATTTGGGTGCCCTAAACACAAGTGTTTTGTGGTAATCTCCCCGCCCCCACCCACCCCCCAACAAGAATGACCAATAATTCTGTATTTTTCAGTGCATTGCTCTTAATTTAAGATCATAAAGACAACAGGTTTTAAGTGTGATTAAAAGAAGGAAACAAAGTATAATGAATTAACTATAACAATGGGGAGTGCAGTAATGAACTGGAACTCATCTGATAAAGTGCTGTTAGTATAAGACTTATTTTTGTGCTGTTTTAACATGTTGTATTTGTTTGATGTAAACTCTTAAAATCATCAAAAACGCACAAACATCACAGAGTATGAGAAGAGAATGACAGGAGGGAGAGAGAGAGTGTGAGTGACACTCGAGCATTATCCCGCTGTCCCTATTTTTCCTCTTTTCTGCCCTCAACTCTTGATGCCTTTTCGAAGCCATGTCCAAACACGGGTATCTGCCAAACTTAAGACTGAGGCATAGCCGAACTTAATCTTTTTCCTGGAGTAAATTTGTTATCATGTTATAACATATTATCATGATGATTTTTCATGAGCCTGATATTTCTTTTCCACCAGGTGTTTGCTAATTGCTGCTACCACTAGTCTGGTGGAGCTGAGTGGGGAAGGCGCGGGGAAGGGGTGCTCTGTGAAGCTCAGGTGGAGACTGCAGCTCCAAGGAGGAGTCTTGTGGAAATAGGCAACACTTTGTGAGAGCAACACAGGACATTCAAGGATTTCTCAAACATGCATGAAAAAAATCAAACCAACACTCCAGGTATGGTTTTGATGAGGGAATAACATCATGACATTATATAAAGCTCAAAAAATTTGATTTTACATAATAATAATAATAATTTATATGTACATGCTGTTTTGGGAATATCACAGTAGCATATTTTTATGTATTCAAGGCTTTGTTGGAGGAAATGCAGATTTTGATGTTCTACTACTTCCTTCATCCCTGATCAGGTCACCTGACCCATGGGATGAAAGACATTGTGAAGCACCTGAAGGAGAGGAGATTGTACAGTCTGATCTTATAGTATATGAGAACAGAAGGCCTTTTCTTTATTATTATTATTAAAAAAAAAAAAACCAAGAAAGTAAAAAACAGGGGGCCTGAAAGGCTAATTAACAAGGTGTAAACAAATCAGACTTTCAAAATATCTCAACAACTGGAGCAGAAATAAACAATGTGATGTACACAACGCTCTGAAAAAGTATTTGCCCCTTACATTTTTTTTTCCTTTTGTCAGACTTAAATATCAAACAAAATTTTACATCAAAGATAACATGAGCAAATACAAAATCCAGTTTTCAAATAATGATTTCATTTAAGGGAAAAAGCTTTCCATACTAACTTGTCCCTTTGTTAAAAAGTAACTGTCACCTCATCATAATAACTGATTGTACCATCCTTAGCAGTAATGACCACTAATGCTCATTGACAATGAGTCTATTGCACTGCTGTGAGGGAATTTTGGCCCACTCTTTTTTGCAGAGTTGCATCAAACCAGCCCCACTGAAAGGTTTGAGATCATGAAATGCCTGTTTAAGACCATACCACCGCATATCAATCAGATTTATGTCCAAACATTGACCAGGCCATTCCAAAACCTTGAGTTTGTTGGTATGGATTTCTTTTTCTGAAATGTGATGTTAATTTGAGCATGTGAGGTCAAAAAATGGCTGGTACACACCTTTCTTTGGCTATAACCATTGCTAACACCAGAAGACAATCACGTGAACCCCATCTGTATCTCTTTATAGCAATCAGTCTGCTACATGGACTGATGGAGCAATTTTAAGATTCCTACCAGGGATAGATGGAATCAAGACTGGTTCTTCCAAGACCAAGACCAGACCTTCCGAGATGGCGACCATGCCTGAGGCCCAATGTTTAGATCATCAACAAATACAGGACATTGCTTTTTATACATCATAAAATGCAAAAATTAATGGAAAAACGGTTAATTACTCAACCAAAACCACTTCTTGGTATTGAATTAATAATGGTCATTATAAATTAATACCTAGGTTATTAAATGCAGCCATACATTGATACACACTCTCTAAATTGAAATAATCAGCTTACATTCCACAATGGTTGTATGATAAATTTAAAAAACAGTGAGAGGTTAGGATTTCAGATTTGTCATATTTAAAAAAATCTTTCCTCTTATGATCATCAGAATAAAAGCAATTCATCAGAGTATCAGATGTAAAAAAAAAACACATATCCTGGACATATCAATAAATTATTAGGCATTTTAATATTATTATTAGTTCATGTAAGCACTCATTCAGAGCCCACAGAATTCATGGGATTTACAAAAATCATGTAGCCAACAGGAATGATGTGGGGACAACAGATTACAGGAGCCAAGTGGAAATTTTTTCTCTAACATGGATTATGACCATAAAACATCGAAGGCATAAGACTGAATTTTTGTTTTTGGCTTGATGAGCCTTGTTTTCACTTCTCATCGGCTGCTGGTGTTTTGCACGTTGAGCAGTGATGCAGGTTTATGTCTTTATTATTATTATTATTATTATTATTACTATTATTATTATTACTATTTTGCTGTTTAGTGTTGTAACTGGGTGTTGTGAATATTTTTCGCTTTACTACTTACTTTTCCTTGTGTCTGCTGTAGATGTCTAGTAAAACTCGATGTTGTCCCGCTCACTTCGCATATTGTTAATCCTAGCGGTGGACAAAACTTACAGGTGGCCTGGTGTTTTTGCTTTCCCCTTTCCTTTCCTGTCTTAAAACATGTTTTTAAAACGCAAATTTAATAATTTTTTGCAGTCAGATGCAGATGTTAATTCAGCAAAACCTACACCACAACGCATGTGAATAAGCAGATGTGCTCTTTTAAATCAAAGAACCAAATGCCATTTGTTTTTGTAAACAATCATAACATGCACATGTGCAACATGATTGCACAGTCATTAGCAATAATAATATTGTTTTGTTTTTTTTAAGATATAGTGACGCATCTGTGCTCTGATCACTGCTTTTAATTCACATTGTTGTGCGTCTGTGGGTGAAGATAAAGGGAGTTAAGTTTTTGTAATTTTGACAAAAACTATTGAGTCTCAAACCGGTCTTGACCCAATTTGTCAAACAGTACCAAGCCCAAGACCAAGGCACAACAATCCGAGAGTGAGCCCAAGATCGGGGAAAAACAGATCAAGACCGGTCTCAAAACCTCCATCCCTGATTCGCACATATATTAGGTCAGTCAACAACACATTAGCCATGTGACTAATTTAATTTGGTGTGAAACTACCTGAAACTCAAGGTAGTTAAAACTTAAAATGATAGATTAATTCTCAGAAACAAAAATAGTTGCAGCATTCTATTTTGTTTGGTAAATATCTGTAGGTTGATTGGCCATTTTCTCTAAATTGGAAACTTTTCTTTATATAATTCTGCAAACTTAAAACAGCATCATTTAAATTCCCTGAGGTGTCTGTTGTCCTCCTTGTATCATTTACCATTAATACCAACTGTGAAAAACAATTGACATTGGCCTCCTTGTGATAATCATAAGTAGGACAAGTGGCACAATGTTGTTCTTGCAGACCCCTGCCTGAGCTTGATAATTGGTGTGGGGTGTTAAGATTAGACATCTAACACTGATGTCTGTTACAATAAAACAAGCATTTATTCATATACCTAGATTCCCTCCTCTATAAAGTGTCAGTATAATCTTGACATGCTCTGCAAGTTTTTAATGTGTTAAAGCTATTTTTCTTAGGATGAAGTTAAGCTGTAATGTCTTGTGGACAAAGGCAGACTAAAATTAACATTCATAACCTTCTTCCTCCACAGTTTGAAATGTTTTGAAACAAAAGCAGATTTCTCCATTCACAACCCACACTATTTTATTCAGTTGTTCATCTGTAGTAGGAAGTGATGTAGTTTACCAATACAGCACTTCCCTGCCAAAAACAAGAGGCCAAAGAAGACTGGTTTTCATCCCATCTCACTTTTCACTTCAATACAGAGATTGGGAGGAAGTGTGGTTTGGCATACAGCTTGTGTTATTTCAGTAGAATGAGCAACAGTGTTTTGTGTGAAATTGTGTAGTTAGTAGTTATGTGAGACATAAAATGTGGGGAAATATAAGACATGACTTAATACATTTGCATGCATAAACTGTAAAATGTGATGAAGGCATATCAGAATATAGGAAGAAATAGGAGCATCTGTTAGCATATTACCAACCAATGTATGTCTGCATTTTTTTAATCCAGGTGTGTTCCTGCAGTAGTGAGAAAAAGTTTTGGCATCCAGGATTGCAACTTGTCATCCTTTTTTATAAATACAAATTCTATAAGTTCTGTAACAGATCTAAAAGAGACCCTGACTGAACCAATAAATAACTAGGAAGTAATATTATTTTACTTCCTAATTTTAGGAATTATTTTAAATAAATAAATGTGTTCAAGTGTATCTTAAATATATAATAAAACAAGCAAAATATGCAAAACAAGCTTTATTCCATTTATTTTAACTTTCCATCTCCTGCCTCCTAATGCTTATTGTGAGGCACTTCACTACAGTCGTAAGTCGTTTGTCAAATGTTGGTTTTATCTTGAGCAACAATCATGCAAAGAGGTGTCTCATTCAAATTTTAACTTCAAAACTATTTAATCCTATTTATTGGAGCAATAGATACTTTTTGTCGTTCCAGATGTAAACACACTTCAGTTGTGCCTATTGTGACAGCACAAGAGGAAAGGTTATAACAGTTATGGATTATTCACAGCAAGATCCCCAAGGTTGCAAAAATAGCATTATGATCTAAACAGTTTGGAATATTGTGATGATCATTATTTGTCCCCTTTTTGCATCATTATGCATGTGTTTTCCGGGCAGGAGTCTTGTGCTCCCTGTATTTTATTAAGAACTGAAGCACAGTTTAATTTACTGTTTTAGCCAAACATAAGACCAAATCATTGTATTTGTTTCTTGCATATGCTACTGTGGATTTCAAATCAAGGAACCTGCCATCGTCAGGGTATTTCTATTTGTTTTACCACATTTGTGTGTTTTAAGCTAATAAAAGAAAAGCAATGTAAATGGTAAAATAAATTGCCTGCACATGTATATTGCTTTATCAAGTACAGAGAACTGCAAAACGCTTCACACTACATTCAGTCATTCACCCATTCACTCTCACATTCACACACTGATGGTGGCAAGCTACTGGATAGTAGCCACAGCTGCCCTGGGGTAGTCTGACAGAAGCGAGGCTGCCATGCACTGGGCCCACCAGGCCATCTGACCACCACCAGCAGGCAAGGTAGGTGAAGTGTCTTGACCACTGTCTCCACATTGTCCCAACAAAGTAGCTCTTCAGCTGACCATTAAATTAAGGAAACTGTATATAGGGAAACTGACAGACTGAACACTATGTCAGCTATCTTTCACCTGGCTCTCCATTGAAGATGATTTTCTAGAAGCCACTCCCCATTCTGATTTAGTTTCATCCACCTGCAACCTTTCTTCTGAGGCTTACAGTTCAGATGTTCAACAAACAGTAGGTCTTCCCTAAACTAACCTTTTATTAGTGTACTCAAGTAACTTCCTCTCTGAGGCTATCTCTTTCAAAGGCAATTCTCTCAAAGTATTTCTTCTGAGTCTTTGTCTCAGTGCCACACGAAATGCACAGGTGAATCTCATTAACCTAATCAAGGCAGATCCACACCTTTCCAGATGGTGTACTTATAGCTTCTGGAAATTGGAGCACCACTAGAGTATAACATAACCACACATTGTTCCTTAGCCTACAAATGTCGGAGAATTATACCCTTAGTTGTAACAGTTGTAAATCATTATTAAATAGTGATAAAATCTCTCCTTTAACAATCATGGTTCCTACACATGCACGTTTCTGTCAACGTAACAGAAGGTCAACTGATTATCCCTTGTATGTTTGATAATAAATGTAATTCTTTAGTGTTTACTCATATTCTATATAGCTTCAGCAAAATATCTGAGCCCTACCTTGAGACACTGCATTGATTTTATGATAATTTTGAAATTTGATTCATGTAGAGGGCTCAATCAATTGCAGATCAGTCCAAAGCCAAGTTATTATGAAAAAATATAGGTTCAAGTCCTAACAATATATTCTGCTGAACTGCTACATTACTAAGAAATACTACCAACGTAATTGCCAGGTAGACAGAGCATTGTTACTCTCATCTGTGTTGGACCTTCAGTGGAGCAGCATCATCAACATTCCCGTCAACATCAGAGCAAGGAAGAAAAAACATCCCTTCCCGCTACTGCCAGACAGAGATATGTCATGAAACAATAAGATTTGACTAGAAGAAAAGTCTTTAGAATCTACTTAAAAATCAGTCAATGTTGGTTGTCTCCTATAGTGTCTACTAATATCAGCTGATGACCTCAAACCCCATTGACTACTGTTGGTCCTCACTCCTCACTGTCAATCCTTACTACCTTTTGTTACATTGTTGTTTCCAGTGAAAACAAAACAGAATAAGCTGAGGTTTTCAGGTGCATTTTGTTTTATCTTTGTCCATCTATCTGTCTTTTGCTTACCAGACACTGAGTCACAGGGCTAAAAGCTCAAGGACTGAAAGCCAGACTTCAGTCTCTGCAGCAACACTCTTCTCTTTTTGAGAATCTCCAGATGACCCCAGATGAGTAGGAAAATTTAGTCCCTCCAGTAGGTTCTGGGTATGTTCCAGTTTCTACTTGAAGTGTTGGGGTAAGTGGAATGATTGTCAAATGGCCATTTAACAATCCCAACAGCCATTTTCCCTCTTGCTTGTATGAAATTATGTTTCTCCAGAGTCGCAAATCTTACTTGACCCTTAGAAACCCTCACCCCAAAACACCTTTATGTTTTGTAAATATATACTTTTTAATTGTCTATTGTATTGCAACTTGAAGAAACCCAAAGAATAATTTTACTTTCGGCTTTAGGTTTTAGAACAAAAGTTCCACTTGTCATATCCAATGTTGTTTGGACTCTTTGCTTATGTTATTTCCCTGTATTGGTTTCTTATTTTAAATATTTTCCCTCATCTTAGTTTATTTCCTGTTCAGTTATTTCTTATTTGAATGTTTTTTTCCAGTTAGCCTTTATTTACTTTATTTTCCCCATTCTAGTTTTTCCCTTCTGTTAGTCCAGTTCTTAGTGTTGAGTATTTGAGTTGTTTATTAGATTTATTGTCTCATTTGGTTTTCATCTGTTTTATCTTCAGTCAGCTTTGCCAGTCTGCTCTTAGTTATTTAGATTATGTTTAATTATTCTGATTCTGTGTTTTTCAGTTAGATTAATTTTCATAATTCTCCTGTCTGTTCTCCCTCGCCCCCTTATGCCATTCTCTCTCTCCTCAGTCTACCTCTCTGGTTTCCTCTCACAGCTGCACCCTGTTATTAATCAACCACCAGTTCTCTGTCCAGCAATCAGCTCACTAGTATTTAAACTCCTCATTGTGATTGGACTCTACTGTTGTTCTCCCTCATGTTTCCCAGTGTTTTTCCCCTATAGTTCTGTCTTCATTTCATTAAACCTGATGGCATTTTGTCCAACTCCTGCACACACCATGACACCATTTGCTTAAGTACAATGAAAGCAGTTGAGTTCCTTACATTTTTAGTAAAGACAACCCATCTTTGTGCAGCTGTTAAGAAAAACTCTTTGTATCTTTAAAGCTTACTGGATGAGATTGACAGTTTAATATACCCCGCTGCTGGTATCAGCAGTGATGTTAACTGTCTAGATGACATATGTCAGGTGGCTCCCTTAGCCCCACATGCTGTTTCCTACAGTTTAGTTTCTCTTAATGGAAGTTTGTAGTGTCCTGTCGACATGCGTTTTCCTCTGCACCTAGATTTATGATTTAATCAGGACTTAATTATGCAGGTTTGATGTTTAGCTTGAATCCATGAGGACCAATTCCCTATGGAGACAAGGGAACCCAATGTGTGGTCACAGTCAGTTTACCAACACTAATTGGCACTTTCCACCAAAATGCATCCCTAAAGCAGATTACCACTTTTTACTCTTATCGCTATACTGTCAATCTTTGGCTCCAATGAGATACTCCCAAAATTTGCCTTTACTGTCTTGCACTTACTGGATACTATACACTTACTGTAATTTCTGGACTACTGATTAATATAAGCTACACCCACTAGCCTTGAAAAGAAAAAAAAAAAGTACAAATTTAGGCCACACTTGTCAGTAAGCCGCAGGTGTATAGTATTTGTATTATAATCTAAGATGAAGGTTTGAGGTGATTTCAGATGAGATTTAGTTTTGCAATATTAGACTCGTAGGTGACAAGCAGGGTGTGACTAGACTAGCCACTCTCTGAGTTGGGAAAGAGATTATCAATTTTTTTAACATGGTTACTCTCTTAATTTTAGGCTGCTGGGCTTTATTTCAATTTTTGAAACAACATAACACGCACTTATATCCTCTGGAATGTCACGTGCCTTTGCATATTCTATAAATAATCATGATGGCCAAAAATGCCAGGGCCATTTCTTGGTTCCCGTCCAGCCCTGTTTGCAGGGTGTTTGGGCTCTCCCTTAGAAGTAGGGTGAGGAGTTCTGCCATCCAGAGAGGGCTCAGAGTAGAGCCACTGCTACTCCACATTGAGAGGAGCCAATTAAGGTGGCTTGGGTATCTGGTTAGGATGGCTCCTCGATGCCTCCCTGGTGAGTTGTTCTGGGCATGTCCCAGCGGGAGGAGGCCCAGAGGAAGACCCAGGACTCACTGGAGGGACTACGTTTCTCGGCTGGCTTGGGAACACCTTGGGATTCCCCAGAGGAGCTGGCCCAAGCGGCTGGGGAGAGGGTAGTTGGGCTTCTCTACTTAGGCTGTGGCTTTTTTGGTCCCAGCCTTGGCCAAGAATCAAGAAATTTAATTCCAATTTTAGATTTGTGTCAAATACCACTAAAAGAGATATGAGGATAAGCAAAGAGATTTACCGTAAAAAAAAAAAAAAAAGACTATAAATGATACATGCTACCACTGTTAGTACAGTCAGTCTGAAACTTAGACTTTATAAAGCGCTTTACAAGTACTTTCCATTTACGATTTTAATTTTCAGTCAATGTCTTTGCTGTTTGGAAGGGTCAAGGGATTCACTAGTGACTTCAGTGGCCTTGCACCAAAATAATGTACTTTTAAGCTTTTACTAAAAATAAAGAGAACATTATTCATAACATTATTTATAATGGCAAGATAATTTAACATTGAACTGTGAAATACAAACCTTAGCTAGCATTGTTTTTTTCAGTCAGTGGATGTCAACCCAGACCTACACTTAGTGTGACACAAGTGTGTACAACTGATGATTATATCAGAAATAATTAGAGAGAAAACTAAATGCTTTATCAGGCAACTCTACTTGACATGAAAACAAGAAGGAGCATTTAACTGAAGTTAACAACTATTTATTACAACCAAAACATGAAGCACAAAGAAGATAAAAGCGAACATACAAACAAGTGATGTGGGAAATGACTAGATTAAAACCACAAGGTGATTTAAAGAAAAGCACAATAATCTACAGTAAGGAAATGCTCCATAAGAGATAAATGAACAGAGACAGAGGAGGAACTAATACATGTAAGATAACAGGGTGAACACTCAAGATCAAGGTAGAGATTAATGTATTTTTTTTTTTTTTTTTTTTTTTTTTTAGTATGACAAGAAAAATCTTTTTTATCTGACTTGGCCAGATAAAAATTCTCCAAAACTGCAATGAAGTTTGTAGTTATAACATGGCAAAATGCAAACAAGAGATTTTAAAAATTGAACAAGCCCTGTATATTTGACAAGAAGTGTATTATGCTGACTGCACTTGGTATCTTCTTGTTAGCAAGCAAACCCAAACAGATAATCTTTTTCAAATGTGGAATATTGAGGCTGACTTTTATAATGTGGACCCTTTCTTTACACTTATATAAGTAAAACATTTTTTTTTTTTTTTTTTTTTGACATAATGTATGTGTTAGGCATTAACATAAAGTTCAGGATAAACCATCAACACTTTAATTGCCTTAAATATGTTTATACCCGTCTTATATTACATTGGCAGCACAGAATTGCAAGCTTATTACATGTATAACATGCTATGTTCTGTCAATTTGCAGCCATGAAACCCTGAAAAAAACATGGATAAGATCAATGTTTGAAACCCTGTGGTCTCTCTTCAGGAAAGTGGCTGTTACCTTTCAAATCACTGTATAGGTCTGTGAGTGAATTCTTAAATTGCCATTAGTGTCAGTCTGTGGACATACGGCAGAAAACAACAGACAGACCTCAGTATTAATTCTGACAGATGATTATTTCATATCAACACTGCTTTCGGCTCCAGCGAGTCACCTCTAAAAGCTCAAACTCAGAAATGACACACATCACTTCAGCTGTTTGGAGACAAGCCAAGCAGCCTGAAGACACAATGTCACACCACTGTGTCTCTGGTGACACAAAAACCAAGAGTCATATTAAATAAAATTAGAGGTCATTATTGTCCAAAATGCCCTGTTGATGACTAAGTAACTATGAATGCACAAAATTCCACTGTGGCCCTATTTCACAATCTCAATGCAGCTGTTGGCAAATGAAAATTATGTATACAGACTATACTGTGATTTTGTGTGTGTATATATATATATATATATATATATATATATATATATATCTCTATATCTATATATATATCTCATTGGAATTTCATGTGAATGACCAACACAAAGTGGTATAAAATTATGAAGTAGAAAGAAAATTATACATGATTCAAAACATTTTTTACAAATAAACTGAAAAGTGCAGTATGCAAAAGTATTCAGCCTCCTTTCCTCTGAGTGCAACTACTTGCCTTCAGAAGCTGCCTGGTGATTGCTAATGACTAAATAGAGTCTACCTGTGTGTAATTTAATCTATGTACAACTATAGCTGCTCTGCTCTATGATGGCCTCAGAGGTTGGTTAAGAGAATATTGGGGAGCAAACAGCATCATGAAATCCAAAGTACACAGCAGACACATCAGGGATAAAGTTGTGGAGAAGTTTAAAGGAGGCTTAGGCCATAAAAAGATTTCCCAAGCTTCAAACATCTCATGGAGCACTGTTCAATCCATCATCTGGGAATTTCAGTCACTAGATGTGCAAAGCTGGTAGAAACATACCCTAAAAGACTTGCAGCTATAATTGCAGTAAAAGGTGGTTCCAGTCAGGGAAGCTAAATACTTTTGAACACTGCACTTTTCAGTTTTTTATTTGTAAAAAATGTTTTGAAACATGTATAATTTTCTTTCTACTTCACAATTGTATACCACTTAGTATTGGCCTTTCTCATAGAATTCCAATGAAATACATTTGTGTGGTTGTAATGTGGAAAAATATGGAAAAGTTCAAGGGGTGTGAATACTTTTGCAAGCGTTTTATATCTATCTGTGTGTGTGTGTGTGTGTGTGTGTGTGTGTGTGTGTGTGTGTGTGTGTGTGTGTGTGTATGTATGTATGTATGTCCAACTTTAGCAGTAATTAATTTTATAAATATTTATAAAATGTATAAAAATTTCATACAAAAGACTTTTTTTTTTTTTTTTTTTTTTTTTTTTTTTTTTTGTTGAAATGTTTAGGGAAGCCAACAACTATGACAATTTTATGATACAATGTTTTTCTTAAATACTTGCCACCATGCGAATTTTCCCTATTTTTCCCGATGTACTAAGTTTAAGAGTTCTTAAACATTCCTGAATTGTTTAGTGTTACATGTTCCTGCAATAAATGATGAATGTTTTTTTTTCAAGTTTTTTGCACACTTCCACCAAGGGTACTAATAGATATAAAGTACGCATTTATCTTGTTTCCTCTCTTTTGTGACTACACATTTTTTTCACCTTCCAACTGGCAAGGTGATATTTAAGAAAAAAAAAAAACCTGCCTTACTCATTTTAGGGACCTGCTCTGGTAGACATTTGGAATAATCTTATGGGCTAAATATAATTGTACTGCAGGCCAAATTTGGCCAACAGGTCTGACCTTGACATCTTTGTTCTATTGTTTCTGTCCAGACATGTATGTTGAATGGATTTTACTTGTGTTTCAAAGCAGATCAATTAAATTCCGTTTATGTGTGTTGTGGTTACTTATCTCTCATTTCAAGGCATTTTCCGATTTTTACACACAAAAAATATAATCAGTTCAGTTCAGTTGTATAGACCAGTCTTCCTCAATTGTGGGTCCTGACTCAAACATGGGAGATGGGCCTTTGTTTGAAAAAAAAGGCCAAGAAAAAAATCTGTGCATTCTTGTCTATTAACATTCCTTACAGTGGGTGGTGATCATGTCCTGGAATGCAAGTTGACTATTGTTCTACACCACAGAAGAAGATATACAAAGTTTATTTACATATGCTGCTTGAACATGAGAAAACTCATGCACTTTGCATGAAAAAGCACCATAGCATGTTAAAAATTATTACTCATTGCTTTGATTATTATGCTAGCCTTATAATTATTGCTTGGATAAGAAACTGAATTAAATAGAAATGCTGAAAAATGTTCTTGACTCAGGCTGCAGTTTGTCAATAAGGGGTGCTGGTGGGTCTCTCCTGACCAGTTGAGAGCAACTACTAGAAACATATTGAAATTCAATTACATACATTCCCATTTGATCCTAGTTCTGACACAAGACAGTTAAATTCCATTTTCTAATACCAACTGCTATAAGGCTTTTTAAGGAAGCCCTCTTAGTTGCATTAAGTTATTTTTTTTCTCAGCAAACTGTTTTCCCAAGCTAGCATGTGGAGGCAGTAGATGAAACAAGCTTCTTTCTGCAACTGACAACCTAGCTAAAGATTTGTTTGTACTAAAACTATAACAAAAACTAAAATAAATGGATATTGATTGAAAAACTAATCAAGAACAAAAGATCACAAAGAAATCTGGCTGCTTGAAAGGAGACTATAAGAAATTAATAAAAACTGGAGACAAGGGACTGTGTATTTATTAATATCAAATATGCTTCCCATCTATGTTTCCTCACTGTTTTTGTGTGCTTCATTTTCTTTCAACTGGGTACATATGCATTTGCTTCTATTCCTTAACAAAAACTTTCACCAACTCAACATTCAACCTACATTTTCCCTCATTGCCAGAGGCAATGTCCCATTAGATTTTTGCTGGGAATCCATTGAGATGTTCTGCCTTGATTCTGCATTAGTTGAGACTCTGACTCTGCAACTGGTGAGAGCTGCACATATGGATACAAAGGTGCATCTGTAAATGTACATTTAAAAATAAATAGGTGACTAGGGGTCTTTGAAATAAGATGTCACAAACAATTCACTGTAGACATTGCTTTGAACTTCTGACTTTGCACAGACACTTTCTTTTTAAGCTACAGGAAAAAAATGAGGCACAGACTTTCAGATGGACTGTCTGTAAGGTGAACCTCCTAAGACAGAATTCTGGCATAAAAGCAAATAGCCAATTTTGTGTCAATGTAAAAGACATACTGGAGAGACAGTTTTCATACACAATATAGATGTGTGTGAAAGGCTTCCAGATACAAAATTTAAAACCCAGAAATATGTTGGGGGAGTAAACAGAGAAATGTTAAAGAAAAAAGGTACCTGGTTGAGGAAATCTTCTGAACACAGTACTTTAAATTCATAACCACAACAAAGACACTGTAGAAGTATATCTTGTGAAGGAAAATAATATATGGTCCCCACCAAAACTAACTAAAAAAACAAGGATAGTCTTTTTGTTCATGGTATCAGTAAAAATATTTCAGTTTGAAATATATTATAGGCAAGAGCAAAAAGATGGTCACCGTGTGTTAATTAAAACAGCAAAATAAAGTGATCTAAACATTTCTCTCAGCAAAACAGTGACATAGATGCAACAGTCCAAATCTGAACAACACTTTCATAGTCAGCTGTTTATGTATACAACCCACATCTTATTAAGGCAACCAAGTGAGGAAGCTGGGAAGAAAGAAAGAAAAATGACAGAAGGGCAGCAAAGGTGGAGTTTGAGGCAAGATGCATTGGGAGATGAAACCAAAGATACATAAAGCAAATGACAAAGAAACAACCACAAATATGTATGATTTCAATGATATGACTTTCAGATAATGTTCATCTGATCAAGATACTGTTTTAAATTCAAAATAACACTTTATGACACTGTCAGAAAGCTACTGATCAAGACTACATTTTTTTTTTATCAACGTCTTGCTGCTGAGCATGAATGTGGCAAGAATTTACTGCTTACATTATTGAATATATTTTGAATTTTATTTTTTTCCTAACTGAATTTCAACAATTTTTAAAGAAAAATGTTGCTTTCGCCATAATGTAAGAAATAAACTTTTAGCATCTATTTCATAAAGTTATAAAGCGTAAAAACCTGAATAATGTAAAAACAGGAAGGCTGCCCATGTCTTTGAACCAGACAATCTGGATTAACTTTTAATTTTGTAACAGCAAAAGTTCAACTTTGCAGCAGCAACAGAAGAGAACTTTGTGCCTAACTCTTCCAGTTTCTCTAACAACTTATATCCATAGTTCTGAAGAACTACATGCTGCATCATCCAGTGGCCTCCTCGTTTCGTTCCCAGGAAACCGCTGTGCTCGTTTTACTCAGAGTGGGATGTTGTGAATCAGATGCTGCTTGTAGGAAAACGTCACTATATAACCCTTTTTCCGTCTGTATTTTCGCAAACATATCAACATCTTAGACTACCCCAAAGGTTTAATGCATGAGCTTTTTTTGTTCTCTCATGAGTTCGGGAGCAATTCAGAAACCACTAAAGCCCGCTTGCTCAGGCCAGACATGGCAGAACTTGATGTTATATTAATATTTTTAGTTAATAAAAAGCTTAGAGGTGTGCCGAAGCAGCAACTTTTATTAATTGCGTATTACCTTTGCCACAAGCCTCTATCTTCCTGTTATCCATCGGGAGACTGATGGACAGAATGCTGAAATTAGCATCCTATTTGTAGCTTTAGTAAAGAGCCATATTCTTGCTTTGAAGGATTTTTAATTATGTTTAATCATGATCTAAGATACTTTGACTGTTCAAAACTAGACTGAATTATTCTTAACCAAAGACATATTATTTTAAAACTTGTTTTCTGCCCTGCCAGCCTCTTATTGTACATGTGGATAGTGATTTCATAACCTTCAAGACTTTTGTTGTTTCTACAAAAAGAATAAACATTTCTCAGGTCATACACCATGTTTTTCATTTCTCTTTAATTTACAATGATCCAGTAAAATTTGAATGTAATTTATATTTTTGTCATGGTTTGTAGATGGTGGGGGAACCAACAGCAAACAAGCAGAGATAGCGAGTAGATGATGATTGTTTAATGAAAATAATAATTAAATAAAAACTTACAAAATAACAAGGACAACACAGGGATGGAGAACAGCAACAACAGTGTCCAGGTACAACAAGTCAACGGTGAAAAATGGGGAAAATAATGAGAGCGAGGAGAGGTGTATAAATACTGGGAGAGTGAATGCTGGAACAATAGAGCAGGGCTGATTAGCTGATGGGTTGAGGTGTAAGGGAAGAAAGCAGGCTGAGGAGGGAGAGAGAGTAAGAGAGAGACACAGAGAGAGACAGAATGGTACAAAGGAGTGAGGGAGAGTAAATATACAGGGGAACTAGGATTCAAATGTAAAGACAAAAAAATTAAGGATAAGAAATAATAATCTAACAAAATAAATAAGAGTAAACTGAACTAAAGTAGAACAGAAACAAGGCTGATCTGATAAAAATAAGAATTAAGGTGAACAGAGAACAAATGATCAGAACTATGAACCCAGAAAAACACAAAACAACCCAAAACAACCCAGGATCCTGACTATTCTGAGTTGATAAAAGGTGTGACATATTTCTAACAAAAACACAGCATAGCATTTTAGTTAAGCCACTATCCAGACAACAACTTCCACATAATTTAAGCAAGAGGACAAGGGGAAAAAAAACTGAACAGAGGAAAATTTGCTCATTATTCTAAAAAATTTTGAATTCCATATTCTTGGTGTTCCTTTGCAGAAAAGAACCAAAAAAGGAGCTTCAATGATCATCTTAACTGTTAAAATACATTATTTTAATTATTTAAACTCATGAAAATTTTAATTACTCCAGATACGTCTCATGATGCAGTCCTGGCTTAACTGCCAGGGCTCAGCCTGTCAGAGCCCTAATCAACTCCTGGGATCTCTTCTAGAAAAGTAGTTTTGCTGGTATGGAGCATATAGGCACACGGTAATACAGAGACAAGATGGAATGATATCATCAATGAACTTAGAAAAGCAACTGTTGCTACCCTCCAATGTGGGAAACATTATTAAGCCCCAAACTATCCGAAGTCCATTATTCCAAAGACAGAGAGATTATTTACAAGTGAACAAAGTTTGGGACAGCTGCCACGGTTCCTTTTTATCTAAAAAAATATAACAGGTAAGGTAACTTTATTAATACCCTTATGTGGAATTGTTCTGCTGACAACAGAAACCAGCATTTGTTTAAATACATAAATAACTGGGCACAACATACATAAAAATGACTCAAACAGTTCTTAAAACTTTGAGGCTGGACGTGGATCTTTAGAAATATAATACAGCAAAATACAATGAATAAAAAACAACTCTGTAATCTAAAACAAGTGATATGATATTGCCACACTTCAGTTAAGGCCTATTTAAGAACAAAATTTAGAGCACAACTTAGATTTTCAAAGTTGCATCTGAATTAAAAGCAAGACTTCCAGAACAATGTCTATTGTATTGAACAAAGTGGATCTGTCCATAATGTACAACAACATGTTTGATGAATACTAATAGGGCTTGTTTTGCAGTCACAAGAGCCAAGAAACTTGAAGTCATTTTGTCCATAATGAACTCCTTTACATACACAGTCAGTTAAGCTCCTCTTCCTGCTGTCTTGACATCCTACCTACAACCTTCCTTCAAAAAGTTTTGCCTGTCATTGCATCTGACCTGATTCAAATGGTAAACTCATCCCTCTCATCATGTGTTTTCCCCCAGGCTTTAAAAGCAGCAGTTGTTAAACCACTGATAAAAAACAACAATCTGGACAAATCACATCTGCAGAATTACAGACCAATTTCCAACCTTCCATTTCTCAGTAAAATTATTGAAAAAGCTGTGTTTCAACAGTTAAGCAGCTTCTTAACAATGACCAACTGCTTTGATGTTTTTCAGTCCGGTTTCCGTGTTCACCGTAGCACTGAGACTGCCCTCGTCAAAGTATTTAATAACATCCGCATAAATACAGGCTGTACTGAAGAACCACAGTGTTGGTTCTGTTAGACCTCAGTGCAGCATTTGACACTGTTGACCATGATATACTGTTATCTCTGGTACAGTACTTAATTGGCTCGAATCCTACCTGTTTAGAGTTGCTTTTGACCAATAATAACAGAAACACTGACCAAAATATTTGAGGTTTGTTTTTAATGATGGCACTTGATAAAATGTAATGTTTGTTACTGGTCTCACAACCAGTGACTGTTTGATGTGTTTATGATGTTTTTATGTTTTCATGAAGTAAAGCACTTTGAACTGCCTTATTGCTGAAATGTGCTATACAAATAAACTTGACTTGACACAAAGTATTCTGTAGTAACTTGTAAGGGCCCTCTGTCTGATAGGTGAAACTTTGTCCAGTCAGAGTTATGCAAGCCCTGAAGTGTGTCAAAATTCCTCCAGGACAAGGTTAAAATTCAATTTTGCCCCCTTTCTAGACATAGGAAAACAGTTTCTTCATTCTGCTTTAAATCTGTATCACAACCCTTGAATTCTTTGGAAAACAGACCACTGCTTCATGTCCAGGTCGATAATAACAGGCACCACAAGTCTCCTGGGCCTCATCATCATCATCATCATCATCATCATCATCATCACCTGAACTTTGTTTGTCTTTGTCTGCTATCTCTCTGACTCCTACAACATAATGAAGAGTTTGAGGTTTCCTGCTGTTTTTTTTTTCCTTTCACGAAATGCACGCTGTTACACCTCATTACTTCTCCTTCTTCCTGCTGAGGTTTGTCCTACTCTAAAAGAGAAGGAGAGGGGTAGAGGGTGTCTGTGCATGGGGAGTAATTAGAAATTTGAATAAATGATAGACACCTTGCCAGAATCCTGACATATGTTTGACAGAAATAGAAAAATCTATCATAGTCTGGGTCTTCTGGGGCAAAAGTTTTGACACTCAGTAATCATTATCTAAGAGGGAGCAGTCTGAAATAAGTTCCGACTTTGTTTCACTGGGGAGTTGTGGACTGCGGTAACATTAGGGCATGTCATTTGTGTCTAAACATAGTGATTGTTCTCTCTAATTACGAGGAGAAAGATAGAGCTGGGAGAGTATGTACAAGTGCAGGTAAACAAACAAGGACATATATTAGTCATCTTTATTTAAAAAAAGAAATGGTGTTGCTAGAGCCTTCTTGCATCCATGTACTCCTCAGGTGACTCATTCCAGTTATAAATTCCCTCATCTTTTTAAGCTTTACTAAGCACCTATATGATGTAAATTCACAGCTCCACAAGCACATCTTTTGTTGTGTAAATCCTCACTAATCGACTCATCTTTAATTTTTGTCTGATCCTCCACAAAAGACTGACAAAGAGATATATGAGTATTTATCATGTCCAGTCAGAAGGTGGGGTAATAAGTTGCAACGATGGTGCAATCAATCACTTCAATATGTAGCTCCTTTCATGTTATCTCCTTTTTGGCATATTTCTGTTTTATCTTCTCCTCCTCCTTTGCTTTCAGGATATAAATGTTGTCTCTAGGTGATATAACAGCTGTTTATGATGCCTGGAAGGAAGTTCTAAAAATCTTTTCTTCACTGACTGACTTCTATATCGCTGCTTAGCTTACACGCTTAAACCTACACTATGCTATTCAGTAAGTAAGTAAGGAAGTAAGTAAATTTCATTGATATAGCACCTGTCTCAGACAAGTCACAGTAAAAATAGTTTAAAAAAACAAAACAGTAAAAGCAATAAAAACACAATCAAAGAAGAGTCACAACATAAAATTGTCATAGCAGCCCAGATACCAGTGAGGCTAAAATGCTTGTTTCCAAAATAATGTCTAAACTTGCTATAATATTAAATTACAATAAAATTAAGGTTACATGTAACGTATGTAATTGTGTTTTAGGTTCTCATGAGGTAAAAAGTAAAATGCCTATATTAATGAAGAGTCAGTAACTGCAAAATAAATGTGCATTTAGGGTCCCTTACAGGAGATCAATGTAGGGGGTCATTTGAAATATGACTCCCCCCTAGCATGTCTCTGCCTTGTGGTGGTGTTTGTTGTTTGATTATTTCATATTAGTAATCCTTATTATTTAGTAATGTCCTTTTTTAAGTTCTATATATTGTAGGAAATACCAAAAGAAGGGGGTGGGGCATGTGGACAAAAAGGTCAAGATGGGTAAAAAGCCTTCCTATCACCCTTAATCCTTGGTTTATAGATTCAGCAAGGTGTCTGAAACATTCCATAAACATCTTGGTCTAATATTGACATGATAATATCATGCAGCTGCTGCAAATTTGTTGACACAATGTAAATGACAAAAATTTGCTGTTCCATCACATTCTAAGGTGCTCTGTTGGATTGAGATCTAATGAGTGTAGAGGCCATTTGACTACAGAGAGCTTATAGTTATTCATGTTGGTGGTGGTGGTCAAAAGGGCTGATGGCAGGGTATTGCTACCACACTTCTGTCAGACAGTCCCAGGGCAGCTGTGGATACAATCCTGTAGCTTGCCATCATCAGCATGTGAATGTGTGCGTGAAAGGGAATGACTGATTTCAATGTAAAACATCTTTGAGTGTCCTAATATAGCGCTATATAAGTCTGATGTTATTTCATTTCATATTCAAGAAACCTATTTGAAATGATTCAATTTTATGACATGTTGCATTATTCTGCTGGACATAGATATAAGGAGATGAGTACACTGTGGTAAGAAAAGGATGGATGTGGTCAGCAGCTATACTCAAATAGGCTGTGGTGAAAACCATCCTTAATTGATATTGTGTAGATTTCATTACATAGAACAAAAGTTTACATGGAACAAAAAGGAAATAAAATGAGTTAAGCTCCAGGTCTGAACAGCTGCCAATGGAGGCAATGTCTTGCACAGTTATAAATAAGTTTTATTTTTTTTTCTTGAAAAGGTCTTCATATGTAAAGTCTCTGCTTGGAGAGGAGTCTGTAACTATGACTACAGAGGCTGGACTTTAAATTGGATCTGCATGGGGTGTTTAAATTGCATGAACCTTGGAGAGGAGCAGAAAGGAAGGGCAGAAAGATAAGGTTTATCATGTCCTCTGAGAGTCCACATGAGTCATTCTTTACCATCAAACAAAGCTGCAGGTTAGTAATGAAGAATAAAGGGCATGAGACCCTTTTCACGAATGGAAAAATCTGCAAACACTTCTGGTTCTCAAAGTATGCAGCCTGGTGTCAGCCCCAGATCATGTATTTGTGAAGTAGAAACCTTCTCTTTTATGGAATCATTACCTCCCTGCTACCTATCTAAAACATATCAGTCACATCAATAAGTGGATAGTACATGATCTTTTTAAAGCATCGCAAATTATGAAAAATATTTTTAACTAAATTAATTCAATAAAGTTAATTTATAAATGATGAAGCAGGTTGTTTATGTCAGTAAACCACACAAAGTCACATATCAACTGCTATTTGGCAACAAATGTCACTAAGTTACTATCTGTTTCTAATAGGATTTTTTGGATTAGGAAAGTTATATAAATGATGCAGTGACTGTTTTAAATTGGGGCTGCATGATCTACAATTATAGGTCTAACTGGTGCATTACACATGTTTAGCAGCATTACACACTTCCCTGGTTTGTAAGAGTAAAGCAGGATATAGAGACAGATACAGATACATCAGACTAGCAGCAGAGAATGAGTTAGGACTTCTTTGAGAAGGACAGTGTTTCTTGTTGTACTCAACTATTTTGGATTTGTATTGTGTTGTTTTATTATTAAGATATGTTATTAACAAAGCCTTACATAGTTCTACTAAAGACACTAACAGGACATAAGTGAATTAAACTACAGCAAACTAGAATCAAAATATTAAGCTTAAATCTTAATCAGAAGTATGATGTTTACATTAGGATAATTCTTACTTCATTATTTAGAATAGAACAGAAGAATAGAAATATCCTTTATTGTCCCACAATGGGGAAATTTATACTATAAAATCATATTTATGTCTGTCCTTGTTTTTGTGAGCTAAAATATTGACAATGGAGAGTTTAGAATCTGCTGGTTTTGTTGGTTTGAGGTTAAATTTTTTGTATTTATGGTGAGATTATGTCAATTTTATTATGTTTTGATCTGTAAAACCCTAGAATTAAAAGAGTGCATTCTCTTTTTACAACAAATAACCCTAGAAAACCTTGCAAATAAACAATGTTTGGATTGATGGTGCAGTGTTTGGTCAGGAAACTAATGCATGTCTGCTGAGAGAGAAGATGTTAAAAGGCAGGACAGCAGATACAGAAAGTACACTTCTACCACCACAGCCAGTGCAATCGGAATAATTGACAATGAGCTTTATTTAACCATTGTTTATGGCCACACTTGCCATTTGACCTTTTGTTCTTTAGCGTTCCAGTTTACATGTTTGCAGCCATCTATCAAATGCCAGCAGCTAACACTGAGCCCTATCTTGCTGCAGCAGGGGCCTGGCATCAGAGGACGAAGGCTGGCTTTGGGCTCACAGCGTGCTCACATGTCTGAAGGGTCACCAGCTTGGAATCGCTTCATTCAGTGCACATAACAGTCGTTATCGACACTATACAGATGAACTCAGTTCTCACTGCACACATTGAGGATAGGTGGGGATCAGGGGAGGTAGAAAGAAAATACTACAATGAATGAAGAGGTTCTGAACAGAAACAGGGTGTTTTTATTCTATGATACAGTGGATAAGACTCATATTTCCACTGAAACACTACCCAACTTCCCCTTTTGTGATTCTACAGCTAATCAATCATCCTTTTGCCTGAAATGATGTGTCTGCATGTACAGTTCACAGACACATCCATCCTGGTCTTGTTTCTTTAATTAAATTTGACTTTAATATCTACACTCAGATCAGACTGACTCCAGAGGCTGTACATCCCCAGCGGGCTCACCATGAGTGAAATTAGACCATCAGTCTAATTTAACAGCTTTTGCTTCCATCGAATTTACTCTGCAATCAGTCCGAGTCTGCTCCTCCAAAACTCACACAATATTTGTTTTCTGAAAGGAGAGGCAGTTAATATCATTTGAATATTGAATATGAAATCCAGTTGTATAAAAATCACAAGGATGGATAAAGGCAAATATCAAGTAATGGAGGAAGTCGTGATAAAAAACAACAACTTTGGACTTATAGTACAAAAAAATTAAAAGTTCAGCCTATGATGTTTTAATGCTGTGATTTTTTTAAAAAAAAAATATTTTGCTTTAAAACAAATCTATCATAGTCTTCCAAAGTGGTCTTCAACATTAGGGGTCTCACCTCTTTGACAACTGTTCAAATTCTAAAGAAATAGACATTCACTCAAGACTCTTTTCTAATATTCTGAAGATCTTAAAAATGTTGCTAGAATTCAGACATATCAGTGCTTCTTGTGTTACTATTTTAACCTGTCTTGAATATCATTGGCTTTACTTAGAGGTAGGGGTTTCACTCCAGTATGAGTCAACAGCTTTAGATTTAGCCAACAGGCAAAATTATATTTGTTGTCCATGGCAGGTTAATATACAGTGCCATGTGACACCCCTCTTTCCCCAACGGTGCCTTATGCAAATGGACGTATTGCCGATATGGATTCTTGTCACTACCTATCCATGCTGAATTGAAACCTGAATTGAATTGAACTGAACCTCCCACTGAGGGCAACACCAAGCATGTAACATAACCTATAGTATACATATTCATTTATATGAACCTTTTGTTTTTGCTCTTTTGAGACACTGAGGAGGGTCTTCAGGATTCATTTCTTTGCAAACTACCACAAAGCTACAGTGGAGTAGTCATAGTGGATCTACCACAACTCAGACCAGGTTTCATTTTCAAGCAACTTTTTTATCATTTTGTACATTCTCTTCTTTCAATAGCTGCCTTCTGTCTAAGCCAGAAATAATAAAAAACAATCTCAAGACACATTTCTGTATCAGAGCAGATGTTTGATAATCAAATCTGTTTTAAAATAACATATAGCTTCTTTGGCTTTCTCCTCAGAACTCCCACACCAACTGAAAATATGCTCACAAGCAAATTCTGTTATATTTGTGATTATTTTTTCTTTATCACAGCAGTCTTTTATTATTAAAACAGTCTCAGAGATTTCTCTTAGTGTTTTAGCTGCTGACCAGTCCAGTGACCGCAGGTAGCAGTGGATGTCTTAATGAGCTATAAATGGGATGTAATCATCAAACACCCAATTCTCTTTCTTCTCACAAAGAGAAGTCCTCTAACAAAGATTTTAACTGCACCAAAAAAGGGTCATCTGCTGATTGAGAAATGACTGACAGCGTTAAAATTAAACCAGAAGCGTGAAGAAGCCACAGAGAGTGACATCAGCAGCTTGATAAAGGCCTACCAATTTACTGTTTAATTTATATAAAAAAAGAAAAATATTTTTGCTTGTTCATTGTTCTTTATTGACTCAATCGTGGTGCATGATTGAGTGAAGCCTGAACAGCCAAGTCACAGAATAACCATCCCTGCAGTCCTATCAAATTGACACCAATCTTTAATTCTCTGAGGCCCAATCAATATTTATCCCTAATAGGTCAGAGCATTGATTTGGCCTGAAAAGATTTTCCATGGCTCTGTGAGCCTTCAGGGCTGAGAGACTGAAATACTCTCATGGATATCTCGTAGACATAAATTAGACATTAGAAGAGACAAATTACAAAGATATGTGTGATGCAGATGTAATTTGGTGGCTGTCATTGCACTAAATGTGAAGCTTAATGAGAAGTTTTTGTTTGATAAATCAGACTTTATGCACTTGTCATCAGGAGAAAATAAAGGTTTTTAACCTTGTTAACATCTTTATATGGTATTTCTTTAAGCAATTAACAGAATGTGTATAATGTTTCATTTACTTTGCCAACTCATTTAATTGGTTTGGTGCAAGACAATATTGTCAGCCTTTCTGTTGTCTGTTTTTATTTCTGTTTTGCACGCCTTTTGCAATATCTTTAAGTTATTTTGTTTAACAGTTTCCCTCTCAGCATCTGCAGTGCTTATTAGAATAATAAACAAACAAACTGCCTTACTTTGGAAATTAACTCTTGTTTACTTCATACTGCAAGGATCAAATCAAATCAAGTCAAAGTTTATTTATATAATTTATTTAAAAACAAGGTGATTCAAAGTCTTGCAAACATCTAATAAAATATTCAATAACACACCTAAACCCTGAAGCACTGTTATTAAAACCCTCCTCTTGCACAAACATTTCATAACACTTCATAAGCTAGTTAAGGCCGCATGCCCTCCAGCCCGATTATCTCTCCTGACTAAACTGAAGCCACTCTTCAAAATGGGAAAGTGAAGGCAGATGTGATTTCATAAGTCAAGACATGGATGAAAGAAGAAAGGTACTAGCCTGAACTTCTCCATGTCTACAGCCAGAGCACTAGTGGCTCAAGTGGCCTGTATTCATCTGTAACTGCACAGGAAGAAGGAAAGAGAAGAGAAGTCAACACATACAATAAATGTCCCAAGGCCAGAAATTAAACCCGAACAGCTGCATTGAGGGCTGTAGCTTCCGTGTAAGAAAGTTACAGTCCTCAACATGGCTCACCCAAGTTTGTCTTGCCACTTAACCCTGGGAGGGGGATGATAATAATAGAGTTAAAGTTCACAGTAGAAGAACTGCAGCAAAGAGCGACCTCTCAAGTCCCCCCATTAGACGCTATTCACAAGTCAACTGTTCTTTTTAGAATGCATGCCAGAAAGAAAGGCTTTTCTTTCTTACGATCATATAGTGTAAATATGTGTAGTTTGCTAAATTTGATTGAAACTTCAACTGGAACAATGTGCTTTAGTCCAATGAAGCTACGTTTGAGGCTGTCAGCAACAAACTCCAGGTTGGTCTAATAAGAAACAAAGGATGGATTTGTGGAAAAGCACTTCATGCCCTCTGTTAAGCATGGCGTTATGAAATAGCATGACATTTTAAATCAAATCTGTAGGAATTCCACTAATCTGCAAATGTGTTGTCTTTGGGTCATTCAACAGGCCAAATCAACACCAAAAGGGTTCATCCGACATCTAATGAACCATCTTCTCGCTGCTATTTCAGGTACATAACTGAGAAAGCTCCAAAACTGTCAGATGTTATGTGAGTCGATTAAATTCTGTCATACTGGCAAAAGGGGTTGTGCAAATTATTCAGTGCAAGACTGGAAATAATTGTGGGTGAAAAGATTGGATCTAAGCAGAAATATTTCTTAAATTATGCTACTGCATGAACAAATGAATTTCCTCTAAGGCTGTTTAAATGTCTTTATCAGTGTTTTACATGTAGAGTGTGTTTTATCAGTTTTTGATAATTGAGTTTTAGTATTTAGCATTAGATCCAGGACATCATTATGATACATCTTCCATATCATTCTGTCGCTGATTAAAATGAACCTTGCTGAATGGCTGATTTGTTTCCCATACCTATACCAGATGTTAAGAGACAGTATCCCACCAGTCTGTCCTCTGCCTCTACCAGACTGAATATACATACAAGGGCATGTTGGAGCTCACTGAGCCACAAAACCATCTGGTTCCCCATGATCCACATCAAAATGTACCAATCTGTTTACACAGATATACCAGGGTTCAAATCAAATGCAAAACCCAACAACAAGTCAGGGTCATTTCATGGGAAAAACAGAGCGGGCAAAAGTGGCAGCAGGCCTACATATGGTAGCTCATAACTGCAAGGACCAGACCAAAGGTTCCCAGATACAGTGGGAAAAAAATAGGGAAATACAAAGCTTGACAGATATATGATGGGAGCTTCCTCTCTCTCTGAAATGATGCCAAATCTGCATGCATGCAAAGAAATTTTTGCATCTCATCCAATGGTTTTGCAGTAAGGACAATGCAGTACTGAATTAAGATCAAATTCAATAACCTTTGGCAACTAATGGTAATTTATTTTCAGAGTTGCATTCAAAAGTAGTTTGAAACTATGCTGACTGTTACATACAGTAGCTTTTGAAACGTATGAACACAAACACAGTTACAAAAGTGTTTAAGTGAAACAGGAGGTTATGATGGTAATATGAGTGGGGTTCTTTGAATTCCACGTCACTGGATCCTCCAAAGTAATTAAAGTACAATGAGTACAATGAGACGTGTCTCTGGAGGGAAAAAAAACAGCCTTGTCATTGCTGCTGGGAAACCTTTATAATTAGTTTTCTGTCTGAAGCTTGGACAAACAGTGTCACTTCATATACCATATGAATTTAGGGACTTCTCCAGGTTCCTGCCATGTTGCAACAAAGATAAGTCAGAATCAATAAAGGAAAAATAAGCCAAAACAAACGATCTGCCGTGCTACTGTTTGATTTTTATTCTAATCCTCACATGGTAATGAGCTATTTTTCATTGCTGAACAAACAGGATAACAAATATGAGTGGTGAAAAATGGATTTTGTCCAAACAGCTGTAGGATTTTCCCAGTAGTATGACAGCCAGTTGTGGTGGTTCCAGTATCTGGTAGGAATTCCTTTTAGATGACTCCCAGGGGAGATGTTTTGAATATGTCCCACTGAGAGAAGCCCTCAGAGCATAGCACATACTTACTGTAGAAATTACATCCTATGGCTGGCTTGGGAATGCCCAGCTGGGATATGGCTAAGGAGACAGAAGTTTGGGAATCTTTGCTCACACTTTTGCCTCACAGACCCTGGATCCAAGTTCATAGCAAAATATATTAAAGCAATTTTCTCACAACAAAATATTTGATCCACAATGGATAATAATTGCATCATCCATCCATCACATCTTTGTTTGTCGTGTTTGCAGGCTGTAGTTCAAAGCCTGACCTCTATGATTTTGACAGTAAATTAATTTGATCTTCACTATTTATTCTGGGCTGGGTCATGGGGGTAATAGTCTGGGTAAAGATTCCAAAACTTGTCTTTCCAATAACTTTTATAGATGGATATAAAAATATTTTGAAGCTTTGAGATGTGATCTTTCCGTTATGTCCTTTCTGGGCCCTGAGGCCTCCCCTCAGAGCTGTTTGTCAATATGATAGAGAGTTTTTAATAACCAGAATTTTGTGAATCTGAATCTGACCATCTTGGTTACAACTTGGACAAATGGACTGTATATAATTTGGAACTGAATCTGACTTGGAGTTAGTCCAGTTCATTTGTTTTAATTTAATCTATTTCAATACAGTACAATAATGACTGAGATGTAATCAAATTATTTTGGATTGGAATAAATTAAATCAAGTGAATTTAGATTAAATTACAATTAAAGTCCATGAGACTACATTTTGTTGTGAATGATTGTGGTACAAACAATAAGAAAATTGAATAACCATTTCCTATCAAACTTAAAGTCCTCATTTTGTTGAGTCATTGCATACAAAAATGTTGAAAAAGTTGTCACCAGTCAAACTAAGTCTATGCATTTCTTTATCATCCTTTCCTGAAAATTTCTCCCAATGGGAACAAATTCTCTCAGGTTAACCTCACTTTTCATTGAAAAGGAGTGTGTGAAGCATTAGGTGTGACCAATGATGAGCACTTAGAGCTAAATTCCCTGATTCAGCTCAAAGTGCACATAGTGAGTACCATTTTATTTTTGATGTGCAAGAATGATCTACAACACTGTGTATGTTGTTTGTTCAGTTACAGTATGTACTGCAATATTGCTTAAAGCTGTCCAGCTTTACCCAGTGGGTGTTTCTTATGTATTTGTTGTACTTTGCTTTTGCACAATGCTGTGAACAAATTAAAATTGCAAAGAGCATCCGTCCATCCATCCATCTATCCATCCATTCATCCATTCATCAGTAAATACAGTAATGTCTAACTTATGTAGCTGTAGATATCTCATGGCTGTGCAAATACTGTATACCACTGTCTTGAGCATTTTCAGGTAGTGTCACTAAATTCAGACTTTTTGCATTGGAAAACATGTTCAATTCATTTGACTATCTTGTTCATAAACATGGTCTCAGGACTTTTGATCTTGCTGTCACTGTCATTGACATGAATTCTTGCTTCTGGGGAATGGATTATCCATTTTGAGCAAGTGACACGCTTTTGTAGGTTATCAACCAGGTTTTGTAATTTGTACAAATTGTTTTGAGAAATTCTCTAGCTGTTGTGCAGATGTTAAGATTGATGTGAGAAATTCAAAAAAGCGCATGAAAGTAACTATTTTTGAGCGGCTCCTGGTATTCATAATTTATTCTCTGTCTCCATCTGGTGGATCATTGGTGAAAAACATCTTTTCTCCGATTGGCCTAATTTGTGATGTGCTTCTTTCTGATTGGCTCTTAAATGTACACCGTGACTTTAAAAATTCCGTATAGAAACAAACAACACTGAACTATTTTCTGGCTATATTTAAGCAAAAATTCTCTTCAATAACGAATAATTTTAGTCCAGATAAAATATATGTTTGAGCATTTTTAAATTTACGGATTAATATCTGAAGATATGAGTGTGTGAGCTAAGGCGTGGTTCAAAAACGCGGAGGTGTTCATGTTTCTTGTCGGAGGAGAAAAGCGAAAGGAGTTTGGGATATCGAAGTTGTTGGGAGACCTACCTGACGGTGTTTTGACAAAATGAGCGGATTTAAAACATTTCTGAGCTCAACATTTTTCTTCCTGCTGTTGGAGTGTTGCCTGATTTGTTGTGATATAACAGACGGAAACGCGGAACATCTGAAGAGGGAGCACTCTCTGACGAAGCCTTACCAAGGTAAGAGGAGCTAGCCATCCGGGTGGTCGGATTGTTTTCTTTTCCCACCGCGTTTCAGAAGGTTTCCAGTGATCCCATCTGTTCAAATTCAAAATTTTCTGACAGTTTTAAAATATCACATCGACCACAGCTGTGTCAAATAATAAGGTAGCGGATAAATACATTAACAACACGAAACAGCGGAACACAGCACGAAGTAACTCGTGTTTTCTGTAGCCCAATTCAAACATTATTAGCAGTCTTACAGTTAGACCTTTGTGGTAAACTTATTAAACATAGAAGTAAATCACAGCATTCCAGATTCCATAGAAGGGCTGTTTTGTGCCCAACAGATGGTATGTAGTGGGTATAACTTCACATATATGCCCTTATAAACAGCTTCGTGCATGGAATGGAAATAAATAAATTCAACATGCAGGAATAAATAACACTGGCTTCAGCCACCTAAAGTAAATGATGCAAGTCAGTTGTAAAGTTGCTCTTTAAGTTCAGCAACCTCATTCTTTATGCTCCTGTTTCAAATGTATACCATAAATTTACCACATTCAGGAGCCAACAAATAGATCTTCAGTTATATAAATAAATAACCTGAACGATATATTCTGTGATTATGCAAAGGTTAATATATTAAGCGGTGTGTAATGGTTACTGGATAGAAGGTCTTCAAACCGCTTGTTGGCAGCAGTCACCTGTGAGGTCTACAGATTGGCAAAATGAAGTGTAAGGTTACCAAAACAATAACTTCTCTTCCTTCAAAGAAAATTGAATTCATGTATTTTTCAACTCTTGATTAGACCACTCAAAGACGCTTCTCTAAGTTTTGGACTTGAATACCATTGTTGTTGTTGTTGTTGTTATTATTATTATTATTATTATTATTATTATTATTATTATTATTATTGGTTGCAATTGGTCCAGAATATTTCCCATTTGAAAAAAACAAAAAAACTAACAACACACACATTTTTGTGTGATTTTTAATTTGGATGATGCTCAACTACCTCCTAAATCACTGGATAGCCATTTTTGGCCCAGGTCTTGAAAGACAAAATTTATGTCAACAGAATATTTCTCAACAAAACATTTGTTTCGAGTGAACATAATGCACTACTTCTTGTCAAAATGCTTTTTGTGTGTGTGTGTGTGTGTGTGTGTGTGTGTGTGTGAACTTTCTGCTTTGAGCTAAGATGACAGTCAGACAGTGATTTGACTGATCTATGTGTACAATGTGGGTAAAGGTGGCCAAAACAAAGTATAGTCCTCTTGACTCAAACTTGAATTTAACTAATATTGTCATTTTATCACTTAACATATTTAAAAGAAAATAAGTGATTCCTTCAAAGTTTACAACCAAGACAGTTTTATGCGTTTTTAATCCGTCCCACTTTGATACATGTGTAAACCCTAAGTGCCAAGGCAAAATGTCTTCAACAAACAAGAAAAGAAGTGCAGTTGCCTTTTACTTAAGCACTCAGGAATGTCATGTCTAAGAATCTACTCCAGCACGTCTGTAGATCTTTATGTTATACTACATGTGTATATTAGCCAAATCTGTCCAAAAACTAGACCAGTTGTAATTAATTTATGTTATATCAATGTAATTCTGTTTTTATTTTAATAAAGGTTGGGATATGCATCATCTGATGTTGTATATTTCACATATTTTTATGGTTTTTGCTCTAATGCTGTTTTACCTATTATATGCAGTACTGTTTGCTTGTAAATTTACCATCGAGCTGGTTTAGTGGCATGCTTATATTCACACTAACTGAAGATCTATTTGTTGGCTCCTGAATGTGGTAAATTTATGGTATACATTTGAAACAGGAGCATAAAGAATGAGGTTGCTGAACTTGAAGAGCAACTTTACAACTGACTTGCATCATTTACTTTAGGTGGCTGAAGCCAGTGCAGGAAAACGCCTCATGTGGCAAGGATCTAGTCTGTATATGTGTCAGACTGTGCAAACAGTCATCAAAATGCAGTTCAAACACAGAATGTTTGTTTTATAGACACAAAGAAGTTCTGTCATAGAAAAACACCTTAATCCTTCGTTGTTATTGCGTTTTTGTCAAGGGCAGTTAATGCAATATGGCCTGTGTGTGTATATTTAATATTTCACATCTGCCACTTTAAATATTTAACTAATCAGTCTTTTTTTTTTTTCCTTTTTATCAAACAAATTTTGTATCGTATGTGTTGCAGTCCTGTGAGAAAATGATATTGTTATTGCTCTTTTTTGTAACTTTACCAAGGTTCTTCTGAGCAAACTGAATGAAAACAAAAATGAGTTAATAGTTACTTTTTATTTCAGTGGGTTTTTGTGCTTGTGTGCATTGCTGCCATACATTTTCTGAATTCAAACTACTAATAATAAAAATAAAACCAACATGAACCTTCATTGTCTTGGTGTGTAATTGTTGCATCTTTCCAGATTCACAACTGTTTCATATTTGCTAATAAGACAATGATAAGAGTACATTTAGAGTTAAGGTCATGATCATTCTTCTTCAGTCCAGCTTTTTCTTTTCATAAACTCTTCAGGTAAAATATCATCATTAAGATAAATTAGCTGTGGAAATTATAAAGTTGCTGCTGTGGCACTTAATAGCTTGATCCTTTAAAAAAAATATATGCTTATGTCTGAAACTAATGCAGCAGTCATGTTTCATCTGTCAAAGTGAGGTTTTATTGATTTAATTCTGCATTTTGAGATAAACTCAAGCCAGTAATGTTGAAGTGGAACTTTGCCATGAAAAAAAAAGAACAAAAAACATATTCATAAATTCTGTTCAAAAGCACAGATCATTTGAGGTTTTTTCCATCTAGATTCAGTCAGAAATTGTATCAAAACTTGAAATCAAAGTTCTGTGGAAGCAGCTTGTGTTCAGCCTATAATACCATGATAATGTTGCAAGTAAAAAACACCTTTGTGAGTTGAAAAGCTCAACAAATGTTGTTGTGGACTGCACCTTCAGGAGAGGCTGATTTCTCTTTGTTTTCCACGTTTCTTCTGAAGGTGTTGGCAATCAGTGGGATTTCTGGGGAAGCACGCTGGTGACGAGCTCATATGTCCGACTTACTCCAGATGAGAGAAGCAAGCAGGGCTCCATATGGAACACTGTGGTGAGGAAAATCTTTATGCATGCGGTCTGAAATGAAGTACTTGCATCATTTGTTTTACCCTGTGATTCTGGCTTTCTGTTTTGTGTGACTTCCATTGATCAAATTGATGCCACCAACCAACCAATCAGAGCAACAAGCGGATTCTGAAAAAAATAAATAAATAAAACTTGACAAATCACAGCAAGCCTCATAATTATATTGGTATAGCAATTCAGCACAAACATTTTCCAAATGAATTGACTGATAACGTCTGCTCTTCATTGACAAAGTAAAAACTCAATACAGGATAGTTTAGGTGGTGTTGTTGCCGACTTTTTTCTGTGGTGTAGCCTTTGATAAGTTTTGTGAAATTGTGTTGACATACACAAATCAGTCAGCTTCATAATCTGTCAAAAATCTGTCCAAAACTTAAATTCCCTCAGCTCACATTGACAATCTTCATATACTTAAATCACATTCCTCAAACTAAAGAGAGACCAAGAATATTAACAATACATCTTGGTAAAGTCAAGTTTATTTGTATGGCACATGTCAGCAACAGGACAGTTCAAAGTTCTTTACATAATAAAAAACAATACAGTAACCAATTATAAAACAACCAATAAACATTGCATTTTGTCAAATGCCATCATCAAAAGCATGGTGGTAGATAAAATTGTATCCTGACTGGAGCTGCTTTTACATTCAAAGTCTCAAACATATAATTTTAAAGATTAAAGAGACAGGTTTATATTTCAGATTCTAACAGATTAATCTATAATTAAGGTTACCATTTTTAAAAATAGTCATGAATTATTTTAAAAAGTTGTCTAAATTTGCAAATGATCAAAATAAGAATCACTTTTGAAAGGTCTAGACAATGTATTGTTTGTGTGTAACAATTTGAGGTCATAAACATTCATATTTGGAATACTCAAGGACCCCAGCTACATAGCATGGGAGGTTTTGGCTGAATCTAAAAGGCCTATCAAGAACATGTTTAAAGGAATTTGTTGAAGCGGTTTTATCGTCATTGAATGGTCAGATCTGCGTCTTTGTTCTCACTTCAGTATTTCTGTAACTTCCTTCCAGCCTTGTTACCTGAAGGACTGGGAGATGCATGTGCAGTTTAAAGTTCACGGATCAGGGAAGAAGAATCTCCATGGCGACGGCATCGCTATCTGGTACACGAAGGATAGACTGCATCCAGGTGCATTTTTAATATCATTTCCTGTTTTTTGCCGAGAAACTTACGAGCTTTTTTATTTAGTGTTTGTCTTTGTTGCAACCATGTTTGGATTTAGTGGTACACAAAATCCACAATTTCTTGCAAACTGAGAAATTCATAAAACAGTGATTTTTGTGCTGCAAAGTTTAAACATATATATTTGATTATTTCATAAAAGTCTAGGAATAAAATAAATTTGGAGACTTTTATGAGTTTTTTTGTTCTGTTGTAGTTTTGGATTAGAAAGTCTGGTAAGACTAACACGGTCAGACTTCTTAACTTTATTCTAGAAATAATAAATTTATCATTGAATTCTTAAAAGATTTGTCACTGCATGTGATGCATTTACTTCAATGTGATCAATACCTAATGCTTGACACTACTACCTGCAGTAACACTGAAATCTTAGGAAAACCAGTTTTTAAAAAGGCAATAAAAATAGCTTTTAAAACTGAATTTAAGGCAGGATAAATGATTAAGGACAACAAAACAGGGAAGGTCTATCCATCCATCCATCCATTATCTATACCTGTTTATCCCTGCAGGGTCCTGGAGGTTCTGGTGCCCCTCTCCAGCGGTCATTGGGCAGGAGGCGGGGGTAGACATTTGTCTTAGTTATATAAACTGAACTCTGTTGTTTGGAACAAAATTAAAAGGTTAAAGTTTAGCTTGAAGTGTTTTTACTAAAATAAATGATTTAAAGGTGTGCAAAACTTATTGAGATTATTGTGGTAGAAAAGAAAATTGTAAAAATATTTAAGAAATTGCAGTTGTGATAAAATAGAGACTTGATTATAAATGATACCTAATTAGTTTAGATGTAAAAATTTAAATCCAGTCTGTTTCCATCATGTCGTTGAATGAGCCTCGCTGCCATTGTGAGTCCATCACATCCTGATGTTTGTTTCCATTGTCTCAGCTTCTTCTCATAATTGCTGTTCACACAGCGTCTCTCATTGTCAGCTCATGTCTCGCCTCATCTCTGCCTCCATCCTAGGCCCTGTGTTTGGAAACCAAGATCAGTTTCATGGCCTGGCTATTTTTTTGGATACCTTCCGCAATGACCTGCATGGAATGGATGTAAGTGTGCAGAGTGGGGTTCCTGTGGATTGATCTGGTTGTTTCTTTGCAGGGCCTGTGTTTTCCAACAATGCTCACTTCCACGGGCTGGCTGTTTTTATAGATACTTACTCTAATGACGAGTCGACGGATGTGAGTGGTTCCTGTCAGCATGCTCTTAGTCTCGTATCAGTGCTGAGTTTGATTTCTTTTTTGTAAAGCAGCATGCAGTCACAACGTGGAGCATGTCAGCATCTGAAAGTTCATTATGCATTTTACTTTACTGACACCTAAATTTAACTACTGCTACAGTTCTATTAAACTATGTAGGAAAAATCTAAATAAACAAATGCTTTTCAAATTACTTATAAACTGCAGCTGCAGCTTTGTGTTATGACTATGTGGTACGAAATTAGAGCTGAAACCATTGGCTTAGTTTTGCATGCTGAAATCAGTTTTCAGTGCTGCAAAAGCACATTTTACAAGTTAAGGAGGGCCTGAACTGTTCAATTTTCATTTCTACATCTTATTTTGCATTCATTTGTGTCTCATTTTTCTTTATTAGTTTGGCTCCAGTGCTTTTTTTTAATATAATATTTTTGTTTTAATCAAATGACTTGTCCAATCACCAGCGCTCCTTTCCTTACATCTCGGCCATGGTAAACAACGGCACGTTGAGTTATGATCACGGGAAAGATGGTCGCTCATCAGAGCTGGGAGGCTGCTCAGCTGACATCAGAAACAGAGACTTTGACACATACCTCGCTATCCGCTACTCCAGAGGAAGACTGACTGTGAGTAGTGAAACCTTGTTCTCTGCACATTGCATGCAACTTTAGATTTAACCCTCATTAATCAAATCATGGGATGCCTTCTTGGCACACAGTCAAGTTCTAGAGATATATTCAAGTATTTGATACAAATGTGTTAAAGCAGAGACACATCTAAAACTCTGAATATTTTGATATGCAGAGGCATTCATGGCTGACTTATTGAGTTAAAGATGCCCAGGTCCTGTAGCTGCAAAACAAGCAAGTTTAAAACTAAACACATGCAGGTTCAGATTTTGGTGAATGGCTGTAACCATGTCAGGATAAAGAATAGAGAACTGCAGCTTAATTCTCTCCAGGTCATTTCTCTGCAGTTTGCCTTTTTCTTTCTGTAAGTTGACAAACGGTTTCATAAAGGGAAGACATTCTGGGGTTTTTTCACAGTGGTTCTCTTAGATTATCTTTTCTTTAAACACAGAAAGCAGCCTTGTACTTGTACAAGGCTCCCATGTGAATACCAGTTTAATGCCCAAGTTGATCCTCCGGTTCCTTACATAAAAACATCCTCCACAGCACACTGCAAAAACACGAAATCTTACCGAGTATTTTTGGACTAGTTTCTAGTGCAAATATCTTTAATACACTTGAAATTAGATAAATGTAACTTACCCATATTATAAGCTAAAATGTTTTGTTCCACTGGCAGATTATTAACTTATAACTTGTACTTTTTCATCAATATTAAAACATTTTTGACTTAAAACAAGCTCCTATATTGTGCTGAAAAGTTACTTGTAAGTTAGTTTTGTCTCAAGTGGATTCAACATATTTGCATTAGAAACTAGACCAAAAAGGTTAGGTTTTGTGTTTTTGCAGTGCAGCTTTTCATTTTGAACTCTTTGGGTTTCAAAGTGTACAATCTCTACTAATTATGTCATGAAGAAAATCATAGAGCCACCTTTTTTTTTTTTTCTTTTGGTTTGTTTCTGATATACTCTAATGATTTAATGTTATGACCTGTGTGTGTCTGCAGGTGATGGTTGACGTAGACGACAAGAACGAGTGGAAGGAGTGCATTGACATTGGAGGCGTTCGTCTCCCTACTGGATATTTCTTTGGTGCATCAGCAGCAACTGGAGACCTCTCAGGTAATGTCAGAACTGGGAAGTATGAAAACAAAGATGTACAAAGTCTGACTTAATTCACTTTTAAAGCAATGCTGTGGCATTTCCATGGTTTTATTCTGAATACATTTCAATGAAATTCCATATTTATATTTTGAAGATAAAATCTAAACAGACTTTAACAGTGCAAACTCATTTGTTCCAGATAACCATGATGTCATCTCCATGAAGCTCTACCAGCTGATGGTGGACCACACCCCTGAGGAAGAGAACTTAGACTGGACAAAGATTGAGCCTAGCGTCAGCCTTTTCAAGTCCCCCAAAGGTAAATTAGGATTTCAGAGAAAAGGGAAATAAACTAATAATAAACTTTTATACCAGTTTTAACAAAATAGAGATCAGTGCTTGCACCTGTTTTCCAATTACCTGTTCACCTAAATCCAACGTACATGTTTCCATCAAGGATATTAACAGTTCCAGCAAATGTTCCCTTCTGACTGTCTTAAGCAACACTGAAGTTATGTTTTGAACTAAATGGCTGCTGACTTTTCTTCTACATGGTGGTTTTGCACTAAACAGATAACAATATAATCATACTGTTACTGATTATAGTTTTGAGAGCTTTGTTACAAAGAACCCTATGCTTTCAAAGAATGTCTGAGGTATTGAAAATGACATTATAAGAGTATTTCTCTTAGTATTGATTGAGTCTGACAGTTTTGTATTGTGTTATCTGTAGAATTGGTACTTTACAAAAAATGGATGGCATAATCAAGGAGAATTGCTTTCAAATTCTTCAGTTTCACTTCAAATGTATTGGTAGATGGTTGATTAATTTTAAATATTTAAAAAGCCAAAATTATTGCTATTCTTGCCCATGATGGGTAGAACCTTCAGACCAAACCAGTCCAGAGGACTGGAATAATCGAAAAACACAAAGATTAAAAGAAATAATTTGAGATTCTTAACATGAAAGTCAAAACAATAAAAAACATAATAATAAATACATTAGATGGAAATAAACAAATAATTTAATTCCTTTTTTTAAAATAAGAAAATAAACATTTTATTGCCTAAAATGCGATAACATAGTATTCCTTTAGTGTACGGGTGATCTTTTGTATCAAACGATGGTTCTGCAGCTAAAAAATACTTCTAACAGGTTGTGAAAAGCTCTGCCCTTTCTGCTTGACCTAACATCAATACGGAGTAGGGCTAATCTGTTGATACTTTTTTGAGCAGCTGATTAATAATTTGATAGCAAAAGGTGTTTAATAGGAGATTATTTACAGACAAAGGGTTTTTTTTTTTTTTTTTTTTTTTTTTTTTTTTTTTTTTTTTTTGTTATATATATATATATATATATATATATATATATATATATATATATATATATATATATATATATATATATATATATATATATATAGAGTACAGTTTTGGCTTAATCGTTGGATAATTTGGATTAATCGTTTCAACCCGACATGAAAGTAGGGAATGTTTAAGCTTAAAGTAAGACGGCACAAAGAAGGTGCATTGAAATGGATCATTTCCCCTCTACTTTCCGCAGACAACATTGATGATCCAACTGGAAACTTCCGTGGTACGCCCCTCACAGGTTGGAAGGTGTTCCTGCTTCTGCTGTGTGCTCTACTGGGAATTGTCGTGTGCGCTGTGGTGGGAGCTGTGGTTTTCCAGAAGAGACAGGAGAGAAACAAGAGGTTCTACTGAGCAGAAAGCTGAACCTTGTCATAGAGGCGGAATTTGTTGTGGAATGAACTGTTCCCAGATGACAGAACGAGTGCATTCAATGTGAACTTTTTACTGAAGATTGTACAAATGTTTATAACTTTTAAAGCACTGCAATACGAGTGAATCTTGGTAAGAAGGTGGACGTCATCAGTAATCCAAAAATGCTGAATTTTTTTTTTTTGTGTGTGTGTGCTTATGCTTGTTCTTTTATTTCAGGGTTAAAGTAGATACAAACATGGAATTTAGTCGGTAAATGATTGTTATCTGCCGGTTAATCTGGCATCTCCAACCCCTTTGAGCCACCTGTTCTGCAGAAGTTAATGGTGACATCACGATTTCAATATTTACTTTTGTCTTCCAACTGTGTTTTTACTTCTTTTTACAAAGTATAGCTGTGCCAGACAAGAAAACTTGCTAATTCAAAATACAGAAAAGAAATTAATCTAGTAAAAAATATATAGAAAGTGGTTGACCTGTGACCCTGATCACGTTGAGAAGAGCAAGTTTTATTTGTTATCAGTTTTTTGTGTTACTGTGGTTCTCTTTCTGAAAACCAGAAACTTAGAAGTTTTGAGTTTACGTTTTGTTTCATGTGGACCTGAGTTAGAACAAACTTCAGTGACTATCTGGGGTTCTGATGGTTTTTTATTCTTTTGTTGCTCAAAGTATCAAAAGGTGGCTGTTGTTTAATTAAAGTCTGCAGTTCTTAGTTTTTTTTTTTTTTTTTTTTTCCCTGTTTGTTTCAAACTGATGTCAGAAAGAAATGGTTAGAGCAGCATCTAACTATTTCTAATAAAGCCTTAGTGTCTGGAAAAGGAAATCTAGAAACATTTTGAAAGGACATTTGAAAAGAATTTGGGTGTAATATAGAAAGAAAACATGTAAATGGTTAATTAAACATCTTATTTTGAAAGTGTTTGTTTGATCAGAACTTTCATACATGAAAAATCCTTAGAGCTGTTTCAATTTACAATAATCACACAATCATCTCATCATTTGATCTCTTCAGCTTGCCTGTATTAACAGCTATAAAGTAAAAAAGGGGGTATGTGCTTAGAAGCTATTTGAGTTAATTTAATGTGTATGATCATGTGTTGGCTGTGATTTAATGATTTATTTTTAATTTTTATGTTGAAATGACATCAGTATTTGGATTAGATTCCAGTTTTGCATCAGTGCAAAGAAATATTAATTTAGAGAGTTTTAAATTGTTTTGTGTTATAAAAAATGCCTTTTTTGATTTAAAACTTATGAGGCCACATATTGAACCCAACTGTTTTGTTTTGTTTTTGTTTTGTTTTTTTTTCCCTATTTTCTTCATTATGTGATTGCCCCTATTCAGCAATGTTAAATTGTTGTTGGTAAATTCATTAATAAGTGACCTCTACAGTGTTAATGATAAACTTTCAGCTAAATGTATTAGAGCTTAAATTGAGGATTTAATGTTGCATTCATGAATGTTGAAGCTCATAATGTCTGCATCGTTTATTTTGACTCTTACTACTCTTAATTTTCCTACCATGTCAGCTTGGTTTGTAATGAAACTTGAAGCAGCTACACTCATCAGAAATAATGAATAAAAATGAGAAAATTATTTATAGTGTGTTCAGTATCTTAAATAACTGTTCCTATGTTAAATTGGGATAATTGCCATTTCCTTTTTTGTGTCTTGCCGTCATTGCTGCTTAGGCAAACATTGTGGTTGGTCGAGTTGCCATGTAAACTCTCTTTGCTATTGCCCTGTAGAGCCACATGGTTAGTTTTACATTGAAGCAAAGAAAACCAGTCTTTATTTTAAAAACTGTTTCATGAGCAACAAGATACAAAATGGTGAGCTGATTTTCAGCTGAGTTTAAATATCTACCCTATTTTAACTGGTGATATTACATTTACAATGCTATGAAGAAGCATTTGTTCCCATACAAATTTTTCTTTTTTGAAACTGTAGGGAACCTTCCCAGATTTATTTTATCATATGTAAATGGACTGTGGTATCTTTGATTCTTATTTACAAAATCCTTTAAAGCAAATATGTCCTATACTTATTTTACCATCAGAAGTAACAAGTCGTACTTCAGTGCATACTATTTTGCCTGTGGTTTGGAACTGAATTGGATTTGGTTTGTGAATATAGAGCTAGATTTCCTTTGAAGTCATTTTAGGACAATCTTCATATAAAGAAACGAGTTAAATTCAAATCCAGTTGCTACTGAAATGATCAGAAGTAACGGTTACAGTAGCTTCACGTTTAATACAATAACAGTCAGATTTAATCAAGTTAAAATTCAATTTCAAAGAACAATTTCCATGCAACAAGTAAGCAAATTTTGATTTCCATTGTGCTGCTTTTCCCTCCCTGGAGGTGTTCTTTGATATCAGCTCGAGTTGATGCCTGTGCAAAACCGATTTGTGATCAAATGTTTATTCGGTTTATTTATGCTTGCATGACCTGATCACTTAAAATGAGATTAGATATCATATTCAGATAAATGTAAACTTCTGAACATTTTGAGTTTGTTGGGGTTTTTTTCATTTAACCACCAGATGGCGATGTTGTGTTTAAATTGTGTCAATTCCAAGACCTAAAATATCACACACTGCTTTTTCTGTCTGTAACTATAATAATATTTTAGGCCAAGGGTCATCCTTCTTTGACAACTGCATTCTTTTTTCCCACTCATAATGCTTGACTTGTTTTTATCCTACATCATAAGTTTATTTTAATAAACTGTGGTGGGTGTATCAGGGTAATTGAAGAACAGCTCAAGGCTGAACGTTATGCAGCATTTATTCAACCCTGTTAGAGCAGTAATGACAGGCATCACATTGGTTGTTAATGTAGTTTTTCAGCTCATTACTCTTTCCTCTCACGTATCCTCTCCTGATCTCTGGCACTCACAGGTTGTTTGGTGATCTCCTCTCCATCTGCATTCTCCATTACTATATTCACAACTCTAAAGGTGTATTGAGACACTTGACTGAATTTTCATAATGCAACCTAGCACCATATTGTGGCTTCTCAGCACTCATAGACTAATAATCCATCTTCCAATTCATCATCTGAATATATATTCTGCTGTTCGTGGGAGAAAGAAAGAGAAGGAGGCAGCAGTTTAAATAGTCCATGGCTACTTTCATACCTGGAAGCCATGATTGACTGGAAGCCTGACTGACAGAGCAAGCTATAGCCTCGGGTCGATGGCTTAAACCTTTCCACCTGAGCCACAGTGACATTTTAATCCGAGCACAGAGGAGACAGATGCTACATCCATAGCTGGAGCTCAAGATTATTTTTTATTTTTCATGAATCTCTGCAGTAATGTATGTAAAATTTGTAAATATCAATAATTTGTTTAGAATGAGTCAAAGTATGAAAGCCAGATTCTGTTTTCTTTTGACATGCAATAGGAATACACTTAACATTTTTCACTTCAGGTTCTATAGCCTGTGACATAATATATTTGTAAGGTTTTAATGTCTATATTGTGACTGGCATAGTTACACTTTTGAGTTTTGAGAAATATTTGGTGCACTTTTAAAGCATCTCTTAAAATTAACTTCTGTTTTTTTTTTTGTTTTTTTGTTTTTTTTTTTTTTTTTTTTTTTTAGGGGGTGGTTCTGAAGACCTTTGAAATGATCTAGTTTCTCCTTAATTCTGAAACAGGTCCCATTTTAGATGCAAATCAATTATTCTTCTTTTACTTAACCTTGAGATACTCTTGTTCTTCCAATTTTATTTTTTTTCCAGTTGATTTAAGTATAAAATCTGACAGAGATGCAGATCGATGGTACTAACAGGACTCTAAGTAGGGCTACTTGCTGTGAACTCAGCTGTATGTAGTGCTCTGTAAGACTTTGTCCTTGGAGGATAGAGCAGAAATCTTCTCTTTGTTAATAAATGTTTTAATAATTCAGGGAGCGGAGCTCAGTGTCTTGTGGTCAAACATTTGCTAAACAACTATTGAATGTTTCTTTGAAAATTACTTTATTTTCAAAAGGCTATTGGAATTCACCCAGGACACCTCAAAATTAACTAAATTATTTCTAAACCTTTACTTGCATTTTTCGAAACCATCGACTCCATAGTTTCAACACATGTTGACCTGATAAATATGTGATTGTGTCAGTAACTTGTTGACTGTGGTGGACTTAGTTGCATCCTGTTCTAGTAGCAATAACATCAGTGTTGACTGCAGTTGCTGTAGATACTAGCCCAGAGTATCTACAGCAAGGGAAGTTTATTTGTACAGCACATTTCAACAAGGCAATTCAAAATGATTTACAAGATAGAAATATAAAAAAGTACATTGCAGTGACATAACGTAAAGAAACGTTGAACAACAGATTAAAATTAATGATTAAATTAATATTAATCAATGGCAATTCTAACAAATTTGGTTTTTAGCCTTGATTTAAAGAAACTCAGAGTTGCAGCATTATATGTAGTTTTTTGGAGGTTTGTTCCAGATTAGTGGGGCATAAAAACTGAATGTTGCTTCTCTATATTTGGTTCTGATTCTCCAGAGTAGACTTGAACCAGAAGACCTGAGGGGTCTGAATGGTGCCCTAAAAGTGAAGCAGTGTTCTGGATCGGCTGCAGCTGTCTGATGGACTTTTTAGATAGACATGTAACGACAGTGTTGCAATAATCAGTTTGACTAAAGATAAACACATGGATGAATTTTTATTTTATTTTTTTAAGATCTTGCTGGGACATTGGTGTTGTAATCCTGGGAATGTTCTTCAGGTGATAGAAGTAATTGTCTTTATGGGTCTCTGAAAGTTTAGATCTCAGTCCATTGCTCCATCCAGATTTCGGACCTGTTCAGCGGTGTCTAGCTGTAATAACTGAAGATGTGTGCTGACTCTTGGTTGCTCCTCTATTGGTACAAAAATAATTACATAAATTTTGTTTATATTCAGCTGAAGAAAGTAAGGGCACTTACACACACTGATTTGTGCTTTAATGGTTTCATAGTCATCTGGTGAAACTGTAATGTAGAGCTGTGTATCATCTGCATAATTATGGTTACTCATCTTATTTGGTATAATCTGAATTAATGGGAGCATGTAGATATTAAATAGGAGAGGCCCCAAATTGGAACGTTCTGCCTATCTTCTGGGAAACCTTGGGACTTATCATCCAGTTCAACGCTAATATGAGACATACCACCTGCCAAAGTATTGTTAGAGACCATGTTAACCCTTTCTTGAAATCTCTATCCCCCAATGAGAATATAGTTACAAACAATTTGACATGTGTCAGACTCTCTCAAATCCTTAAATGTGGCCACTTTTATCACTTTAAAGCATCCAAAACAAAAAAATGGTGCCTTAATGGTTTGATAGAGGGCAACTAATGTGACATGTAGACTTGGCCCTCAAATTCCTCAGAACTCAATCCAATCATCAATGTGTTTTGTTGGATCTACTGCCAAAAGCTTACTTCTAAATGCCACAGCGCACATCTAGCAGTCTAGTAAAATCGATGCTTCAGTGGGTCTGGGCTGTTTTGGCAGCAAATAGGGAACCAACTATGGATGGGATGGTATCAAATTATGACGGTATGAAAACCTTAGGTTAAAATATCATGGTTTCGCAGTATCACAGTATTATAATTACAGCTCTAAAATGTGTTTTTTTTTGCATTTTCCTTAGCATGTTTTGATGTGAATGTATAGGCAATTTGCTTCTTAAATGTTGCTGAGTTGTGGCCTGATCATCCTTTGACGTGACCTGTTTCTGCCAGAACCACCACTTTTTTAAAACAACAATTAGGATAGGTGTGAATTTAACCATATTCTCTCCATAACCTCGCCATAAGATGTTTTTAGGTCACAGGTGTGATACTGAAATTTCATTCCCTTCCTGCGTGTGTATTTATACTTGATTGCTTGATTTTTTTGGCACATAACACAATTAGATAAAGCTTACATCTAATAGGATAACTGTTTCAACTGCTTTAATAGCTAAGACAAATCAGGTTATACTGCACGACAACAGTCGTCTTTTATTGACGTAATATATCACGTTGTGAATTTTTATTGTGTTTTAGAATCCAAGGAAATGTTTGACATAAAGCAGATTATAAATATAAATTGTACGCAAACAGAAATGACAGAAATCACAAGTATAAACATGTCTATGTGAAATGCACGCTCAGGTAAAGCTACGGAGGCAGTGGGTACTTTTGCCTTTCACTTAAAATTAATCAAATACACAATCCAACAACTTTAAAACACTCACGGGGATAAGTTGTGACCAGCTTTTGTGACCAGCAGAATATGCCACCGTAACATGTTGATATTTGTTTCACTAATGCTAGACACTGAAGGTAGCTGTTTATTTCAAGACCACATAAACTTTATCTTGCCTTCAATTTAGCAAATAATAATGTGTCGCTTCCTCTGGTTGCCACTGTCCATAAGCACGTTTTGCATGTAGGCGTTATTCTTCCTCCAAGTTGCCATCTGTCTTTTTACTGTAGCCGACATATTCCCATATAGTGGACTTTATTCCTTTAGACAGGGCGTGCGGGGAAGGGAGGGGGTTGTTCAGACTTGCCTGGACTTGCAGAGTTGCTATTCAGGGGTGCGTTGGGGAAGGGGTTGTGATAACGCAGCTACACATAACTGGTGGGATTTTGCTTGCACTTTATTGCTGACTAGATATAAAAAAAAACACTGACATCGCATGAAAGGCATGAGGGAAAATTTGAGTGGTTTAAAACCGTGACTTTTTCATACCACGTTATACCTTGAAACCGGTAACCGGCCCATGCCTAAAACCAACACACTATTGATCTGGTGCTCATATTGGTATGCCTGATCAGTGTGAGTCCACAAATAACTTTAACACATCAAAAATTGCTGAAAGCAACAGGTCAAATAACTTTGACATGTGGTTTCATCATGGCTTGTCATGCACATTACTTGGCAAATTGTGTAGATAAACTCTAACTCCACTGAGATCTAAAGAAGCCTACAACACAATGAAGGGGGAAACATAAATTTAATGAAAGAGAGGTGATATAATAACTAGGTTTTAAGGTGCCTCTCTGGCTGTGGAGAACCAAACTGGTTATTGCTGTTCTTTACCAATTGAGAATAAGCTCTATCATTTGCCAGCTATGAGCTCTATATGTTTATATTGCATAAATATATATAAACTGTAGATGTTAATTATTGCATAAGTACTGGCACTTTACTCATGGACTACAGCACAGTGTTAAGCTCTGGTCCATGGGCACCAGTATCCTATAATGATGAAATGTGTCCCAATTTCAACATTTCAGAATCACATTAGTGGATTATTTAACAGGCCTTTGCAGAATTTAATGACATCCTGAGGAGGTACTCAGCCTTTTGATCTGGGTGAGTTAGAGCAGGGATACATGTTGAAGTTAAAGGACAAGTACTGGGGTCCTTCTATTGGAGTCAAACAATGAAAGGACAAACAGATGTCAGTAAAAATAAAAAATGTGTCACACATTTCATAATATATGTGTCCATTATTGTGTGGTTTATTTTCAACTGTGACTTACTGTGACATTAGAATACCTGTTGTCAAAGATGTAACATCTCAATGTTTTCTGTAACAGAATGGAGCTATTGCAAATGACTTAAGAACATAACATGATCCATGTCTTGGGTGTTTAACTCCAATTCTCAAGAGTCAGTATCTTGCATGATGTAAATGTATCATTGCTCTACCACAGCAAAGATAGTGTCATTTAACAAACTGTCATTGTTTGGAAGCTAATCACGATGAACTATTTTGAAGCTGAGAGCTTTTTTCTCTTGTTTGCTGTACACAGTTGCATCAGAAAAAGTACTTCATATACAACCCCTCATAAAAAAGAGATATTGTAGTGATGTGGATGAGAGGCAATGACAATAAATGACCAATTAAACACCAAATAGTATTTACTCGTTCGTATGAGTTATTTTGACAACAGAAGTTGGCTTTATTTGGATGTTCAAACTTCGAAAGAAAAGTTGCTATTTTTAACATTTCAACACTGTAATTGTATAACAAGCTCCAGATTTAGCACTTTGTTTTTATAATTTCTCACTTTCAGCTATGAGATGTTTGAGGGGTGTTTTGCATGTACAGCCTTTTTCAAGTCACCCTACAGCTTCTCAAAAGGATAAAGATCTTAACTTTGACTCTGATCCAGGACTTTTTATTTCTTAATTCTCAGCCAGTCCTTGGAGGATACATATTCTTCTTCAGCATTAATTTTCTGACAGACATTCTTCATTTTACCTCAAGCAACCCCTGATGTTGTAGAATTCATGGTAGATTATATAATGATGATCTGACCAGGTCCTGCTGCCGCAACACATCCTCAGACCATGTCATTTCCATCTCAGAGCGAATTGAAATGCGGTTCTTTCTCTGGAATGATGTTTTTACTTTATCCAGAACATGTCTTCTGTTCTAGTGTCTAAATAATACATTTTTTATGTCCTATGATATTTTGGAGAATTTCCAGCATCATGGAATCTTCTCTCAGGGTGACCTACATCTCAATACCAAGATTTAAAATCTTTCTGAAGACCTCAGACAACTCTTTTAATCTCACCGTGGTGTTCACTATCTCTTCAATAACTGGATCATAGCACTGCCCCCACAGGCTGCAACAGCAGACATGAGACATGGTGCATCACTTCATCTGGTCTTTTCTTACCCTGATCTGTCCATCTCTCTGGAAGAGGTAAATCTGGACTCATCAGGATCACATGTCCTTCTTACATCGCTCTAGGGTCCAGTCTTTATGCTCTCTTGCAAATTGTAACCCTTTTCTTCCATTATCCTGGCTAAATAGTGTTTTTTTTTATGACTAAATGGCTATTTAGTCTCAATCGCTTCACATTGTGCATGTGGAAATGCTCTTATTTTCACTATTAAGCATAACCCTGAGTTTTACTGTTGTTTTTCTTTGATTTAATGTCACCAAAGGTTTAAGTGATCACCAATCAGTCATTCAGGGGTTTGTTTCCGATCACATTTTTTCTTCAAAGATGATGGTTCCCTATTATCTTTCCAGTTTATAATAATGCATTGAACAGTTCTCAACCCAATTTTAGTAGTTTTTGCAATCTCCTTAGATGTTTCCTTTGGTTGATGCCAATGATTTGATCCTTCTTAAACAGACTAACATCTTTTCCATGACCACAGGACGTGTCTTTCCATATGGTTGTTTGAGAAATGAGAAGCTACTCATTACATCAGCTGGGGTTAAATAACTTGTTGCCAGCTGGAAGACAATTATCCATGCAGTTACTATCCAATAGGAAGCTCATACCTATTTGTTCAGTTCAGTTCTGGTGGCGACTTATTTTTTGGCCAGGCAGTGTAGATTTAGTTTTCAAGCCTTTCTTTATGTTAAATACAAGTTATCTTTGAGCACAGCTCCTTCTTCACTACAAAACATCAGAGACATTTTTCAAGTTAGTGAAATAGTGCTTTTAATATTGTTATTAAAGGTATTCAAAAGAAAAGGGAATCTACTAAAACTAGTATCAGTATTGCTTCTTTTCTGGGAAAATGTGACATACAATTGTAATAGAAGGCTGCTACCCTACCTAGCTAGAATCAATAGATTTCAGACATCAGGTACTGCTTCCCTCACTTTGTATGCTTCCAGGGTGGTTTTATGTCCAATTAACAAGATGAAACTTACAAGGCACACCAATAAAATATATACCATCTTCTTTGGAAAGTGATGGCATATAATACAAGTGCGAAATAAGGAAAGGAAATTAATGTTTTGCTTGATTTATGAGGGAGGGCACACTCTGAGGGGAGGTACAGCTTGTTGCTGCCACCCCTCAGTTTTCCATCCTTGTGAATGAAAAATATGCCATGCTGATGAGACAGATATTACATGCACAGCACATCAGAACTTAAAACAGACATTGATTTTTGTTTTATAATTCTATTTTCATTACCACAGATGAAGTCCCTCACATGTGTTCTGTAACTCCATGTCCCTACTTAAAAGTGGTCATCTTTTTAAAGGAACTTCTGGGACTGGAAGTGGATGGACAATTGTAAATAAAATGCCAGTTTGTGTTTGTCTGTTTCATCATTGGATATACAAAAAAATAAGTTTGTCTGAACCCAATTCAAACAGTGTTAAACTGTTAAAATTTTACAGACATAGAAAAATATTGTAAATTACTACACAGTGATGTAAAAAAATTTGGACACACCATTAAATATTAATTTCTTCAAGAAATGTTCACATATTGTATCAATCTTTGTCTAATCATTTTTTTATCTCTGGAAAAGAAGGTGACCTACTTACCCTGAACAAACATTAAGCTTGATTGGATTATTTTAAATATTTTTTTAAAACTCTAGCTTATTTGAAAGCCTTTTTCTTAAGTATTGAGGTGATTTTATAGATTAGGTTCCAATAAAATTTGACAAGATGAATGTTGGAACAACAATCAAATAACCTGGAGCTCACTCAAGCTTCTCCACTTCCTTCATTTTTCAATTTAAAAAGTAACACATCTATCTATAAATCATTTATTTATTATTGCCTTAATGCTGTGATTAATGTCCATGGGCAGCACCCATGACTGCAGGTGATAAGTTGAAAGAAAATGAGTTTGTCCCTGCACTGCATTAAGTTGCACTGACATGCTGCTGATGAGTGAAGGTGGGGTCATGCTCTGCATTCAGACTGTCGGCATAACTCTACGGAACAACTTTTCTTCCATCACTCTTATTTATGAGAACCAGAGGAAGAGACGGAGGAGGAGGTGTGAGTGAATGAGTGAGTGAGTGAGTGAGTGAGTGAGTGAGTGAGTGAGTGAGTGAGAGAGAGCAAGAGAGAGAGAGAGTGAGTGGTGGTTGGAGAGGTTCATGTTGGACTTAAGAATACATTTCTCTTCTCTCAATACTGGGCAGAGGTGGGTAGAGTACCCAAAAGTTGTACTCAAGTAAGAGTAGCACTACTTTACTACTACTGTTTTACTACTTTCACATTTTAACTCAAGTAAATGAAAAACATAGCCATCGAAGAAATTACTCAAGACTGTATTTGTTAAAAAAAGCTATATAAGTACTGAGTAATTGATCATATCATCTGACTTAATATGCTACAAGGATGTCATCAGACAGAAAAAAAAGTTGTGCAAAGTCTGGTATTTGAAAGACTAACATAAAAAGTTAATTCAAATAAATAACATCATTACAAAATAACAGAAGAAACACTTTTCCAAATCAATGTATTTCAATTTAAAAGTTATAAAACTAATGCTTACAGTAGATGATATATATATATCTATATGTGTGTGTGTGTGTGTGTGTGTGTGTGTGTGTGTGTGTGTGTGTGTGCGTGCGTGCACTTCCAGTGACAATATATAGTGTTTACTATATCTTTTGACCTAAAAATGGCATAATAGACAGACGGATAATAAGATAAAAACAACATTAAAATAGCAAAGCTTGTGAACAAACAAGAGGTCTCACCTTAACATAAACTGTGGGTTTGTCTCTGTGTCTCATGTATTTTTAGATCGACTTTTTGTTATTCATTCAGTGTAGTATAGTTATTCTTATGATCTTTAGGTGTTGGGACTTTTAACTTCAGTTATTTTCTGTTTTGATTATTTCTTGTTTTCTTATATCTTGTCATTTTAGTTTTTCTTTGTGTTACTTCAGGTATTCTCATTGTTTGTGCTTTGGATTTGTTTTTTATATGAATATTTTTCTTTCTGTTTATTGTTTATTTTAGATTCAGGACTCTTTTCCCTCTTTCTTCATATTCTTTGCTTGTTAATCTTTCACCTCACCTTCTGCACGCCATTTTGCTCCCCTTCCAAGCTGTTCATTATTTCCTTGTTTGCCTCTGCCTGCTCCATTCCCCAGCTGCATTTGTTTACCCTGATTAGTTCGTCTAGTTCTCATGTCATCTCTGCCACTACTTCAGAGTATTTAAGCTTAGTTTTTCACATTGTTCTCTGCTGGTTCCTCTGTCATACTTCCTGGTTTCAATGGGGTGCAGGTCCCTGTGCCTCCTGTGTTTTTTATACCATATTTTATCTGTAAGTTATTCATTTCCATCTATTAAACTGCCATTATGAAACTCCCCAGGTCTTGTCTGCACTTTGGTCCAATTCCTGCACCACTCCTGACAGTTATAATTTGTAAAAAAAAAAAAAAAAAAAAAAAAAAAAGCATTAACTAAATCAAGATGACAGGACTTTGGAAAACTAGCTCTCAGAATAACTAAAGGAAATTTGTGGTCAGTCAGTTTCTAATTTGTTCCAAAGAAAATGAAGAAAAAAAAATCTAGAAATGTTAAGTTAAAGGAAATTAATAAAATACCATATAGAATAGAAACAACCTCTATTCTACATAGCATTTTATTATATTGCTTTAACCTAACATTTCTAGACTTTTTTTCATTTTCTGTGGAACAAATTAGTTTTGGACTGACCACAAATTTCCTTTAGTAATTCTAAGAGCTAGTTTTCCTATATTTGGTCTTTTACATATTCAGTTTCACACCCAACCCCTCATCCTCTCCCAACACCCATCTTGTTACCCCTTTTTTCTCAGCCTCTTGTTTTTCACATGGTCTGTCTCATTTTTAAACAAAAGCTGACTGACAGGTAGCTCTCAGCAGTCCAGCCTGTGACTGATGGATGACACATGCTACTAACAGGTGAGGTTGGAAAAACAGGACCCAACAATCACAATGAAAGGTTAAATACGGCACTGACCAATCAACAGCTGACTCCCCTGACAGGCTGAAGTTTGCCTCACGGCAGATTTACTGTCTTTGTATTTGAAGCTCAAATGATGTATCATAGCATCTGCTAACTGAAGGCTTAGCATACATGTGTAGAACAGAAGAGAGCTTTGTCAGAGTGGAAACCATCTCCTTTCCTTAAAGGGTAAACATAGAGATAAATTACAGTTTTTCTGGGCTTGATAGTTGATCTTGGATATATTGTATTTGTTCACTGTGTAGTAAAGACTGAAACAGAAAGGTTTGGTCTGTTTTCTAGTACAAAATTTAAAAAAAAAATCTGCCTAAGAAAAAGTTTTTATTTTGATCTCGAATTCCTCTACAAGGCTAGATATTTCATTTAACTCCAAAATGAAACATATTGGTGTGGTGTCACATTCCTGCCAAAAACCCTGGGCATCTTATTAAGCAGTCACAACAGCGCAGTTATTAACTGAGAAAGCACATAGCTTTTCTATCTATAAGTCATTTAAACTGGCTCTGCTAAATTTAAGATCACTATCAGCAAAATGACTTTTAGTTAATGACTTCATACTGAGCATAATATTGATGTGATATTTCTTACAGAAACATAACTGGATGAAAACAATGAAACACCAGTACTAATTGAATCAGCGCCTCCTAATTACAATTTTTTAAGTGAGAATCGAAAACATAAGAGGGGTGGAGGGGTTGCTACAATATTTCATGATTCACTAAACTGTAAAAAGGTTATTTTGGCAAATTTGACTCTTTTGAATATCTGGGAATTGAGATAAAAGGCCACAAATGAACTCTGACATAAACGCTGTACAAAAAATATCTGGCAATTTTTTTCAATGACTTTAGTGAGCTGTTACCTATGATATACATTGACTATGATTGTTTAATAATTGTAGGAGACTTCAACACCCATGTTGACAACCCAATTGAGAAGAAGAAGAAGAAAGTTGTTTGGAGGAAACTTCTTTTTTACAGAAGCATTTTTGTGTAAACTGATGAAGAGGTTAATTTGCTATGTTTCTGAGGACTCTTTTCATGAACAGGAATAAATAAGTCTTTAGCTTAATGGAGAGGAGTAATGTAGTAAACTGTTTCACTCTGTCTTTAAAATCAGCTTGAAATGGCTCTGAATACAAGCTATAAGGGATGATTTTTATGTGGCAATCCTGTTTAATTTTGGCTAAAATATGTTTTTGAAATGCAAATTATAGTTGAAGTTATTGAGCTGATTTATGCAGGGGCTCATAATATGTCTTCTTTATAATTCAAACTTATTTTTTGCAGTCACTAAAACAGAGATTTCTCTGAATTTTTGATGCACAGAGTAAAATGATTATTGTGTTACACTGGCTGGGTCCCAGTTGGCAATGTTAGCTTGGTTCATGTCCTGCTGTGCCGCAGGAACAAAAACACTAAAATACGTGGGAGCTGTGGGTATTGTATTGTTCAGGATTAAAACAGCAGGTCACGGAGATAAAGATGTTCATGCAGTGTGTTTAAACTGTCATTTCATTTTTACTTAATTTACTGAAACAGTTTAGGATAAAGTAATAAGATTGTATTGAAATGATTTGGCTTTGTGACATTTACAATATGCACCCAGTCTTTCAGTCCTGGCAAAGACTGAAGCATTTTCATATGGAAAACCATATGGTTTGACAAGTTTTAGTTTGTTGCCACGCTGATGGCACAAATGGCTGTTTTTTGCATAAAAATTAGATTCTAACCTTTAAAAATGATCAGATGACCAATATAACCAGGTGTATAGTTTTAAATGGGAAACCTATTTTGCAAGCATCTCTGTTATTTGTGTTATTTGTAGTTTTAGAAATACAAGAGACAGTTTACTGGTTTTAAATTCTTGGAAGATAAGTTAAAAAAAATACATTTACACATCTATGGAGTACCTCCCCATTTGCTGTGTCATAGTTATAAGTTATAAAAATGATTTATATTATTGAATGGTTTTAGGTAAATGGAGGGGGCTTTTTTACTCTAAGAACAAATTAAATAATTTTGGAAAGGACACTATAAAACTGAGACATCTTATTAGAGAGTGCTCACCAAAAGTACATTCAAGGTGTTGCATCAAATATTACGAAGAACAAAAAAAAAGCTTCTTTATTGACAAACTAGAGTGGGGAGTCTGAAAAATATCAAAACACTGTATGAGTTTATGAGCAGATGCTACTTTCTGACCCAACCTTACATTCATCTGAATGCTTCATTTTGCATCACTTTATTCAGCAAAAAACATGATTCAAGGACAATTGGAAATGCATTAATGAGATAATTTACTATTGCTGCTGGACAACTAATTTTCAGCTTCCATGTGGGAAAACATCAAATGCTAGAAGCAGGATCTTTTTAACAAATTCAAACAGAATAAGCTTTGCATTATGTAAATGGATAGAAAACATTGCAGACATATTTTATGAAATTGAAACCTTTTTCAACAGGATTTAATGTCTTGGTTGTTTTGTGAGTTTCAAACCTTAATTTCATTTAACAATTCTGAACATTTGTTGTGCAGGAACCACAGATTGTATGTTGTCTCTCAATCGGTCTCAATCTGATCACTTGCAGCTGTTCTTTCTGCAGCCTGAATTCTCATCAGGGCACTTTGGATCATGATCATTCTCAAAAACACAATTATTACCTGGACCAGCTGGACTCTGAAAAAACTGTGATGCACCGTTGTTGAGTAACACAAATGTGAAAATTTAACAGATCAAGTCTAAAAGACAGTCACATTCTCAATAATGGGAGTGCTTTACAACCACAAACTTCCATGTCTTTCATTAGGATTTTATGTCAAAGGCAATATTAGGTACTATTTTCATTGTTTTCATCACTGCAAGCACACTTTGATCTACTGTTTGGCTCAGCGTAACCCAGTAAATGTTAAACGTTGGCTGATGGCAGGGGATTGGAGCTGGTCCTTCTGTATACAGATCTCAAAAACATATTAACTCCTGTTTTTGCATTGATATTTATATGATGACAGTTTTTAAACATAATATTAAACTTACCTGGGGTACTTGCTAGAAGAAAGATTAATGATAAATTGCTGATGACTTGACTCAAAGTGGAGCATTTATGCTTTATTTTCAGATCTGTTATGTGTTTACTGGAACTTTGATAGCCTGCAGGTAGGAGAGAGTTCCAGCTTAAAATCCTCAGACCGCTCTACTTGCAAGTGTTTCTGGTTGCCTGAAGCGATGCGATTATTGAATAAAGTTTACTTTGATCTTTAAAAAACAGATTATGTGGGAAAGTTTTTCTTGCAGAATTGCCATTAGGGGCGCTTTAAGCGGAAAAACAACCTTAAGGAAGGGTAGTTTAACTTTACAGCTTCCAGTGTGGATCCGTTTGTATTTGCATTAGACCTGGATAAGCTGTGTTACGTAGTGGAACTTAAATATTATTGAAGTAAGGAAGACTAAGAATGTGAGTTAAAAGGCAGTCCATATGATTTTCTGCAGGTGGGATCATAATATTTTAATGAAATGTGATGCAATAATCATGCCAATGATGAAAATGATATCCATGCATTGTAAATACATTTTTGCATGAGAAAAGTATCCCTGGGTCTTTTAAACCTACTTAATTTACTTTTTCCATCTTATTGTTTTTTTCTATAGAAAACAAAACACTTCAAATGCCAGTCAGGTATGACAGGTAAAGTGGGTACTAACAATGTCGCACATTCTCAGATTATAATCTTTAGTTTGTTATGATGAAACTCACGCTCCACTCAGTCTATTAAAGAGGCGCTCTATTAAATAGGTCCTTTGCCCTCTTTGTTTATCCATAACTGAGGATACACGTATAACAGTTTTAACTGTCAATGGGACACTTTTTTGTAAATCGGGCTTGTGACATTCTTATGAATAGTAACTGTCTTGCCACATACGTATGACAATAACCATTTGCTATTATCTGCTGCTCAGAGCAGAAAAACACAAGACCTAATCTAATCAACTTGAATAATCTATTTTTTTCTAAACCTGAATAAAGCCACATGGCTGGCAAAGTTAAAACAGCACTAACACACATATAATAACAACATGGTGTTTGATTGGTGTCAATGCGTGGCCAGCTTTTAATTGAATTATTTCAGTATTCTTATCTGCGGTGCAGGATTGTCAAAAATGTCAGTCAGTTCAAGAAAGTCTTTCTCATTTTATTATTTCCCATCGTTCCTGATAAGCAGGTCAGCCCCTGAGGCAAAGATAATTAATTTATCTATGCAACAGAATGTAATAAGAAAGAATTTATTAATCTGTTATCTGTTCACAAAGATGTTCATAGTCTCTATAAATGATTTTTTCATTTGTACAAACATTGCTTACTGATTAGATCGGCAGCTTCAGTATTTAAACAGTCAGTGCCAATTATCAACAAATCTATTAACACAATTGCATACAACATTATTAGCTGCTTAGACCTTCTTTTATTAAAGCAAATTAGATTTAGCAACGTTCCATCATCCATATCTATTTTTTTCTGCTACTGTGCTAACAAGGTAATTAATGCCCAATTGAAAAAGAATTACACTCTTGATCCCCCCAAAAACCAGCAATGAAACTCATTTCAATCATATAGAAACATCTATGGTAATTTATTGTAAATCCTACAGTGTCAGTTTTTCATCAGGGGGGTCACAGATTATTAAACTGGGACTTTCCACATCTCTCTAGCACACATTATGGTAGAACCAATCTCAATAAACCATAATAATCATAATGAAATTGTCAGCAGTTGTGCTGTGGATTATTAGGTGTGACAGAAAAACTGCCCGTAGAAAAACTGCTTATCAATGATGAGTTTTTAAAAATATGATGCAGGAATTACCTGACAACTTTGTGATGTCTATTTCCCATATAACTGTCTTGTGACCTTTCTACAGATCACTAATAACACTAACTTTTTTCAACCATTTATTCTGTTCTGTTATACTATGTATTTTATTCACCTTCAGTCTTCAGAACATATAAATCATAAACTGAGGCAAACTCTGGAGAGTTCATTAGTTTTCTTTTGCGGAAACTCATCTTTGCTGTAGAGAGGATCCGTTTGAATAAAGAGGAGGAAAATCTGGGTGAAGCAGAAAGATTAAAAGAGCCTTCCAACAAAAACAGAAAGGGAGAGCTTAGTGCTGCTATGGACCAGAAGAAACATGCGGAAACAGACTCAGAAGATCAAGGAACACATGTGAAATCACTTTCTTTCACAATGTCAAACAGACAGCTCCCATAACTTAACAGGTTTGGACAAACCCGTCATGCCTAAAAAAGCAGTGTTGCCAAAATACTTACTGTAGATATTGTCTCCAAGCTCTAGAGATCAGAACCAACTTGTCAACATCTAAGCCCTTTTCTGCAGGGCATCAACAAAGAACAATGAGGCTCATTTTCTCTGAGAAAAGCTGATTATTCTTGTTTCAGTAGAGCTGTAATTAGGGATTGTTTCTTGTAATTTAGCAGGAAAAAAAAAAGCAGCTCTAATGTGACATTCCATCTTCAAATGAAATTGTAAATCATACTGACAAGCTGTAATATCAAAGTTGAAACTGCTTTGCTCAGTGTTAGAGGTTAGTAAACAGTACAAAGAGACACATTTGTCGAAGGCTTGTTCCCAGATCATTTAAGTCTCTCAATTGCTGGATCTTAAAGACACAAACAGAGCAACAGAATTGAGCAGGATAGAAGCATTACAGTCATAATGTCAGAATACATTTATTGTCAATCTGTTTCTTAGACAAAAAAAGGTATTTTTCCCACCACAGTGTAATGCAACTTTATTTTATTTAACTGAAAAATTAATTTACTTTGTTTACATACTTCTGAAATGCTCAGTTTTGTCTGTGATAACAGAACCACCAATTAAAATATAAATCTGAAACTAGATGCAAGAACATACAAGCATAAAGATTTCTACTTCCGTTTACTTCCATAGTTAATTTCTCCATTGTCCTTTCTTAGCTAACATCGTCGATGACTTATTTTAGAACTGCTCTTTAGAGTTTATATATGTATATCTCCATATATACCTCCATTTTTGTAAATCTTTGAACTGCTAACACAGAATTTGGCAACTTCTGATTTCGGTTTAAGAGCTATGGTGAAGAGCATACAAAATATTTGTTCTAGTTATTACTTGTTTTAGTAGAAATGCAGTCAGGCCACGTGTAAGTACAAGTCCTGTAAAACATGATTTTACAACTTCAATACAAAGGCTAAATAAATTTGGAACACACTTTTTAACAGTTTTTAGCACAGTTAGTGCTGCTAGCATAAGAAAACAGCTGTCCTTTTGTGTATTGAATGTAGGTTCTTGCCTGAATAGAGATTTCCAAATCCATCATGTGTTTTAAAGGGTAGAGGTTGAAAGCTTCAAATAATACAATATAATTACTTCATTCCATTTAGTCTCCATGTTATCTGCAGAACGGTTTGCTCTCTTTTGCTCTCTGCAGACGATTCCGCAGCAAGAATCATATCAGCAGGATTTCTAACATATCACAGAAAAGAGTTTCCTTTGTAAATAGATTCTTCCAGCTCAGTGCATTTTCTGACTTAATTTTAAACACATCAGTGTTACTGAAAATGGCTAACTTTGAGTCATATTTTCTCAGAAACAACTTCCACAACAGAAAGTGTTGACCTTGTAGTGTGTATGGTATGCCGAAGTATTCCAAAATATATATTTGTTTCTTGAGAGATCTTGAAATTGTTCACTTACAAAAAACTGGACAAAGACATCCTTATTCAGCTTCAAATGACAAGGAGTTTCTTTTACAAGCTGAACAGTTCCCTCCCCAAACTACTGATGGAGAGACAGTCAACTGAACACACACAGACACACACCTAGCCACACAAACACACACAGACATTTATACACAACAGTTTTTATGATCCTAAACCATTAACACTTTACTCTTGAAGCTGAAATGAATTAACAGAGGTTATTCTTGTCTAAGCCTGCCAACTGTTTTGTTCTTTCTTAATGATGGGAATTTTGAACTTTTCATTCATATGTTCATATCCGGTTGACCAGCCATGCATGACCTTTTTTTTGTTCTCTGTCAGAGGTATAACTACCACGTTGAGAAAGAAATCAAATCTGGTCATGTAGCTGTTGAACTTGATGAAAGACAAGGAGGTAACTAAGCTAGCTAAGTGTAAGGGCCCCTCCCCCTCCCCTCACCCCTCACCCTCTCTAATTTACAGCTGAATGACAGTGGGCACTAAAGAAAAGAGAAAGTAGCTAAGCCTTCTGTTATTTCATATTTGATAGAGGTAACAACAATGTGACTTCTTCTGCTGGAGGGCCCAAGTTAAAATGCTAGAAACACTCAACCAGTCAGTAATGTGCAAGACTCCGCCACCATAACAGCTTTGAGATGATGTAGAAAAGCTTGGAATGAATTTAAGATGGATTTCACCAAATGAAGTATTTCACCTCCTTTTATATGTTTCAGTCTTATTGTAATATATACAGTCAGACACACTGCCCAGACATCCTTCATAGCATTGATTTTTGTTGACATATTAACAGGACTGTGGGCTCCTCGCTGCGGCCCCCTGGGGTTTCTGCATTGTGGCTGCCAGGGGGGTCACCCGGGGCTTTCCTCTGCTGTTCTCTGCGGGGAGTCCAGTTGTCCCTGCGGGGGGCTCCCAGGGCTCCATGCTTGGGGAGTCACTAGGTGTCTGTGACTCCAGTCTTCCTCGTGTTGTCCTCATGCCCTGGGGGGTGGGTCTTCACACCCACTATCAAACATTTTTATGGAAAAACCTTATAGAGACATCCCCCCTCCCCCCCACACACACACTTACACAGGAGTTTAGATTCAGATGTTTGTCAGATACACTCTCAGTTGGGCTTCGGTTGCCTCTAAATAAATCTTGTATTACCTTGTACTGTGTATTTTCCATTGAAGTTATAACTGTTATTATATATTTGCAACTGTTTTTTGTTGCGGATTTTGGGTTTTGTTTTTTTCTCTTTCCGCAAATCTAGAGGCAGACTTCAAGGGTGTTGACTTGTTTTATCTCTATGCTTTTTTTCTATCCTCTACTTCTAGCTCCTTCTTTCCCTTTAAACCTTTCCCCCATCTTTCTCTCATTCTTTTCCCCCTTTTTTTCCTCATCTTTGTGTCCAGTACATCTGAAATGAACCCAAAGCTGTGATGAAAGCAAATCTGTTGGGCCTTACCTTGTCACTCAGACAGCAATTCTGAGTGCCACACTGCCGGACAGAACGTTTGGGAAAAAAAAAAAAAAAAAAAAAAAAAAAAAAAAAAAAAAAAAAGCCTCATTTAACCATATCTGAAAACTTGTGTAGGAAAAAGGAGCTATGGTTGAACCATCTTTTTTCATCACTTTCCAAGAAGTGGTTAATGGTGTACTACCCACATGGATGTACAGTAGTGGTCAAAAGTAAATCACATTTAAGTTTAACATTTAAGGTCATAAAAATATTTTTGTACCCTTCATATCTTAATATCAGGTGGAAAAAGCTGATATGAATGTTGAAGTTTATTTGTAAAGCACATTTCAGCAGCAAGGCAGTTCAAAGTGGTTTGCATTGTAAAAACATCAATCAGGTACGCATCAAAATCATCAAGCAAATACACATGAAAATGATCAAAATCATCAAGCAAATATAATTCGAAAATATTGATCAATGTTCCATTTACTTCTAATCAAAGGCAACTCTAAAAAGGCGGGGTTTTAGCCTTGATTTAAAGGAACTCAGTGTGTCAGCTGTTTTGCACTTTTCTGGAAGTTTATTCCAGATTTGTGGTGCGTGAAAGCTGACTGCTGCTCTTCCATGTTTGGTTCTGGGGATACAGAGTAGACTAAAACCAGAAGACCTGGGTGGTCTGGAAGGTTGATACAGGAAAACACCAACATCTGCCACTTTATATTAGCATTGTGTTTATGTGGAATAAAAGTGATTATTACCTATTCATCCGTAGTGAACTCTGTTGAGCTTTATGGAACCAGGAGTTCAGAAGTCTGATAAAAGGCTCATTTGCATGGAGGAACCTTCCTTACGCATACAGCTGCTCTAACAGGGAGTTTAAAAAAATACAAGCCATTATTCTGACTGAAAAGACAGAGCTGCCGATAAAAATAAAACTGTCAAGACAAACGTGTGTATATGCAGCACAGTGATATCCTTGTGTGTGTGAGCTGTTGGCAGTCTTCTTGTCCATGTTTTCCAAGTGTGTTCAGCAGGGCTGGACATGCTTCACCAACATTACATCACTGAAAAGTCCCTTGATCATTCTCCAACTACATTATGTTTGCTCAGTGTTCAGTTGCATGCTGATTATTTGTCTGTGTGTTTGTTTTTACACACTCTAGGGACACAATTATATTCACACATTTGTATTGGGGAGAAGTTTTTCTTTTGGGTGACACAGAGGGAAAGAAAAGCTCTTCACAATGCCTTGTCCTCCCAGGAGCTCCTTTGGTGAGTCAGTGAGGAACATCACTCCAGTCAGTTGTTAAGAAATTAGTTTATTTTAATAAACAAGATCAATATTGAAAAGTTAATTCATAACTCATTCAATCCGATTACACACAGACTGATATATTCCATGTGTTTATTTCTAATAAGTTTTATGAATATGACTTACAAATAATGAAAACACAAAATTCTGTTTCTCATATGATTTGAATGTAATATCATAACACTAACACTAGCCTAACACTTTCTTCATATCCTGGGGCCTCAGTTTACCAAATAAATGCAGAAATTGCTTACAAAAAAGACTTTGAACCACTTTGCAATAATGTAGTATCGAATCTGCTCCATTGTTCCACAGCAAGGACGGAAACCACGTTGTTTCTTCTTATTATGAGGTTTGGGAGTCGATGAGCGTCTCCTTTTCAACACCCTGTAGTAAACTTTCCCAGGGAAGCTAAGAAGATCCCTTAACAGTTGGAGCATCCTCCTTGAACCCAGTGTCTTAAGAACTGGGACTTCCACACCAGTCTACCACTCCACAGATGTTGTACCAGTCCTCCATGAGACATTGAAGAAACAAGTCTGACCAGTTGGCCCCACAGTGCTATAAGTCTTTAGCTTCTTTGAACCAATCTCGTCCCCCATTTTCCTTTTCTGAGTCATCTTACTGTTTAGTTTAACTTCCTCGAAGCCAACAAGTTCTTATCTATAACTTCTAACTCCTAATTCCTGCCATGCCTGAGTGTTGCTGCAGTTTATTTTGTTAGGATTGAAAAACATGACATTAACCCACTTTGTTGCTGCCAAGAAAGATGCCTGCTTGCAACTTGGATAAATTTTGGAGTTCAACAGTGTTTTTGGCCTCAGGACACCTAAAAACATGGAAAGAAAAATGTACTGAAGTGCAAATCTTTGAGGGTTCTCTTTGAGCTATTTCGGAAAACCCAAATCTTCTTATTGTGTTTCACAGCATTCACAGAAGGAGGATTATTACTGGAATTATTGGTCTTAAATTACACACACACACACACACACACACACACACACACACACACACACACACACACACACACACACACACACACACACACAGGCAGCCTATATCAAAACTTGTCAAAGGTACATAAAATATGATGAGTTAGATCAAGATGGCTAGTTTATATGCATTGATGAATGTTCCTCATCAAAATAACCACTGGGAGGAAGATAATTTTTGCTGTACACAGAGATTCCTATCATTTATAACAGTATTTGATATCTGACAAACTAGTACATCTGTAAAACCTTTCCCTATCTGCACAAAAACATGCTGTTTCATCCAGCCTCCCATCACATAATCAAGTTTTGGGAGAAGCACTTATTGGGCTATGTGTGTTGTCATGAATACAAATTGCACAGCTGGCACTTCAAAGAAGGTATTTAACAATTAAAGAGAATGAAAAAAGAAATTGTGCCTTGACATCTTAGGAGTGGTAGGCATAACAACAGCCAAAGCCTTCAATTTCAAATGAAAAGAAGGAAAGCCTTCAAAGCATACTATACTATCTACAGTAAGCAAAAAAAAAAAAAAAAAAACAAACATTAGAGGGAACCAAACAACAAACATATCTGGCCCTTCAAGAACATAAATGTATGTATTATATGTCTGTATTATGAACCCACCAAAGCTGTCATCAGATTCCCCGAAAACACAGACGTGTGTTACTGCCAAACTTGTAAAAAACAGAAAATTGCTTAGAACCTGTAAGAAAACATGTAGACTAAAAGATCCCAAAAATGAACACACCAAGCCCAGCGAAAGAAATTCAACGTTCAGTGAGAAACAGAATCTTTGACATCTATCAGTCGGGAAATTTTAATACAAGCACTTCTACAGCTTTTTAGCCACAGTGTGAGCCATTATCCACAGCAGGAAAAACATGGAATAGTGGATAACCTCAGGAGTGGCTGGTGTACTAAAATTACTCCAAGAGTGCAATGAGAACCAATGCAGGAGGTTACAAAAGATCCCAGAATGTCTAAAGACGTTCATCCCTAACTTATCTCACCTCAAGTCAGGGGTCATGATTTAGCAATAAGAAAGAGATTGGGCACAAATGGCATTTACTGCCTGAACCAGACATGCCATGTGAAATAACATGTCATGTCTGGTTCAGGCAGTAAATACTTTATTAATTTAATAAACTCCACTGTGCAACAGAAGTAATGTCTCATTTTCTTCCTGTTCTAGAGCAGATCTCCTCCTGACACTGCAAGGCAACCAGATCCACCATACTGTTTGCCCAGACAGGACACTTTCAAAAGCTAACAACTAAAACAAATGGATGTGGCCTACTCAAAATCAAAGCTTAAACATATTTGGATGCTATAGCATGATCTTAAACATGCTGTTCATGCTGGAAAAACCTCCAGTGTGGCTGCATTAAAACAATTCTGTGAAGAAAAATTACTCAAGTAATGCAAAAGACTCACTGCCAGTTACAGCAAGTGTTTGATGACAGTTGCTACCAATGAGAATAACACAACCAGCTGTAAAGGGCAGTCACTTTCTAACATAGGGCCAGGTTAGTTTGGATATTGTTTTCTTCTCATAAGGTGAATTCTCAGTTGAAAACTGCATTTTGTGTTTACTCTGTTATTTTTGTCTGAAATGTTTGATTGGAAACATTTAAGTGTAACAAAAGCAAAAACTGAATAAATCTGTACAAAAGTAAATACTTTTTCACAGCACTGTATCTTGAAAGTGCACAGACTTCTCTCTTTTTCTCTTTTATGAAGAAGATGGACCATCACTGAGTTTTTTTTGGTCCTTTTCATCCTCATGGAACTGTAGACTGATGTAGACACATACTGCACCAGAGTAAATGTTCACTCCAGGCCAGGTGTCTTAAATACTAACTTCACTAAAGTGAACCAAAAATGCGGAGTTGGGTCTTTTATTGCCCACCGCTGTACTGTGTTGCTACAGGCATGAGCCCTCCAGTGACCTATGGAGTTTTATACTACTTGAAAAAGCTTGATCAAAGTAAATCTTAATAACTGTAATGATCATTCTTACAGGCCCTTTTTAACATTCATACTTGCTTTGGCCTTTAAAAATAGTTAAAACCTGCTTTGCTTCAATTAAGAAAAATGTCAATGTCTTCTACAGCAAGCTGAGGACACTGCAGATAAAGGACATTGAACCCATGCCAGGCAGCAAGGTCAGTCCAAGGCAAGCCTTTAAAGCTGTCAGATTTATTTCAATTGGTGCTTTCTGATACAATTTAGGTTCAGCTCTCACATAGTCATAACAGTGAATGGTTGCAGTTATTTTCCATCATATTGGTCCCTTCCCTGATTTGACTGTTTTAGTTTTATAACTGAATTAGTATGACTAAATACAAGAGAGGAAATGGTATTCTAGCTTGTGAGCAACTGTAGTCAATAGAGAAAAAGACTGATCTGTAGAAATATGCAGTAATACATCAATTATGATGTAGTTTTTATTCACATACAGCTGGTTTACAACAGAATATGAAGTGGCTGGGATGAGAGGGATGGGATCTTGCTGAGAACAATTGTTTTCTTGATGTGGGAGTTTGAGATGCAGTACATTTATTAAACAATAAATGTACTGAAATTTAAAGCCAGATTTTTCACATCTTTTAGTATTAGATTGTGTCACTGCACTAAAGACACATTTTTAAAAGATTTATTTTTTACTATTGTTTTTCAGTAAGTTTACACAGACTTTGATTGTTGCTGGCAATATATAAAACACTAAACAGCCAGGCTGTACCCCATTATTCTTTAACAAAAAAGGTCCATAAATAGTTAAACTTTTCTACTTATATTTGATTCTTTAGGTTAGAGTTCTAATTACATTCTGTATTTATTTGTATTTTTGTTGGACAGTTGGTCAAGACTTACTTTTTCATGACTAAAAATTTCCTTAACAGCTTTTTCTCTCATCAATTAGCACCAGACTATCAACTAAAGTTACAATTAGACATAAAATCAATTGTAAGTTGGCAAAACAGGACAGTTGTGACCTGCAGTTGTCGTTTAAGAGGTAGGATGCACACTGAGGAGAAAAGGTTTTAGTGTTGGTTTATGACTATCCATAAAATATTTTCTTAAAACAGTACATGTGAGTTGGGGGTTGTGTTGGTATGCCCGTAAATCAAGTGGGCAGATGGTGCTGAAGCAGGAGGTACAGGACTACCCAAAACTCCTATGTGTATGTGTGTGTGAGTATAAATGTCTATGTCAGTGTACACCTTATGTTTGAAGTGTCCATGTGTGTGAACACAGTGGGTTCCAGGAAACAAGAAGCAAATTCTCAGCAGTTCTGCCTCACTGACACACATGACACACTGTTCATTCATCCATCTGTCTATCTCTCTTTCTACATAGCTACATGTCAGAGCCGCAGTTAAAAAAACATATTCAGGGCTTCAGAAAAAACTAATGTTGTCAGTCAACCACAATTTACTTTGCTTGAGGGTTTCACTGTAAGACAAATGTCTGTTCTTTCCTGGAGAGGTCCTGCAGGTGTATCAAAACAATCTTTATTGCTTTGTCTCTGTGCCAGGTGGAACACTGATGGCTTTATCTCTTAACAATTTAACAATGAACATTGAAATGTATTGTTATTGACAAATAACAGTAAATATCAGAATAAGGTAAATATTTTTAACAGTCAAAATGATGAATGAAGGTGACCAGGTCACCAGACAGAGAGGATCCCTTGTAGATTCATGAGACAGCATTACCAGACAAACTTTATCAAGCAATTCAGCATCAAAATGTAAAAAATACAGAGCACCTCCAGTATTCGTGGGGGTTGGGGACCACTACTGCCCCTGAATAGTTGAAATCCGCAAATATTTGAGAACCCTTCTAGAAGCACTTATAACTGCCTATTTTAAAAGTTCAAACATCAAAATATACCTTAATATACATTAATACTGACAATGGAAACTGTCTTGGCACTACTGCAGTAGCTAACATCCGCAGTCTTTCTTATCTTTGCTCTTGGGGGTACAGCCAATTGAAAATTAATGGTGTTGCTGGATTGGTTCCTTTGCAAAGCCAACCAGAAGCACGACAGTAACACTTGCAATGTATCATGTGTCAGCATCATACAAATGCTTTCTGATTTATGCTTAATATGTTTTGTGACTCTGATTTGAACTGCATTTAAACAGTGCCTGTGGGGTGTACAGCGGACCCTATCTATTTGCGGTTTGACATTCGCAGATCCGCCTATTCACAGATTTTTCTGTGGAACGTCACTCAAGATTATTCACTGAAAATTTGCGTATTCATGGATTTTTTTAATAGAGCATATGTAAAACATTTAAAAGAAAATGAATCTTGTGAAGCTGAAATACCTAAGCACAATGCTACTTCATACGCTACTATCACTATTGTTATAGTAAGGCTGTTTTTCAACTGCAGTTAACAAACTGCAAGTAGTATTTCTGTAAACCAGCAAACTGCAATCTAGTGACCCAAGTAGACTGTATCTCTCTTTACCTAGCTAATATAAACTTTTTACTGTTTTGTTAGACTACATGGAGCAGAAAATGATGAATTGTTTCAGCCCCAGCAATGCTTAAACCCATAAGTTTCACTGAATAAGCTGTGGTGCTTTATGAGAGAGTGGATTTTACATTCCAGTTTATCAGACTTTTTTGTACACTTCTTTTTCCACAACTGTGTAAAATGTAAGAACTCAAATACAAATGGCTTAGGCATGGGCTGCTGATAGGCAAAAAAGGAAAAAAGCTTTTTGTTTTTGTTTTTTTTTTTGTTTTTTTTGGTAGAGGAGCACAAGGCCACAGCCAGCACAAGATAACACCTGAAAGAGAGCCTTTGTTTGGTACTGCACAGACAGCAGGGAGGACGTTGTGGAAGAGACACAAGATCTCTGAAGGCTATAAGTGTCAAACTTGATTTGTAAAGGTTTGTCAGGAAAGCAGTGTTGTTGTTGCATGAACTATATGGCATTAAAAAAGTCCTGTGTGATGGAAAAGGTAGCTGTTTTGCTGTTTCAGATCTTATCATTACAATGTTTGTATGTTTTTGAAGTTTGCTTGTGTGTTGTCACATCTGCCTGGCAATAATGTAGTGGTTTTGTCTGATGGACAAGTTATTAGCATTCATCTGGCCATGGATGCACTCGATTCATCATTAAGGCTGTTCACTCAAGAGATTTACAGGCAGCTCCAAATTCACAAGATTCATGCTTTTAAATTATCTATGAAAAATCCAACACTTCAGCAAAGACAGTTGCTCTCTAATTTGTTCTTATTTTTAATTAATATTCTGGTTCTGTCAATAGTTTTGCATGAATTATCTTATTTGATACTGGAAATTGTATTTCTCCTGTTTTGCCCTTTTTAAAATTGTTTTTCCTTCCTCTGTTGCCGCCTATCCCTAAGAGCCAGAAGCAGAAAAACTGTGATCTTTCTAGACAGCTTATACGAATGTCAAGTAAAAAAAACTCCATCAGGTTACCTGTAGTTCATATCCATGTCATACTGTCCTGTGCAAGAACCAGTAAATCCAAATCCCACAGGTGCTGGTATGTGTAAATATTTGTGGTTCTGGTTGATATTGTTATTAAAATATGATCCTTGCAGCATGCAGATGATTAACACTGTATGCCACGTTGACACTTAATGCCATCTTCCTAAACGCACTTTATTATCAAAGGGGATATGTTATATAAAATTGAGGTTTTTGAGCTTTATATCACGGTATAATGTTATTCCTTCGCCAAAAATATACCTGGGGTGTTGGTTTGATTCTTTCATGCATGACTGAGAAATTCTTGAATCTCCCATGGCAGCCATTTGGGGGTGCCTAAATGCTTGTAGTCCCCAAGATGAGATTCTGCCTCACTGAGCACCGCTCCCCCCACATATTTCCCTCTCAGTTCCATCAGACTAGCGCTTAACAGAGAAATGTTGTGATGATGTGGTGAAGGCGGAGTGTCGGAAAGAGTAGGAGCTTCTTAAAGAGACAGAGGCCAATTTCAAAGTGAAGTCAAATTTCTTTTAAGTTATGTTTGATATACACAACATTTTTATAACAGCTGAAGGTAACAGTTACTTGATAGTGCCATTTTATAGCACAATGTGCTTGGAAAATACATAATAGGGCCCCTTTAAGAAAACAAGAACAGCAAAATAAACAGCAAAAAACGGATAATTGAAGTCCAAGCTTTATTTAGGTCACATTTAAACAAAGCAGCCAAATAGTGAAAAGGGTGCAAAAAAGACTTTTGAAAGCAGGCTTTAAATAATCAGACAGCTGATGATACCTGAAACATGAAACATCTCTGTTTAACTTCCTTAGATTAGTGTTTGCCTTTCTTTGATTTATTACCTCCTCTTTAGTTTCCCTCATGTTATTAATCTGCTTCCTGTTTCTTGTTGTAGTTATATTCGCCAGTATTCTTGCATCATATCATTCACCTGCGTTTTCTCATCATCCCCACGTGTTTTAGCTAATCTGCCACTCAAGCTCTTGATTTTTCACAGTTCAGCCTTGGTTTATCTGTTTTTATGCCCTGATTCACATTTAGTTCCTTGCTTCTTTACATCTTTCATTTTTCCTGTTCCTGAGTATTGTAACTTTTATTCAGTACATTTCACTTCAATGCCTCTCACCAGTGGCTGTGGCCCAGGGGTGGGATATAAATATCTCAGTCATGCATCTGAAGAGAAAAAAGAAGGATATGATTCAATTAATAAAAGTAAAAACATAACAAATATGTTATATTCACTGTAAATGTAAAAAAAATCACAGTGAATTTTCTGAGATATAATTTAAATCTGATTGAAAATATCACAGTGAAATGCAGAATTCAATGAAGCAATACACTGCAATAGTCTATGGGAATGCAATATTGATGCTAAGTTGACAATAATGTCTACTGTTTTGTAATGAGCTAGCACAGTTGACTTGTTTTTGTTAGTTTACAGTTTTTCTTGATTGCTTTGACCTACTTAAAAAACTAGGATCCACTCAGTTTTCATCATCACTATCTCAGCAGAGCAGAAGACACTTTTTTTCAAATGTATGAACCATTTCTCAGTTTGACACATCTTCCTCACCCTTTTGCAAAACAGTTAACACAGATGTCATTCAAGCATTCCAAACTCCACTGTTTTAACCATGTTAAGCAAACAGAAATCTTTTTTTTAAACATTTTCTTTATTTCTTCTTCTCTGACAGATATTTAGTTTACATTTACAGTATTCTCTGTAATATTTCCAGTATTTCAGTTTTCAGCCACAGTTTAATTTAAAAAATGTAATGGAATCAATAAAATCTGCATCCAAGCAATTTCTATTCTGGACGCAAAATTTGTTTTTGTTTAATATTTTAAATATTTTGGCACGGTTACAGCCTAATGCAAGCAAAATGTGTCACTTTGACCAAAAGTGCTTCTGTTTAGGCCTGTGTGTCATGAAAATATGAAGTTTGAGTTGACAACTGAATGACAGCAATCAAGAAAAACTAGCTGGGCTATATACATGTTTGGCTAACTAGCCTCGCTGCTGTGCTACACTTTGCTAAATAACTATGGCAACAGGTAATTTCATCACACAAGTTTTACTGTATCTTTGTTTCTGCCACGTTTTTCCTCTTCTTTCTTTTTCTTCCTTGAGCACCAGACAACTTTGAACCTATTGACATGATGCTTTCTGAAATTACTTGTGTTAATGGTGTTGCTGGATTGGAAGCAGCAGCGCATTGGCTTTGCTGCTTCACCATGAAACTTGACAGGTTGCCGTTGTCCATCTGTAGGGGTAATATATCAGTGGGGAAACGCAGACTGATGTAACACCGGAAAAAGTCCTGGTATATACCAAATCCTGGAGAAAAGTCTCAGTACAATGAAGGAAAGGTAAAATTTAAAAGTGCTGGCACTGTGTACCCACTTAAAGCACTGGACAGCATGATTGGCTAGCACTCAGTAGGGTGTATGCGTTCACCTATTGGAAAAAGACTGGATTTTTAAAGTGGAAAGTTAGCTAATTCTGGCCAACAGCTTGTTTTTCTACATCTCTATCATTTTAATTCACTCAATTCAATCCAGTTCAATTTGTTTATATAGCACCAACTCTCAGAAAATGTTGTCTCGAGGCACTTTATGAAAAAAGTAATTTCAGTTAGATCATGTCTACATTCCAACTGATCCTACTAATCCAAAAGTGCATTAAGATCAGTTCAAATTAGTTTAAAACGTTTTCTATCTAAGGAAACCCAGCAGACTGGATTAAGTCATTCACTTGAAGCATTCATTCCTCCTAGACGAGCATGTAGCAGCAGTAGACAATCGCTTGCACTGTGTCATTGACTTTACAGCAGTTCATCATACTGAGCATGCATGTAAGCGAGAGTGGAGAGGAAAAGCTTCCTTGTACTAGGAAGAAACCTCCAACGAAACCTGGCTCAGTTTGAGTGGCCATGTGCCATGACCGACTGGGTGTTTGAGAAGACAGAGCAGATACACAAAAAAGAAACTGAAGAGCTGATATAGAAGTAGTTTCTATGTTCAATTCAATTCAGTTTATTTATATAGCGCCAATTCACAACAAATGTCATCTTTAGGCACTTTACCCAAAAAAGTCATTTCAAAGCAATCACACACATTCCAACTCATCCTAATTATCAAACAGTGCAATAAGTTCAGTTTATTATTCAAATTAGTTTAAAAAGATTATGTCTAAGAAAACCCAGCAGATTGCATCAAGTCATTGACTTGCAGCATTCACTTCTCCTGAACAAGCACATGGCAACAGTTGACAATCGCTTTCGTTGTGTCATTGACATTACAACAATCCCTCATATCAAGTATGCATGTTAATGAAAAGTAAATTTAATAGCTGGAGAGGGGGAACATTTAGTTGTTGAAAAGTAAATTTAATAGCTGGAGAGGGGGAACATTTAGTTGTTGGCAGCAGTATCTCAGACGATGTCCCCCCTCCAGGAAGGTACCAGGAACCTGATTTAGCTTCTATGGAGAGAAAAAAAAAAACTCTTGCAGTATAAATGACAGCAAATAATGCAAATTGGAGAGTAGAAGAAAAAAGTAGCAGAGTGAGGAAAAGTGGTCAGTTTGTTCTCCAGCAGCCTAAGCCAATAGCACCATAACTACAGGGATAACTCAGCATAACCTAACCCCTTGGAATGAGCCATGAGAGAAGCAGAGCCAATGAGAAGATAGTGCTCTAAGGTTGTCATTACTTCTTTTGTAGCATTTGTGAAATTAAGTCAAGTTTATTGTGGCTGTACCCACCTCTAAGCACCCTTTCTTGTATAATTTTTTTGACTAGATATCACAGCAAGGTTGAAGTACTCAAAAGTAGCTTTAACACTAAAATTGGGGGATACCTTAAAGTCAAACTTTGTTTGTGGGGAAATTTGGGAAGCTTTTAAAGTCAACACAAAAAGGAAAATCCATATTTACAGTGACCAGAACATGGTCTTATTTCTCAGAATACCGTCTGCTCATGTTGGATAAACAGGGTTATTTCATCCTGCTGCTGCTTATGTAATTCTTATCTGGCTGTCTGGGTAGGCGTCAGGTGAGGTGGGGGCAACTACTACAAATCAAAGTTACTCCTGCATGGTCTAATAATTTTACAACTTTCAACAAGTGAGAGAAGTGTAGAAGTGTTAGACATGAAAACTACAGAGAAGACTCAACCAGAAGTTTTAAGTAAAAAGAAAAAAAAATGCTATTGCTTGCCTATTTTGGTTCAGATGGGTTTTTTTTTAAATAAACACACAGTATATTTTAGATTCACCACCATGAGACAGATCAGATTTATGCCTTTGTTCAGTTTCTATCGTTGCTGTTATCACTGTTAGTTTGCACAGTGAAAGAAATTCTAAAGCGCGAGAAAGACACCACATTATCATGAATGTCACGCTGTTGTCTGGAGGTATTTAGGTTTGCATTTTTTCTAATGTTTATCTATCTGCATCTCATGGGAGTTTACAGTTGAGCTGCCACAGCATCAAAAACATTATGTGCCTTAATCCATCAACATCCACTGAAGCTTAAACAGGAAGGACATGATAGCTTGTCAAAGTGGTTAAATAAATCGACTTCATTAAGAAATGTCTCATGTTAAAAAAAGGCACCAGTTAATGGCCATGGATTAAATCACTTGATTCTTTGGTTCTGACAAACAACATTTAATTAAACCTCTGTATTTTTTTGTTGATTTTTTTTTCACTCCTTGGCCCTTAACCTTGTCCAGACTCTCAAATCCTGAATTCCTTGTTGCCTGTGTCAGGTAAGAGTGCAAAGAGGTGAACGTCTTGACAGACACTCTGACATGCTTTAAATGAAAAGGTCAGCTAAGGTCTATTCAGAACTCTGCTCCCTCTGTCCATTAATTTGCCTGCAGACTAGTGGGGATGACTTGTGGCGACAGTCATCCTTTCGCTAAACATCAATCTGAATGTGACAAGGTGGAACACAAGGAGGACACGGCTGAACTGAATACCTCGAACGTTTACACAGAGATCACTTTAAATGAAAACTTGCTTTTCCAGTGAACTAGTCTTGACAAAGCTCAATTTTAGCTCGAGATATTTTTCAAATACTCTAACAAAACCACTTTAAAGTCTTTTTAGTGTTCTATTGTCCTCTTTTAAAATGTTGCAACTGTATTGTTGGAGAAAAATAACCAAAACAAATATTTTGACAGAAGCAAAATGGCCAGTGATTACATTTGGTACATTCATGGCCAATGTAAAAATTATTATGCATAAATTTCCAGATTTGTTACATATTGTCACCACTAGAAAACAATGTTTGTTTTTCTTATTTTTGAAGAAGAAATCAACAAGCATGAGGTTTTTTATTGATTAATAAGGATTTTTAGTTCAATTAAAACAGGTTAGTTTTACTTGTACGAGTATTCTTTTAAAGTATGAAGTGAACTGCAAATTAAGGCATTTTACTTGGCTTGGGAACTAGAAGGGCAAGGGTTACATGTAAGAGATTCCAACTAAATGTCTGAATCCTGTCTAGATGTTACAGTTGATGTGGCAACACTGAACTCTCCTTAGTCTTGGATAGCAAACTCTGGCCAGTGCATGGTAAAAAGATTATGGTGCAGCTAAATTATGAGTTCCCTCCTCCTATCACACATCACGTTTGTGGAGAATGTGGTGCAAAACTGATGTTCGAATGACACTTTCTGTAATGATGAATCTAAAAAAGAAACTTGCTTTACCAGTCCAAACAAACTGCTCCTATCTGCACATCATGTCACAGGAGGATGAGAATTTAACCAGTTATTTTTCCACCATAGCAGAAAGCTCATTTCCACTAAAATGGAAACTTCAAAGTTCTCTCCATCAAACACTTTGCCTGTGAGATTATGTTACTTGACGTTTGAATCTGTCTGTTTTTAGGCAGATACTGTAAAGTTCAATTGCTTTGATGTGCTGGCTCTCCTTATTCTGCATACACACATATATCTCTTGTTCAAAAAAAATGACCAAAACACAGAGAAAACATTAATTGCTCTGTGTTGCCTTCACTCACACTGAAGACCTCTGACAGTCCTGACATGTTAGCGAGTGGAAAACCTGCCTGTGCATCTCTAAACATGATGTGATCTGTCCTGCACGTAAAATGGTCTTTTACGCAATCTGATTGCATATGTGGTGGTCTCCGTAAATCAAGGTAGAGACGTTCTGCTGTTGTTCATGAGAGTTTACAACACTCCATAAGTAATAGCTGACAAGATTTATTTTAACATCACAACAGTGCCCATGTAGTTTAGTATAATCTGACACTACAGTGCCCCAAGCATAATAAACAACAGACAGAAGAAATGAAAAAAACATTGATTGTGTTATTACAGAGGTTGCTGGCAGTCAAATAGATATGTTGGGCAATAAGCGAACATTTTGTCTTTGAAGATGATGCATTGGAAGCAGAAAAACTGGCAAGTTTAAGGATTTCAGATACTGTGCCTAAAGTCAGATTCTGATGAACAGAAAGATAGGTTTGGCTATTTATGTGGTTTTCATTTGAAACAGCAGATCTGTACATACTGAAAATTAGTCATCGAAAGGATCTAAATTAGGTTCAGCAGATCCAGAATGGTACTACAAAGGAACAGAAGATGGGATTATTCTGGGTTCTTTGCCTTTGAAAAACATCAGACCAACAAAAATGACAGATTAATTTGGATATTGTAGTACTCTGGCAATTATTTATCTGCACTTAAATTGGTCTTTGTTACATCTACAAACACTTGCTTAACAGGTAGGACGCCTGATTGTTCTTATTATCTGATGAAAGAGAGTACTCACCTTCAACACTGCAAAAGTTGATTTTGAAGCAGGAATGGAGATTTTTTTTTTTTTTACCCAAATGATCCCATGAGCAACTATGACTGTTGAGGGAAGAATCATTGGCTGAACTCAAATATTTAAAAAAAAATAAACACTAGATCAAAGATAAACAGTAATCAGTACAACTAAACAATAAAATGCAACATTCTATAATGACAACTGAACACCTAATTGATATTGATTGATATTTATTGATTGGTATCGCAACTTACATTTTTGGAAAAAAACAGTCACTACTTCAAATAACTACAATTATTATAAAACTTATTAATTTGCACACTGATGTAATGATATTCTCCATTTCTTACTTAGAAGTCTGTGTATTTTTAAAACAATTCACTTTTTTTGGTCTCTCTTTTGAGACATTGGTGCACCCAAGAGGGTGCCTATGTTGCGAGCCAAACAGAAAAACACAACCAGTTGCTGTCGAAATAAAAGCTGTTTTTTTTTTCTACATAAAAGCAGCACATTCAGATTTGCTAGCAAAATTAACACTTTATGCAAGTTTGATATAACATTTTTAGTAGACAACCATGAGTAATGCCCACCAGAGCATAGGCCAGAAATTTTTCAGGTCTATTTTAAACCAATTGATTAGGCCTCCAAACTCTTTCAGTTTGAAACCAACTCAGCATCACACACACAAGTCCACTTTTTACATGCCTCAACTTGCAATTTCAGGCCCTGAAACAATCTTGTGAAGATTGCTTGATTTAAGATAGTAGATCTACTAGATCTAGATGGACTTTAATTTTGTCATTAAAGTCCATCTGTCAAAAGTTTAGGTTGAATTTAATGGCAAAAGGCAAACAACTCCAAGTGGGTATTGCTTCATTTATCATGTTACTTTTTAGGTCTCTTCCTTGTTTGAAAAAAAAAAAATAAAAATCTAATTTAGTTGAATAAACAAAATCAAAAAAGTGAAAAATACCAGACCATTTCATTTTGCTAGAAATATAGGTTTAACTGTACAAAACAAGAGTCAGTCTTACTATATTCACCAAAAATACATCATGAATTAATTTAATTAATTAATTAATTAATTAACAACATTATTATATCATAAACTATTCAACTGAATAGGATAAAAGAGAGATTGTTCTCTCTCACCTGTCCTCTTAAAGTAGCATTGCCTTGGAATCTAAAAGTTGTGGATTCAGTTCCAGCTTCCATGTGTTACGTGTTGATGTGCCCCTGGGCAAAGCACTTACTCAAAGTTCCCTAATGATCTGACATCAGTGTATGGAAGTGTGCATGAGAAAGAGCTACATAAATGTAGTCCATTTACCCTTACTTTACTCTGGTTTTAATCAGTCCTCTCTGTCTCCCTATCTGCTTATCCAAAATACTGTTTCGAGGCTCCTCATAAATACCTGAAAGAAAAATCGTATAAACCAATTCAGCTTGTTACCACTGGTTGCCTGTGAAACCTGACTTGAAAAATAATTTTACACTTTCTTGCACTTTGGGCAACATGAGTGATTTTAAAATATACTTTTTAAAATACATTTAAGTTGAGATTTGAGAAAATGAAAACAAATTAGTCACAAAAAATTTTTTGCATTTGATTGTTTTAAGAACTCATTACTCTATTATTTAGGGCTTTAAATTATGGAGAAAAAGTTGTTCAAATTATTCAAATTACTTTGGAACTCCAACACTGCATACAGCTGTGTAGAAATCTCAATGGGCACCTAAATAAAAACAATTGCTTTTGAGTCTAGTCACATTGTTTATCTGAATCCTAAATTATGACCTGCTGCCACTGGCATCCATATTTACACAGGAAAATAACTCATATCTGATTGGTTTTCCCAAGATATTTCTGAGTCTTGCCTGACAGAAATTAATTTTAGGTGGAAAGCGATACTCCTTTTTTAATTTTTTTTTGTTAAACCAGGCATTTTATAAAATATCCATGGATAGAAAGAAATATATTTGTATATTTGTTTGGTAGACTGTGCTGGAAAACTTTAAGCACAAACATTTAATTAACATGTGATTAGTATTTACAAAATAATTACATATATTCCTCTTACACAGAAAGCCACTTTTCCCAAGCCCCATTTACATTTGAAAAAAATGAAAATGAATGCAGTGTATAAAATCATTTGCTAAACTTCATACAAAAAGACCCTAAAAAGCATTGGGGTCTACTGCCATTTTTCCCTGGCAATCGTTGCAAGGAATGAGCCTGAGTGTCCGGGGATGTTTAAGGCTTCAAATGATTGTTTCCTGCAAAGGATTTCAGCAAAGTATTAAAGATGAACATTTTGGTTTTATTCATTACATTTCTCCAGATGCATTTAAGCCCCATATTGTGCATAAACATCACTGTAGTAGTTAATATATTCTTTTTATTTTTGCCAGATGCACATAATAAAGCCAAAGGTCTGCACTTCAAATGCAAGCAAACTATCACCAATTCAATAACTATGGCAGTAACATTGTGGCTGGATGACATGTGATCCTGGGTGTACATGGTAGCAGTTTCCAGTGAAGGTGCTGCTGTTGTATAGAAGCATTGTAAGAGTGAACCAATGTAGCAGTGTCATAATTACTTTCACACCAAAGGAAATTTTGGGATTTTTTTACGATTCAGGCACTTTTCAGGTTGTCAACATTTAAAAAATGAATTCAGTCATTTGTCTTTCAAAAATTAGAATTACTGTTTATATTGACATTTAACAACTAAGTGACTGAAAATAATGTATTTTACAGCAAAAATACACAAATAATTTAAAAAGGAACTCCAAAACCCTTCAAACATGCCCAATATATATGTTTTTATGCATAATATAGACTTTTGTTCTGGTCACTCATTGGTTTGTAATTGTGAGACTGTGAGGCATAAATGTGACATTTACTTCGTGTTAAGGGGCATTGGTGACATTTTGTCCAACTGTAAGTCAATCAGAACATAATAATCAGCTGAGCGACCCCCACTGTAGATGCAAATGTTGAGCAGTATGGAGTCAGCAGCATGATATAGCAGCAGCAGGTTGCAGAAGGTGGATTTCAGCCTTCATTTCCTCCAGGCTCTCCTGCTCTCTGCTCAGGTTCACCTGCTGCCGGTGGCGTCATGCCCACCTTCTGTTGGTGTTTATTTCTAGATCATGCCTCCTCCCTTGTTTTCCCCTGATCATCTGTCTTCCTCTCTCCTCTTTTATCACCCTCTCTATCTCAGTGTCCACCTCTTTGATACCCACATTTGTAATCTTCATGACACTGCTTGATTTTACCACTTATTCTTCCTCTTATCAACTCGTGTTCCCCATTTTCCATTTTGTTTTTGTTTATCACCACTCCCCCATCAATTTTCTAACATTTCTCATTGTCACTCTTTCTTCATCAGCTTGTAATTCACAGGTTGTTTACCTTTCATAGTGTCCCCTGAGATTTTTCGTTCTCCTTCCCTCAGTTGCTCTGTAGATCTGTGCTTTTCAACTTCGTTTCTTTCTTTCTTTTTTTCTTAAACCATAGTTATTTAAGCTACCTTTATATGTTTTTTATTCATTGGTCCTTCCTCCTTTGTAGGCCAGTGTCTCACTCACTGAAATCATTTTCTTTAAATTACAACTCTAAAGATAAATATAACCTAAAGTTAAGTGTCAATTTTCAGGACTTCATAGGTATTGTCATTGGGAAGTGTTGAATCATTTGACCTTGAGAAGAATTTAAAGACATTCATTCAGCATCTTTACTTTTCTATAGCTCTTTCTTCTCCTCAGCTGGGTAAAATAGTTGGGCTTTTGTTTTGGGTACACTTAACTACTTTCATCCAGATCCTGTGCTTGCAAAACATTCTAATTTCTGCATTAAAAGGGTAAAACTGGCTCTGAAGTCTGCTCTTTGTGAAATTTGCTCTCTCCTGAATAAAATGCTGTTTAAAGCCAGTGGGGTGAGATAGGCCATTAATATGGAAATAGAGACTCTGTCGTATTGACTTCTTCAGGGCTCCTCAAGCCTTATTCGCTGCTTACTTTATATATTCACACTGGAACAAATTATTAGTCACTTTGGGAATGTTTGTTATCTCCATGCCAAAGACATTTAGGTATACTGTTCTGTTTTTGTCAGGGCAACTGTGCTTTATAAATCAGTCAATTTGTTTCTTGACATAAGTCGAGCACTGATTAACTAACAAATTTTTTTCCACACAGACACAACAAAGGAACGATCCTTGTCTCTGTTAACAAGGGGCACAAAATTTGTTTTGACTGCTCCATATCGCTTGAGAATCACTTGTCCTGGAATTGCATCTACCATTCAAAGAACAAATGCCTGGATTGTTATGATAATGTTTTTACCTGTTTTAACAAATCAACATCAGAATGATTTAAGCTGTGCAAAATGCAGCTGCAAGATATTTACGTGGTACAAACAGAAAACACTAATTTACTTCAGTTTTGACTTTCCTGTATTTAATTTTAGAAATCTATTTAAAAGGTTTTTCTAACTGTTCTAACAAGCAAAACTCAGAAGTTTGCAGATGACACAACACTATCTCTTTTCTTACCTTCATTCTGTCACTAATAAACATGAGGGTATTTTTTCTCACTGCATTTTCTTGATCACGAGCTTCTTTTTTTCTGAGTGATTTTATTGTATTTTCTATTCCAGAGAATTGAGAATTGTTAAAAAAATCTAAATTGAAAATTGATATTTGGTCTCTTCTTCACTTGGCTGTTATTCAAAACTGTGGTCCATGTGACTTCCTTCTTTGGACTTCCACTTTCAACTACATTGTCTCTTCTGCTTTCTACTTTTCCTTCCAGAAAGTTTTAAACTACTTTTTTTTAAATCACACCTGTTGTTCCCTTTCATCAATGCAAAGACATTTTGTGGCAGAGTTGAACACTGAAATCAAAAAATACTACAATGTATCTGACCATTTTTATCCAGGAAAGTTGAAGTACAAGACTTTTAAAACTATTATTACCTCAAAAAAAGGCATCCTTTGTTTTGATGTTTACTCTATTTTTTAATTTTTTATTCCTGGGCTTATTTATTTAAAAAACTTCAACATGGAGAGTTTAATGGATTAAAAACTACTGTGTGAATAAAATGACTAATTTCAGGTTAGTCGCCTCTGCCTTTGATTAATTAACACAAAATGTGCAATTTTTGCATATTGCAGCATAACACTGTGAAAGAAGAGTCTTATTTCCCTTTTTTTTGTATTATTATTATGTAGCAAGAATGGGTTACTATGTTTTATCTGATTTGCATCCTTTTTTCTTTTCTGTTTTCTAAACTCATGCCATTACTTTTCATCTTTCTCAGAAATTTGAACAATTCTTTAGTACTGAAAAATAAAAATCACAGCAACTTTTTCAAGGTCATGCCATATATTCAAATTGTTTAGTGTTGTTCTAGAGGAAACCTGATTCAGTATAAACAAGCCATTTAATTTTTAGCCCATTGATGCAATGAGTATTACACTAGTACACCACATAATTAGTTTATTAGACACAAAAAAATCTTCTCCCTGAATCACAAAAGATTTTAAATATTTTTTACTGTTCATGAGCCCTAATTTATTTTGATGACCTAGAGAACATAATCAGTGGTCATTGTTAGTGGATATTCAGATTTTCAGGTCTTCATCTGAACAAAATTACTTAATGCTTCTTGAGCCTGACATGACAAACAGATAAGATATGCCTCCCACAAACCCCATTGTTCTCCCCCCTCATTCCTCTCCATTAATGGCCCTGAGCTAGGACTTAGAGAGCTGTGTACACTGTTTACCTGCAGCGTTTACACAACAGCAACACAAAAGCCTGATGAGTATGCTGCAAATACAGACAAACAGTGAATAAGCCCCTTCTTTATCAGGTTTTATTCACAGTAATATCTACAATCATCAGTTCAGGAAAGATGTCTGTGTGTGGCCTCCATTAAAAGTTTACTTTTGTGAACAAAACTTTTGCTTTTAACTGGAACATAAACTTTTATCCTATTATTATCAACCAAATTAACTAAAGAGGGCAGACAGTATTTTGAAGAGATGCTTGAATTTGTGTGGAAGGGTGGTGGCGGGGTAGATCATATCAAATCTGATAAGACAGCGGTGTCCAAAGTTGGTCCTCAAGGGCCAGGAAGCTGCATGTTTTTGTTCTCTCCCTGGTTCAACACACCTGGATCAAATGATGGTCCTTGACGATCACTAGATCGTCACCAGATTCACTAGTCACTCTGATTAGATTGACACGTTTGCTTCTCAACAAAAATAGCGAATCTGTGAATTTAAACGGCACCAGCTTAGTGCATCTGGGCATCCAGAAGAGGCGAAGATGACCTTAAGTTCAAATGAATAGGGAAGAAGGGATTGAAAGTGACCTGAAGAATTAGGGCAGATCTCTAAGTCAAAATGAGGATCTCACCCAAAATTAAGGTGCACATAATCAAATAGTCAATAACTGTATACTTGTAACTGTCTGCCAAAAAATATTTAAATATTTTATGAGCAATGCAATTTTTTGTTCCCTGTATAGAAACTATCACACACACACACACACACACACACACACACGCGCGCGCACACACACACACACACACACACACACACACACACACACACACATACACACACACACACACACACACACACACACACACACACACACACACAGCGGTGTGCACACACCCACAGAAGCAAGACGGATTTGGCTGTGGCCCAAAGGCCTGAGCCCACAAGCAAGAAAAGTGGGAGGCCCACAATCTGGGCACATGGAGGGAGCGTGTGTGTGTGTGAGTGTGTGAGAGGAGGAACAGTCAAAAGTGGGTGGAGTGGATGAAGATCCAGAGGGAGGTGTTGAGATGTCTCAGTAACTCTTCATTGCAGCAACTTTGAAGGAACTGGAGTTGGGCTAAGACAAACTCCACCAACTTCACATGAGTATATATTTTTTTTTTCTCAATGGACTGCACAGAATAGCTCTGTGGGAGTACGCTGGTTGTCACCATGCCATCAGAGTTTTCTTTAAGGACCTGAAGCGTTCACAGGGGAGAAAATATTCCTGGAGGAGTCGCCTAACTGGACCTCAGGTAAGTTCTCGGCTGCACTCCAATTCACACTACTGTTTATTATGAAGAAAGCCACCACTATTTAGCTTTAATGTAATACTAAACACCATACTGGAGGATGTATAAACAGAGTTAATGTGCTGCACAACTGGAGCAGAACTTTTTAAACGTTACTCAACCAAACATGTTTGCTTTTCTTCACGATGCTTTTTTATGATGTTTTTTTCTGCATTTAAATTGAACTTATAAGATGACGGTGAATTATTTGGTGTCTTTTGATGGCTGCAAATATCACAGACTCAAAAGATTTTCTTTCTGTCAAAGAAAAGAAAAATGTGTTTCGTTGGAAATCAACTTTAAACCTGACATTTGTATAAAAGGAGAAAAAAAGTACCAACGTGTCTCACGCATGTCAGTGCACGCAGACGGGTTCTGCTCATTTAAAACTCCTTCCTCCTTGTTTTTCATTTTTCAACTTTTACCTGCTTTACTTAGTGAGAAGCTGAATTGCTCAATCAGACTGGAGCATGTGTGCAGTTTTTTTTTTGCTCTGACGGGAGAGGATGAACCATTTTCGGATAAGGAGTCGTTTTGGTCTTGAGGTGAAAGTGTATCCTCTGGCTTTTGTCACTTTCCTGCAAGGTCTGCTTGCATTGCACACACACACTGATAGAGGTATTTGTGATGAATGGACACCCAGATAACCTTCAAAGAATGGTCAACTCAGTCCTTTAATAACTGATGTTCTTTTTGCAAATTGCTCTTTTTATTAAAACATGTTTTGTGAGAAATTTCAGATGTTTTGTTATGTTTAGCCTTTTATGGAATATAGGTAAATCAGTGTTTTAATTCAAGATTACTTGTGGCTAAAGTCTGGGTTATGAAACTTAGTTTCTTTGCAGAAATGCTGAAATATTACAACTAACTTTGATCAAACCACTGCACGTTTACAGAGAGCTTTTAATAGCCTCACATGTATTTTTAAGAAACACTGAAGTTTGTTGATGGCTGATAAAGTGGTTGTTAGGAGTTATTGGGAAGAAGTCCAGATGTAGCTTGAAGAATGAACAAAACTGCCAGCAGTAAAATGAGAGATGCACTATCAGGAATCAGATGAACTTGTTGGCTTCTTGATCTTTGTTTCTGGCTAAATAAGAAATATTTAATCAGCATGATGAAACCCCAAGTAGTTTAAACTAGATGTACTAAATTTTCAGGCAGACATGTATAACCCATTCAAATCAGTTCAACTCCTGTTGTCAGAATTGTCTGAATGAATGACGGGGACGCTAACAGGGAATCCTACAGAGGCATTTTATGAGTTTCTGTAATTATGGCTTGTGCTGCAAGACTGGGCATGGGTGCTTATTTGTGTGGAGGGTCCGTTTAACTTAAAGGGACATCCTCGACCCTTCCACTCAACCCTTTACCCTTCACTTGACACAACCTACCCCTGCAGACACCAGTCCGTTCACACAGAGATAAAATTGTATTGCTGTAAAGGATATGCTTAGGGCCCTAAGACCAATAAGGGGGCCCCCAAGAACCCTCGATTTTTATAAACTTAATAGTTTCATTATGTTATCAGCCATAATATTATACAACTGTTACAATTTATTAATGTTCAACTGCTTGTTTGTGTGATGCTTTCACGTTTCAAGCAGGTGATATCAGAATCAGCTTTATTGACCAAGATCGTGTGCACAAACAAATAATTTGACATTGGTGTCACAGGATACAGACATTAAGTATCAGGCAAACATTGTGGCGCCATCTTGACTCAGCTGCCAAGTCAATGACGTGATGCAACTGGAGAGGCTTCTTTGATAACTTTTTACCAATTGGTTTTATAAGCTGAATTTGACTCCATTGTATCTTTATTGAATTAAATAGATATGTAGTTGAATTTTAACATCCCTATATGATTGACCAGGCTTTGATTATTTATGTTTTTAATGTAAACTGGATCTTTTAGTATTGTAAACAGCCTACAGATGCCATTTGTTATGAATGGGAGCTATAAAATAAACTGAATCAAACTGATTATATTGAAAAATATCTAAACTTATAAATGATATGTTTCCTTTTCTTGCTCGAAAACACCACCAGTTAAACTTGGCCTTCCCTACCTTGAGTCTGCAAAGTGTATATTGGTGTTAAACTTGTGATCTTTTGGGGCCAGTGCCCTGCAAGTTTTAGTTGTGTTTCTGCTTTTACACACCTAAATCAAATTGTTAAACAACCTCCTCAGAATGCTCATGTTCAGCAGATACCTATTAAAGATTGAGTAGTAAACAGGCATGTTTGAAAAAGGCATGCATTTAGAACCTCCAGAATATGGGAAGCTGAGGGTTGAGGAGTGTTACTCTGGTTATAAAATCGCTTTTTTCTTATACCATTTGTCCTTTTCTGGCCACAGTCACCAGCACTTCATCAAACAATTAGGTCATAAACAAAATGAGCACATAAGAGTTGTTTTAATCATTTGCATTGGCTTTCATTTAACCACGTGTACCCATGAGCTTAACATAACTAAGTTTTCAAAACATTTGATCATTGGATTTTGTGTTGATAGGATATGCTTTAGGCTTCATATAAAAAAACAGAGTTAATGTTCAAATGTATCATGTTTGTTTCTGCACAGGTTATTTGACTCAGATTTGATGTATGACCTGCAAAACTTTATTGAGCCATCCTAATAGCATGATGAAGCACCTGACAGACTTTTTCTACCTGGACTATTTTCCGGAAATTTTCAATTTCACAGTTCATAAGATATTGTGTTGACAGTAACATTCTGTGGCTACTTTATGCAGAGTTTATCAGAGCAGAAGAAAATCGAAGGTTCTGAAGTCCAAAATAAGAGTCATTCGAACTTCAAGGAAAAACAAAACATTTATATTAAAACCAAATAGAATAAATTGAGTTGTAAAGATGCTCAGGAGTTGATTGGATGCCTCAAGGCTCCTGCTGTTTGTTTTAAGTGCTTTTGGACCAGAGAAGCAGAGACTAACTTCAATACAACCTAAATACAACCACTAAGCTTAAGTTAAAACCTTACTTACTGTGGGTGTGAGAGTTAGATTGAAGGCTGCGCCCTTCTTTAACTCCAGACAGAGGTTAGCATCATAACCTCGCCCTAACATAATCCAAGAAGTCTGATCTGACTGCAAATCCTGTAAAAGGGCTTAGCTGTGAAAGTTAAAAAAAAAAAAAAAAGAAAGAAAGAAAAAAACAAAACAAAAAAAAAAAACAATCTAAGTTGCTGCTTGTGAGGATACGCACTATCACTAAGGGCTTTTTTGGTTGTGGAGCTAGAAAACATCTTTTATTTTAAAATAATAATGGAAGGAAAACAGATATGACAAATTTACCAGTTAAGATTGTATCTTCCAAGTAGTTACAATGTCATCTTTGTGATAAAGTCATTATTGCATATAATACAACAGGAGAATAAATCTAACTGCCAACTGCAGTCATTTGCTCAAATGTCAGAGGTCAGAGTAGTGAACTGATACGAATCACGCAGGAAAATGTAATAAAGTGAGATCAAAATGCTGGGAAGCATTTCCCTCAAATAACAAGATGTAGAGACTTGTCCAGGTCTAACCCTCCAGATACCCCCCAAAGCCACATTTATTTATTATTTAAAAGAAGGGAGACCTATTGGAAATTTTGCAACTTTTTTTATTGCTTTTATCAGCAGTAAACCAACACAGATTGACATTTCATTTGATTCGGTCATCTCTAGTGGACACAATATAATTTTTTCACATTTCAAACAATGATTTTTTTTTTTTTTTTTTTTTTTTTTTTTTTTTTATTTTAGGCTTCAAAGATTAAATTTCATCTGTAGATGCACAGCTATGACATGTAAAAATATTTATAAGCTTATTTAATCATCTATGTTGAATGTGTTGTTTCAAAGAGTTATGAGTACCTTCAATTATCTTATAACTGATGGGTAAATTGTTGTACAACCAGCAGTATCCACACAGTCATTGGGCACACAGAAATTACAGTAATTATAGCAGAGAACCACACAATCAGAAGAACCAAAGGAATCACACAGCGATCACTGTGAACAGTGTTCAATGTGCCCTCTTTTGCAGCTAATGCAATTGCTGGAAAAAGTTGAGAGGATATGTTAAAAGCTTTATCTTTCTGAAGCAAAATATGAATATTGGACAAAAGTTGAATAATCCTAACATTGAGTTTAATCAGCCAGTTTAGGATCATCTTTATGATTTTTTTTGTAAAGATAATCCTAAACACTTTTTAAAAGAATGTTTAATATTAAGTATTGACAGTCTGAGTAAATATAATTAACAGTTTTAAATTGATCATTTCACTTCTTGAGAAAAAAAGCTATCAAGACCTGTCTGGTCCTGTGTTATAAAGTAATTGCCCCCTAAACCTAATAACTGGTTGTGCAACTTTTGGCGCCAACAACTGCCTTTAACTGTTGGCAAAAACTAGCAACTAGTTTGTTAATTCCCCATGGAAGGGTTTTGCCTCACTGTTCCTTGTGGGAATTGTTTTAATTCAGCAACATTGAAAGGTTTTTAAGTATAATGTAATGGCACTCAGGGAAGACCCGGAAAATCAACCACACACAGAAGTACGTAAAGGAAGAACAAGTTTATTCAGTATTGGGAACTGGTTGCTGCTCAGGATGAAACAATGAAGGTCTCCACAAGGGAATCCAACGCAGCACCAGGGGTAGACGATAATCAGGCAGAGGTGATACACGGGAAGGCAGAGAGAAAAGACTTAGCTTGAGGGACAGGCAACACTCGGTGGTCATGAGGCAGAGCTTGAGTCAGGGTCCAGAAATCCAGAAACAAAGGAATCCGTAACGGGCTTGGCAGGAGGGAAAGATCCATGGACAGAAAGGGGTCGAAGAAACACAAGAAGGCAAGGCATGAACCGCTGGATCTCTACTGGCTCGTGGCTGTCGATAATCTGGCAAGGAGGCAGAGGCTGAGAGGAGTTTAAGTAGAGCACGGCCCAGATGGCACAGATCAGCAATCAGGCGAGGCAGGTGAGTTGAATGAATACTAACACAGCATGGACAGGACAGAACGTGAATCATGACATAAATGGCCTCTGTAAGTTCATATACAGCATCTTAATTGAATTCAAAATTGGAATTTGATTAGGCCACTCCAAAACCTTCATTTTGGTTTATGGAGTCATTTAGAGATGAACTTGTTGATCTGCTCCACAACATAACATTCTCATGTTGCAAAACCCAAATGAGCTCAAGGTTAAGGTTGTGGACTGATAGCCGTAACTATCTGTTTTTATCTATGTTTGGTTGCAGGTAGAATTCATAGTTTCACCACTGTAGGCAAGTCTTCTTGGTCCTGAAGCAGAAAAGCTTCCTCAAACTACCACACAACCACCGCCATGCTTATCTTTAGGAAAATTCAAGAAAGAAAGGATTATGTCAGCTGTAGTTTTTGCCTTGAAACGCTTAGCTTTTACTTAGTCTCTTACTTAGTGTTTAATCCTTAACAGTGATTTTAACAGAGACAAGTGAGGTCTGTGATGCTTTAGCTGTTGTTCTGGGCTCTGGTTGTCAATGATGCATAGAATTTGGGTGTAATAATAGACAGTGATCTATATTTCAAAAGCCACATTAACTATAATACTAAATCTGCTTTTTATCATTTGAAGAAAAAAATTAAAGTTAGTTATCAGAGAATGACTGAAAAACTAAACCATGCATTTGTCACAAGTGGGCAAGATCCCTGTTCTGGAGTCTTCACCTACCTCTTAAAATCTGCAATACATAGACTAAGGTTAATACAAAATAAAGCACCCCATGTTCTCACATGGACAAAGAGGTCTTAAACATGTACCCTGGATTTTGCACTAGTTTTCTGTAGGAAGCAGAACCAATTTTGAAACCCTATTACTTACATGCAAAATATTAAATGGCCTTGCTCCTCAGTATACGAGAGATATGTTAACTTGGTGTTCACCTACAAGATTACTCAGATCCATAAACAATGATAATTTAGTTACATCACATGATTTGTCCAAATCAGGGGAAGCTGGCATTGGCGTTTGTTGTTTGATGAAAAGGAATACGTTCCCTACAGATCTGAGAGAGACCCCTACCTTTGGTGTGCATGTATGTGTATGCATTTGTAAATTTTATTACCTTGTTCTATGTTAGAAACAAATGTGTGTTTTCACATGCGCACTTTGCTGATTTTTTTGTCTTTTGTTGGAAAACATGTTGTGTTGCTTTGTGGATGAAATGTGCTACATAAATAATGTTTGACCTTTTTTCTCAAGTCTCTAAAATATAGCTTTGAAACCTTTTCCAGTGAGATAAATGTCAATCACTTTGTTTTTGATCTATTCTTGAAATTATTTTAGATTGGGACAGATTGAGACATGGTGTGTGTTTTGTTCTTTTTTGTTTATTTTTCATAAATCCTTTAGCCTACCTTATGTTGAGTTCTTGATTGTACAGATCCAGCCTCGTCAAGCTCGGCCAATGATGCTGACATTAGCTGTCAAAAAAAAAAATGTGGCTAATCAGTTAATTCATGATTTAACAATGGGAGCAATTATATTTCCACATAGAGTCGGGATGATTTAGATAGGTCTTTTGCTTTTGGAAGGTGCTTCATATATTTACTCAGGCTATCTTTGTCCGATATTTCAATAATTTTGGTAAACATTTAAGTGAAAATAAAATTAAATCTGTAAGAGGACAGATACTTTTTCACAGCACATTATATTCTATGATATATATGATATCTATACCTGTGAGGAAGATGAATTATACTTAGATTTAACCCAAGCCCTCCCACATAGCTGAAATTGGCCCAATATATTCCAATGAAAGCAAGGAGTTCAACCAGCCCCTGATAATTTGCAGCTAAACTGTCATGTTGGAATTTGGGGAAATTGTAACAGATTCTTTTCAGATGAAGAGAAGTTGTTTTTTTTTCATAGCATAGAATCACTTCATAAAAACTGGATGAAAAATTAGAGATGTTTAATCCAAATCAGCAACAGATTTAATGAACAAGAGCTTTGACATTTCACTAGGAATTCTTCCTTGTATCATCTGTGCTTGTTGTTGCTTACCCACTCACCAAATCACTTTTTTAGACACAAGGGAACTTGAACAAGGCTTGTAATGCTGATGATCTATATTTTTTTTCACAATGTTCAATCTGAATGGAACCACCTGCCATTAAACCTCACTGTAATACCTAATTGTCAGGAGTGACAGTTTGGGGTTATTTCTCTCTGTGATTCCCAGCAGAGATAAAAAAGCATTGCCCATCTTTTGTAGTCAAAAGGACATGTCTTTTTTTCCTCACACTGATAAAAAAAAGTGAACACTTAATAGACTGACACCAGGCGAATGCTCCCCATCCCTCACGGCCTAATTCTCCAGTACAGACTCATTACTGCCACACATTGTACCATTGTAAAGCCTTAAGGTGTTGTTTTTTTCATAATAGACATAAAGGAAATTGAATTAGGCAATTATGCAAATTAATCTGAAAGTGAGTAAAGTAATACAGAAGATGACGTATTCATCACTATGCTAAAAACAATGAGGATAACACTTAAAGCCAAATCTAGTTTTCTTCTAAAAAAAAAAAACCTTTTTCTTCTAAAAAGAAAACTAGGAACACTTTATGTAGCACATTAAAAATCCACTCTCAGCAGTTCATCTTTTAACAAATAAAAATATGAGAATGTGGCATATGTTCGTATTCAGCTACCACCAAGTTTGACAGTGGTGGTGGAGTGTTCTGGATGATTTTATCCACATTTAGGGTTTGCATGTAGACCAGAAAGTTCATATCTGGTCTCATCTAACCAAAGCACTCTTTTTTTCATATTTGCTCTGTTCCCTACATGGCTTTTTCAAATCTACAAACTTGACTTCTTCTGGCTTGCTTTTAATAATGGCTTTCTTCTTGCTGCTCTTTCAAAGATATTTACTGAATAGCTATTGACATATTCTCCCACCTGACCTGTACTTTGGCCTCTCGGCTAATTCTCTCATAAATGGTCTATTTCCCTGCCTGTCAGTTTCATGCACTGCACAGAGCTCTCTAAGATGGTAAAATCTTTAAATATTGTTTCATAATCTAACCCTGCTTTAAATATCACTAGTGTTGTGTATTCCTTGGTGTTCATGGTGTTGTTTGTTCACTAATGCTCTCTTGCAAACTTCTGAGGCCTTCACAGCACAGCTCGATTTAAAATTGAGATAAAATTACACACACAAACATTGACTCTATTTCCTAATTAGGCATTTTATCGGGCAATTAGTTCTACAGGATTGTTTAAGTTTACAATGATTATTTTTCTTCCACTTTACCATAATGTGTTACTTTGTGTTGGACTATCACAGGGTTGGCCATTCCCAGTCCTGAAGAGATGGTGCTGCAGATGTCTTATATATGTCTTTGAACTAACACAGCTCAGTTAAAGGCTGAAGTAACTCCTCAGTATCTCATCAAGTTCTGCAGATTGCATTAAATCAGGGGAACATTTAAAACATGGAGGACACCAGCTCTTGAAGACTGGAGTTTGCCACTCTTAGTTGGTCACATAAAATCAAAATAAATTAGATACAGAAGTTTGGTTGTGGTGTAATACTGAAAATGGTTACATTTTTGACATGCACTGTGTAATCCTACTGTAAAACCAAAACTTAGGTCAGCCCGACCTACAACAGTGCTGCTCTATTAAGTTAACAGAGCAGCACCATGGCAGTATAAGTGATATTAAGGCAATGGAACATTCAGCCAGTAGTGATAATTTAGCACAATGTTTGATAACTACCATGCAAATTAAGAAGACAGCTGTCATGCAAATCAGGAAAAAGAAACTGTGATGACAAAATGCTATACAGTTCAACTTACATTTTTCCTACTTGTGTGTATCTAGTACTTTTTTACACAAAGGTTAGCATGAAGTGAATGGCAGTACCAATATTGCATTTCTATCTAAACTGCACTGTTGTATAAAAAAAAGGAGCAACAAACTGTGGATAAAACTGAGTTACTGTATATCTCTTTTTTTGGATATGTTTTTTTTAGTTGGAAGATAGTGTAGAGATGAGTCTATTGAAAGAGAATGTCATACAGATGAAGCTCAATTTGACTTTACAGAAATACACATCAGTGCTGCTTTTTTCTTCACTTTTTTTTCTTTTTTTAAAAACACCCACATCCAAAACAGCTTCTTGATGTGATTACGAAGATATTGTGTTACAGCCAAGTCTTCCTCTCTTCTTTCTTCTGAACGATGGGAGTGTAATCACTTTACAAAAAACCAGGAACAAGCTTTATGTGATGAATACAATCACAGAGGCAGCAGTAGGAGGCATAATGCTGTATAGTTTTCAGGGACAAAAGGAAAACCATGAAGTTCTTTTATTCATCAACTATTTCAATAAATATTAGTGATGGGGAACTTTAGAACACATACAGAAATAATGATAGCTGTATGCTACAGACCCATTAGCCCCACCTCATAGTTTTGTCATAAATTTCCTGGTTGTCAATGGCAGAGCATACAGATGCTTGATTCAGCTCATTAAAGTGGTTGTCACCACACAGGAAATGGATACCTTTTCAATGAATGTACTAAAGCTCTGTGCTGCAGAGAACAAGCTTACATTGATGACCTGTTTTTCTAAATTTATTCGACTCTAAAGCACGATATGAGTTTACCATTTCATGTAGAAAATGCAATTAGATGGTTGTCTGCACCTTTAGGTCTGTGGCCATGGTACTGGAAAAAAAGCAGTTCGTCCTTCCTTGTTAGAGTTGAATAAAGAGGTTAAACTTCTTAGCTGTCTGGTGCCTAAAAACAATTCATCTTTAGCATAATAAGATCCTTAAAATGGTTTGGAACAATAATCATAATCAGAATAAAGTAAAACCTCAGAAAAGACAAAAACAGAATGTGATGCAGTTGCCACGTTTATTTTACTGACATGCAAATACCAGGTCCAAAAAAATTACTTCTACAAAAAAATGAATTTTTATATTGGGACAGATGTCTTTTACACCCCCCCCTCCAGCAACAATGGTAAATATAAGTCTTTATATTTCAAAACAGCAAATCAATAAATATCTCTGCTAATAACTCTACTAATACCGGTTGGCAAAGCACAGACTTCTGAAACGTGCACATCAAATGTGCAAGGTTTACACGTTTTATACTGATGAAATGGAAGTATTTGCTTCAGACTATGAACCAACTATTCTTCTGTATTAGAATACCAGTAGAGTGACATCAATTATCACTTCAACCAGTCCTGCTTCATGTGTCTATGCCGAGGGTGGAAGAGTTAATGTCTCCTTTTGTTTTCTCCATTAGTCATGGCAGGAAAGAGCTGGGGTAATGTAGATAGATCACAACTTGGTCTGCAGCAGTGAGTCCATAACTCTGATCTGTCATGGTGAAGAACAAGCTCTATATTTTCTGGTCCATTTACCTCCCAACACTCACTGAAAGTGGTGAGATTTGGATCATGACCAAAGAATTAGACTCCTGTTACAGGTAGCTAATATGAGCTTCTGGTGTATGGTGGCCAGACTTTGAATTAGAGATAACATGAGGAACTCAGAGTAGAACTGAAAACTGCTCTTTCTCATCAATCATTAGTCAAATTAAGTGCTTAATGCATTTAATCAGGATGGCTCCTGCACTCTTGCACTTCTCGCTTTAGAAGATTTCTTGTCAAGTCCCAATTGGACCCCAGGGGACACCCAAAACTTGCTGGAGGGACTAGATGTCCCTTCTGGCCTGGGAACGTGCTTTTGAGGATAGTTCATTCCTCAAAAGCATGTATTCATGTCAGTGAAAATGTCAATATCATCAACATCAAAAGTCCTCAAACCATGTTTATGTACAAAATAGTCAAATGGCTTTATTATGTTTTCATTATGACATAATAACATTCTGGAAATGTTTTCTAATGCAAAACAGTCAGATCTTGGGAATACTACCTGAAAATGCTCAAGACAGCACTAGTCACAGTTTGCACTATCATTTGAAATCTATAGTTACTAAGTGAGGTAAATGAGTAACAGACACTGAATATGATGCTTCATTTTTTTTTTACTATATATATGCTCTTTGCAATTCTATTTTGTTCACAGTATTATTCAAAACCAAAATACAAATTTATTAAGAGCAAACATAACAACCACCCTTTGGGTAAAGCTGTGTACAACTGTAAACAGTATCAGTGAGAACTGAGCATTACTTGAGAAAAATTGTTCAATCTGGGAGACATTTTCTGGAAATAATGAGAAACAAAATGAATAAAAATGTCAGAATTTCAGAACTTGTTAAACCTTTTTCTTTGTAATGACTCAAACAAAATGAGAGCTATTAGTTTTAGAGGTCAGCATTTAACTTTGACTGGCATGATATAAGCAAATGATAATATTTTAAAATAGCAGGGTATTGTATGGAACTTACTGAAGCATGTCCAAACTGATTTGTAGTTTGTTGGAAGGAATGAGAAACTGCTACTATAATGAGCGCAAAGGACTAAATGTGGTGGAGGAACTGACAGTTCTAAGAATTTGAATTTGATCAGAGAAATGCAACAAAACAATTTAGAAAAAAAACTGTAATTAGCTCATCCTAATTAAACTTTCTCAAGAAAACAAAAGTTGTCATAATTATATGGGTAAGGTTCCCCTGTAAAGTCACACCTTTTTGTTTTTTGTTTTTTGTTTTTTGGTGGGTTTGTATCAAACAAATACAACATGTAAAAACAGCGCAACAATAAGTCTTATTCTAACAGCACATTATAGGATGAATCCCAGTTCTGTATTATACTCTCCATTTTTACATTTCATCCATTGTACTTTATTTTTTTCCTTGTTTTGATCTCACTTAAAATCTCTTTCTTGCCTTAATTTCCCACCACTAAATATAAAGAAATGCACTCACAAATTCAGAATTATTGTTAATTTCACCGGCTCTGGTGCCCATACATTGGTGGGATGTTCCAGTGCTGCCGAACAAGGACAAAAAGCTAACAAGCTTACATCTGTACTCTAATGCAGTTGATGAAGCTTAGTCATTAATCATTTCATATGCTGCAGCAAGATAAATTTGAATTCTGATATTCACTCAAAAAAAATAAGTACAGAAAAGGATTATGGCCGTTGAATTCTGACTTTAATCCCAGAACTCTAAGTTTTATTCTCAGAATCCTGACTTTAATCTGAGAATTTTAACTTGAATCTCAGAATTCTCACTTTAATCTCAGAATTTTATTTATGTATCAATCTACGTCAAAATCCAAATAAATAACCAAACATTCTTAGGTGTATATCACGTATGTTTTTAACTTATGGAAATAATCACATAACTGTTTCTTCGTTGTTATAGGATTTGTAAATCTGCACTTCATCCACACTGAAAGCCTGTCCCAAATTTATTTGGTAGATTTGCCTGATAGTGCATAAACAATTTAAAGAATTCTGATTCTGAGAAAAAGTTGGAATTCTTAGATTAAAGTCAGAATTCTCTTTTGTTTATAGAGGCTCTAATCCTCTTCAGCAGGATTTTCCTCATTTTTGAAGATAAAAAAAATCATTCAAGTTAAGACATATCCTAGTCAAAAACAAATCCATGGATGCTTAAGGCAAAGTAATGTAGCTATATGCATGCCATGTGTCTGTGTCCTAAGACACCAGCCTCTGAATTTAGAAGCAGAACATTCAACCCCCTCTGGCATTTTAAGTCATAAAACATGGTTATTTAACTGGTTGAATGTTTTTATTTCACTTCAGAACTTCAGAGGTAAGTATAGAAGAGTGTTATCAAAAAAGGTGTTGAGGCTTTTTAAAAACTGCAGTACATTAATGAAAGCTACACTTGCAGTAAAGTCATGTTTTACCTAAAATTTAAAAATTACATATCTCTTTTTCAAAAATTGTGTAGAGCTACAGGTAGATTGCAAGATCCACCAGCATACATACCTCAACCTAATTAAACTTTTTCTATACCTTGACACGGTATGTAAGATAAGATTAAAAACATTCAAACTTGCTGTTAATAATCCATTATGTCAAAAATATTTGGCAGAACAAGAACAGCCAAGAGCTTTCAAAACTTCAGAGAACTTTCTTGCATTGTGTTTAGCAGAAAGTACAAAGTTATCATCCTCTCACTGACAGACAGAGATTGTTGATGGGGTGAAGAAAAGCTGCAAAAACAGCTCCCCATTTATGCTGGGAGACATGTGGGGTGATGTCGAAATGTGACCCAGCAAGCTGGAGCAGAACATGTGGCTGCAGGTCGCCTGCTGGAGCACACAGCAGGAGGGAGGTGTCAGTGTATTTGTGAGCTGAACTAACAGTAACATTCTAAAGCCTCTGCCCTCTAGCACTGTATCTTTTAGGTTTTAGGAATAAACATGAAAAGATGTGAAAATCACTGACAACTTCAAACATTATACAACAGAAAATAAATAGTTTTATTTTTATCAAGCTGTGTTATTTGAAATATTCTGAACAGTCTAGGTGGCATACACACACACCTAACCCATTTACAGTTAATGAGAGCAAACATCTATTAGCCGGGGATAACAAAGCAAACAGGGCTGATTTGTTGGACTCATTACATGTTTGATACAAGGTACATTATACTTGAACAGAATGGTGTTTGTAGTCAGACAGTAATCCATCCTCATCTTTCTCTTAAATCACCTTCCTCTGGTTGGTCATTAAAGGATTTACCTTTATTTTAGCTTTAGCTGAACAAATATTTGTATTTCTGCTGTGTGATATTGTGTTGCCAAAGAGCATTCCATGCGCTGCATTGTCATCTAGCAAGTTAAATTACAAGAAGTACTGGACCTTTGTTCATTATTTGTATATGTAAAAAGTATAGTTTAATCTGGGGTCTATTTACAGATAGATGCATATATCATCTTACATACACTGCTCTGTGAAGGTCTATCAGTACACATTAAAGCTGCAGTATGTAACTTTTACAAAAAATATATTTTTCTACATTTGTTGAAACTGTCACTATGTCGTGACAAAATGGTATGAGACAGATAATCTGTGAAAAAAAATCAAGCTCCTCTGCCTTCTCCCAGTGCTCCCAGTGCTATCTAGAAACAATTAATCAGAGCCAGGAGGCGGGTCTTAACAAGCTTTTAGTGCTGTTAATCACCATCTGAGTGGTGCTGCTCAGCCCCCCCTCCACCTCTTGCTCTCTGCTGCACTGCAGCTCACAGAGACTGTTGTGAATACTCAGGCTGGCGAGCATGAGCAAATGAAGTTGACTGACAGCGCTAAGACCTTCCCCCTGACTCTGACTGGTGGTTTTAGGTCGGGAATGGTGCAAAGTTACATACTGCAGCTTCAAATGCAAATTTCAACAAGAATCCCAAAGCTGCCTTTAGCTAAATGCTAAAAGTTTTTTATAATTTATTCTGGTTTTGAATCAAGCTTAGTTTTCTATTGAACTGTAAATTCTTCCTTAATTAGTACTTCGCATAACCATCTACCTCAAAATATGTTTCCTGATTTCTCAGTACTCTGTATTTAAAGGCTTATAGTATACAGTATTTTCAATGCAAAATTATTAGATAATACTTGCAACATGTAATTGTTCTTTTTTTGCTTCAGCATAAGTCAAGTTTATCTGAACAGCACATTGCAGCAATAGGGCAGTATAAAGGATTTTACATGATAAAAAAAAAAAAAAAAAAAAATCAGTAACCAATTATGAAACAACCAATTAACAATGCATTTTGTCAAATTCCATCATCAAAATCATCAAGATTATTCATCATCAAATATACGTCATATATATTGAACAATGTTCCAGTTATTTATCAGGGTAACTCTAAACAGGTGGTTTTTCAGCCTTGATTTAAAGGAACTCAGTGTTTCAACAGTTTTGCAGTTTTCTGGAAGTTTGTTCCAGATTTGTGGTGCATAAAAACTGAATGACTACATCACTCAATTGATTGAATCAACATTAGATAAATAGATAAAATTACCGCCAACATGGAAAGTTTATCTCCTCTCTCTCTCCTGTTGTTCCACGACCATACGAGGGTTATTGGATTCTTGACATATAAGCTTGGCTGCTAAACCCACCATGCAACATACAAAAAAAAAAAAAAAAATAGTGTTCCGACTTTTTAGGGAAGCATGGTTGCACAACTTAAACTCAAGAAAGTAACAGAAAGGTATAACTGAAAATGGAGCCTGAGGAACATCTGTTCATCCATAGTCTATGCCTTCTTGTCCTTGCAGTCTGGCTGGGAGACTGTTGTCTATATTCAGCTGTCATTGGGCCAGAGGTAAGGGTACAGCCTGGACAGGTCAAAAGTTCATGACAGAGCCTTAGGAACACTTAATCCGAATCTATTGTAACCTATTTATGAAAGGTTTCCTTGACATTGGCTAAAACATGGCAATACTATGATGATTTTTGAACGATTCTTGTAAAAGTAACTTTGTCATGGCTTTTTGTTATTCAGTCAATAATATATAGTCAGTATTATGATGTTTTAAAAACAAAATTCTTTTTAACTAAAGCACAATGTGATATTTTATATATAAGCACACATTATAAATTAGGAGTAGGACACTTGCTGCTGGCCCTGAAAGGCGAAATATTTGGAAAAAGCTCAGTGTCGTGCTTCTGAAATACCTAGTTTTTCCTAAGTTTACAATATTCTCTATATAGATGTTGAAATTCAAGTGGTACCCTGGCGACTACAATCTTAATGCCTGTCACCAAATGATTGGAGATAAAATTCTACATACCTGGCACCTATCACTGAAACCACCAGCGCCAGTCAAACACCTGCATGCTCAGGATATTGTGTATCAGAGCAATATTTTCGGATCCCACATGGACTGCGGGTTTAAAATATGACACGGGTTTTTGTAAACATTCTTTGTTTGCTTCTTTCACATTTATTTATATAACTGGATGCTTCAGTGGTCCAACAGTGGTGTCAGATAGCTTTTTCTTTTAACCAAGAATACAATACATGGAGTTGTGTTTCATTCCTCTGATGTCAGAAAATCTTTGATCTGCTCTAAGTATTGTTCTGCATTTTAACTGTTCATGTGCAAATCATAGGGGAAAAAAACTGTTGTAATCTTGAAATCTGCTTTATAATTTGTTTCCTAACAACTTCACAACTTTACCTTCACTGAAATCTTTAGCCCATCCTTGGAATGCTAAAATCTCCTTTGGATCTAAATCCTAGTTCCAGAGATTTTTGATAGCATCAGTTATGAAATTGTTGCAGTGACACCACAGTATGAAAAACATAGATTATTTTACAGATAAATTTCAGCAGTATGTCAGATTGAATTTCCTCACCGTTGGACATGAAGGTGTTGAAGGTAAAAAGTACAGCAGAGGAACCTGGACATAAACTCATTATGAGCATGAAATAGTAATTATCATTTTAAATTTTAGGCTTCAAGTTTTTTTTGCTTAAATCACTGTTTTTTTACATGCTGTTTGCGTACAAAAATGTTCCTTTATATTATTTCAGTTTGATTTATATAGCACCGATTTGCAACAAATGTCGTCTTGAGGCACTACAAAAAATGCATTTTAATTCAATCACACATACATTCCAATTATTCCTCAAATGGTGCATTAAGCTCAGTTAATTATTCAAAGTAGTTTATAAAGTTTCTGTCTTAGGAAACCCAGCAGATTGCACTGAGTCATTGATTTGCAGTATTCACTCCTCCCAGATGAGCATGTAGCGACAATATATGCAACAGTATTTGATTGACATTTTATTTTCATTACATGCTTTTTGCACAAAACCTCAAGCAAGTCCAGTTGGATATTTGACTCTTCCTCTTGGCTAAGTTGGTAGGGTTTATTTAAAGTTTTGAATTTTCTGGCATCGACCTGGCTTTTAAGTTTAGCGCATTAGTTTTAAATTGGATTGACCTCTAATGGCAGGAGGTCAATTCGAGTTTTGATTTAATCAGAGTGTTTTCAGAAGGCCGTTCCAGAAGGTTAAAATTTGCTTAGTTATACAAAGCTAGTTTTGATATGTGTTGGGAGGGTGCTGGTAATTTTGCCATTTCATGCTTTTGCAGTTTTGGTCGTTTCATACATGATTCTTTTGGAATAAATTGTGCCATGAGCTGTGGGACATTTCATGGTGACAATGTAGCAATTTGTACTGGCTTATGGGAAGTTTTTTTTTTCTTTTACCCACTCTGGCACCCAATGAAGTTTAAAGTAACTTGCTATATCCTACTCTTCATCTGCTTTAAGTTGTGACGCCGATAAATAACATCTAATGGCAGGAGGTCAATTCAAGTTTTGATTTAATCAGAGATCACATTCTTTCTTATATCTTAAGGATCAGTTGGCCCAAATGTGAATCAGAGCTAACGGTAGAAATAAGATGTCATGTAAAATTTTTAGATAATAATTTACATTTGTATAAAATTATTTCTGAGATTTATGCTTTTTTATGACAGTAAATCCTCCTAATTCTTGGAAATAATTCACTAGGTTAACCAGCTAACTCATTTGCAATTGTTTAAGTTCATGGGTATTAACTTAAAGTAAGTGCCATACTTGAACCATTGTCCCAGTTGTGTCAAAGTTTCAGACATCTTTATTTTAGGTGACAGATTTTGGAGGTAGTCCTCCTTCGATTGATTTTTCCATCCACTTAGCAAAAGGCCCCAGTACTTCTGGTAATGAAACAGCCTCAAAGCATGATGTTACCATCACACTGGTTGACTACTGGTTGGTTAGTACAGTATTCCTTTACAACTTTTGTCACTGCCACCAAACAGCTCTGCATTTGTAGACAATGTAGACTTCTGACTGGAATGCTGTATAACATCACTTCTGATGTTTAAAATAAGTTAACCAACTAACAACTAATAACACATTCCTGCACAGTCCTGAAGAAATATTTAAGCACTATTCAGTTAGATCAGTATAAACTGTCCTGATAGTGATCTGTTTCTAACATTTCAGGCTCTTGTGTTGAACATGATATAAATACAGCAGTTCGGTGACTCATGTCAGATGTTACCAGTACAGTCAGTCAGTTAGTACAGATCACAACCATTTAAATTAAGATCTCCGCTAAACCTTCTGCTGTCAACTGCAAAACACCAAGTCATCGAAGAACAAATCCCTATGCCAAAGCAGAAGCTTAGAGGGAATCACACTGAAGAATATTTGTTTCTCGCGCTCAGTCTCCAAAGGCATAATCATCAGGAAGGGATCTAGCTGCCACCTGTCTTAAACAGCTTGAAGGCCCTGAAACAGTGCTCTGTTTTACTTGTTTTACAGTTTTTTTGTAGGGGCAAGTTAGAACGAGTCAGACACACCACAGGCCTCCTCTCTGCTGTTGTGTGATTATGCATCGTGTATACATAATAATGTGGGTATTAGTTATGACTACAACTGTATTTTGTCCAGATGAGCAAGTCGATACAAACATGAGTAAAGGACTCCATTGTTTTTCCTTCAATGGCTCTTTTGTTCCTTATTTAAAGTTTAATACATCTTTAATACTCCTGTTCTTCTTTCTCACAGGTCTGAGGTTAGACAACGAGGCATCGAAGATGGCAACATCAAGAACAAAACTCTTTATTTTACTCACATTTCTTGTTATAGCAAAGTGTCATGGAGTAGTGGGAAAAGGAAAAGACACCTCTCTGCTAAGCTTCACGCACCATCTTTACAATGCCACCATCAATGAAAACTCTGCCCCACGGATGTATGTTGAGATGCCTGAGAAGATGGGTATTCAGCTGACAGACCCATTGTGGGACATCAAATATAACATTGTTGGAGGTGACGATGATGATTTTTTCCAAGCCGAGGCTCTCTCATTTGGGGATTTCTGCTTCCTCAGGATCAAAACTCGCAGCAGTAACTCAGCTCTGCTAAACAGGGAGGTCAGAGACAGCTACACTCTCACAGTGGAAGCAACAGAAAGCACTTTTGAATTCCAGGCAAAGACAAAGGTGTTTGTCCAGGTGCTCGACACTAATGACTTAAAGCCTCTTTTCTACCCTGCATCGTACAATGTGAATATCAGGGAGGACACTCCACTCAAGACTAGTGTGGTTAAAGTCAGTGCTACAGATGCTGACATTGGGAGCAATGCTGAGTTTTTTTACTCCTTCACTAGCAGAGCTCATCCATTTTCTGTCGATCCATTCACAGGGACGGTCACCCTCGTCAAGAAGCTCAATCACACTCGGATGCAGAGATATGACCTCACAGTGTTAGCAGAGGACAGAACGAAAAAGATATCAGGCATTCAAAAATTTGGAAACACTGCTCGTGTCACAGTAAACATACAAAAGATGTCCAAGGAGTTTCCCATAATCACACCTCCCCCAAAACCCAAAGTGTCTGCAGATGGAGATGTAGATATCAGCATCCGTGTGGAAGCAGGAGTCAAGCCTATGGAATCTCTTCATATTGTAAATGGGGATCCCCACCAGTGTTTTGAGATAATCCCTTCAGGTGTGCAAAGCACTGACTTTCAAGTGATTTCAACAAAGAGGATTGTTTGGTCTCAAAGTCCGTTTGGGCTGAATCTGTCCCTTCAAGCTAAAGATAGGAGCTCTCCAAGCTTTCTGTCTCCAATTACAAAAATCCACATTCCAGCAGATCCTTATAGGCCTTTAACATTTCTAGAGGACACCTACATTGTCACCTTAAGTGAGTTTTCCCCTCCTAAAACTCATGTGGTTAAAGTCTCTGCCACCTCATTTTATCAAAATGTTACATTCAGTATCAAAAATAATCCAGACAGCTTGAATTTTAAAATCAATGCCAGAACTGGGATTATCATAACATCAGAGAAATTCGACTATGAGAGAAAAAATCGATATGAATTTGACGTGGTGGCCAATCATGGTGAAGCAGAGACTCATATTGTGGTCAAGATCACTGATGAAAATGATAACAGCCCGCAGTTCAAACAAACTTCATATCAGGGTACAGTGGACGAAAACACACCTGTTGGCAGCAGTGTTCTCAAAGTTGCTGCTTCAGATATTGATGAAGGCAAAAATGGCTTTGTTACCTACTCTATTGCAAGTTCAGGACCTTTACCTTTCACTATAGATCCATTTACAGGCATTATCTCAACCTCTGAACACCTGGACTATGAGCTGATGAAACGACGGTATCACCTAAGGGTCTGGGCTTCGGACAGTGGCAGCCCCTTCAGTCAGGTCAGCGAATGCCCCGTGGCAATAACCCTGAACAACTTGAATGATAACATCCCTCTATTTGAAAGAGTCGGCTGTAACATCACGATACCACTTGATTTACCAGTGGGAAACACACTTGCTGAAGTTTCGGCCATTGATTTAGATGAGTTGCAGCAGCTCCGGTACGTCATAGAGTCAGGGAATGATGCCCAAATCTTTGAGATTGAGCCCGTTTCTGGTGCAATTTTTCTTAAAAAGCAAATTCCACCACAGGAGGGCTCATTCACTTTGAGAGTTGTTGCTACAGATGGAAAACATCACTCTGAAGCCTCAGTTGTAAGAGTGACGGTCACAAACAAAGGTGACGATGCAACAGTAAGCTGCTTAGAAACAGGCATTTTTAAACAGATGACTGATAAACTAATAGAATCAATAAAGCCAGTTTTAATCAATCAGGAGGAGGAGACTTTCTCAGATATTTACATCACTAACAGAAATTCTCCCAAAATTGTTACAAGCATTCCCAGTTCTATTGATGTTGCTGAGAACTATCCATTTAATTCAACCATTCTCCAGTTCAAGGCCACAGACATGGACTCTGGCTTTAACAGTAAGCTGGTGTATGCAATATCAACAGGGAATGAAGATGGCTGTTTCACTATTGACACGTTTTCTGGGGACCTTCGTTTAGTTTGCCCCCTGGATAGAGAGACCAAAGAGTTCTACATTCTGAACATTACGGTTTATGATTTGGGAACACCACAAACATCGGCCTGGAAATTCCTTGCTGTCAACATAATGGATGTCAATGATAATCCTCCTGTTTTTGATCAGCCCAGATATGTGGTTCGAGTACCTGAAAATACTGAGGAAGACTCTGTTATCTTCACAGCCCGAGCAGTGGACGTTGACTCAGATTTGAATGGAAATGTCCTATACTCCTTCCTGACGCCCACTGACACATTCAGAGTTGATGATCAGACCGGAGAGGTGATTGTAATGAGTCCATTGGATCGAGAAAAGTCTCCCAGACATGACCTCTGGATCAAAGCCAGAGATCAAGCCAGAGTTGGTCCTCAGTTGTTCTCCACTACTAACTTGGTGGTGATTTTGGAGGATATAAATGACAACCCACCTAAATTTGTACCAAAAGTCTATCATATAAAAGTTGCAGAAGATGTTCCTGTGGGAACTCTACTCATTTGGGTGGAGAGTGTAGACCTAGACCTCGGTAGCGGAGGTCTCGTGACATACAACCTTAAGAACACAGAGGGTGGGATCTTTCATCTTGACTCCTCTACTGGAGCTTTGACTCTTGAACGCGAGCTGGACTTTGAGAGGCGACCATCTTACAATCTCACAGTTCGAGCCGTTGACCACGGCCTTCCTCGCTCCTTGTCATCATCCTGCTTTGTGGAGATTGAAGTTCTGGATGTCAACGAAAACCTCCATAAGCCAGTGTTCACAGAGTTTGTGTATGAAGCTGCAGTGATGGAGGATGCAGCAGTGGGGACATCCGTGGTAATGGTTTCGGCTTCAGACAAAGATGTGGGTCGAGATGGACTGGTCAGATACCATATCAGTGATGGCTCAGGGCTTGGAGTGTTCTCTATTGATGAAGAAACAGGTAAAGAAATTTAGTTTTATTCCACTGTTTTAATAAAATACTACAATTTAAATGTAATATTGAGACTGGGCCTAAACTGTATTATAGAGTAACCAGAAGTAGGTAGTATGTCAAGACGCTTGTTTTGTCAAGTCAGTTTTTAGCATCAGTTTAAAAGACAATGGCCTGGAGCATTTATACTATGAATGCTTTACAAAGATCATATTGATAATGAAATCCAATATACTTATAAAAAGTTTCTTCAGCCAGACATTATCCATATTTAAAATTAATGGGGCATAAATAAACATTAAGCTAAACATAAAAGTGTTGTTGTTGCTGCTTGATGCCAAATCAAGCTACAGTCTAATTCATGTCTCAAAGACAATATAAAAAAAAAAATCTTTTAAAAAATGATGAAACTGAACATCAACAACACAAATGGCATATTTATGTAGATTTAAAAAAAATTAGAGATTAGCTTGTCAAATAAATTAAGCCTTAAGGCTGAACTGTTGATGCAGACATTTTTAATTCAATTTTAAAAATATGTCTAGAATTTCATCCATCTACATAATCTTCCAATGTTTCATCTTGAATAATAATCTTCACAATGTTTTTTTTCTTCAATTATGAGTTTAGCCAGCATTTATTCTTTTCAAGGCAGTTGTTCGCTTAGCAGCTGTGTTTATGATGTACACAGTACAACTGTGTCATCTTAATACAGTATGATGGAAGATTAATATTTTTAAGTGCTTAGCTAACATATGAATTTTATCTGTTAATATTTTCTGAAGATCAGATTAATAATTTAAAAGAACAACCTCTTCATTGTAGAAGACAACACTGTAAGAAGGGGCATCAAAAATGTAAAGTAATTTCTTTACTAACAATAATCTAATAATTTATCTAATCATTAATTAGTAGTAATTACTAGTAGTAATCCTAGTAATCATTAATTACTAGGATTAAATAAGCCACAGCAATTAATTTATCAGTCAACAATACAACTGCCAGAAGTGGTTATTTTGACTTTTGAAATCTTTGTAGATTTAGTTTATTGTAAAATGAGCTATTTTTTGCATTGTGGAAAATATTTCCAAATAAAGGTTGAAAAATATTTTTTGCCTCATCAAGATATTGTATTAGAACATTCTAAATATATTAGGCGTATTTTTGCCTAATATGTTGGTCATGTTCCAACACACTACTGTAAATGCTGTACTGTAAATTATCGCAGATACTGACTTAGTCCACAGTCCTTTTTCTTTTATATACTTATCACAGATATTTTACTAAATTATTGCCCACTGTGTTTATCTACTACTTAGATTTTAGGAAGATGATTATAACTAATCCTTTAAATCAGGTAAAATCTTTACAGTCAACTAGATCTCTGACAGTTGTACGAGCTACAACCTGGTTTCCATAGCAATGCACATCTTGCAGCAGTTTTTATTGATTATGTGGTGTAAAACTAACTCTTTTGACAGTTTCAGATATACATATTCAAAAATCTTGTATTTTATGTTGCAAATATTTGAGGAATTTTAAAGTGACCCATTTCAAAGAAAGTCAAAAATTTTACACAAGGTTGAAAATTCTCAGGAAGAAAGGTTGCCCCCTCTGTGATTCCAGTTGTAAATGTTATCATCACTTATCAATCCATTATGTCATATTTGGTTTTAACCCATTCAAAAATCAACAAATAGACTCCACAAATCAGTTAAAGGTATGAAATTATGTGACAGTCCACCTGCAAACTGAACTCCAGGCTGCTGCTTGTTCTGACAAAATTCAAGTGATGTGACTGAAATCTCTAAAGAGTATCTAAATTGAGCTTGCAGAGGGAATGTTTTGTGACAGTTGATTTAGAGGGAAAACATGGTCACATTTATCAGCATTTGTTACCAACTAGGTTGAAGGTCAAACTCAGGTATAATCATAACCACCAGATCCCATGTACATATTATTGCCAGTACAATCTTGCATATTTAAAATTTGTTTCCTTGTCTGACAATTGTAGAACACAAAGGATTTTTACATCAGTCCATTTCCTCATGTTGTTTTTAAGCTCTAACACGTTCATCGTATAGGACTGGGTTTCCTCTGGGGTGGTTCAGGTATTTTTCCATCAGTGTGTTCGCATGTGAAGGATACCTGGTGACCCTGCAGCATATTGGCCCTGCATTCCATTAGCCTGTCACTGCACTTAAGGTTCAGATAAAATCAGGGTAAATGGAGTTCTCTGTCATGGTGGAACAATGCTGAATTATTACCCCTTTTCTTTTTTTTTCTTTTTTGCGGTTATTTTTTGGAGTTCTCCTGCTGTGTTGAGTCAGTTTAAAGTTTACAGTCTTTGATAGACTGCTGTTTAAATTACTTTTTTTTTTTTTCAAACAGTTTTAGTGAGTTCAGAATGATAGTATTTCACTTCTCTTTTTCTCTGGGACAAAGAGTATTTATCATGAAGTGGATTATAATATATTGAATCCTTTCATGTTCCCCAGGTGTAATTCGTACTGCAGATACGCTGGACCGAGAGATGGTACAGCATTACTGGCTCTCTGTCTACGCCACAGATTTGGGAACTGAGCCTATGATCTCCTGGACTCATGTCTTTCTGGAGGTCATGGATGTAAACGACAATGCTCCAGAGCTTTCCCAGCCAGTGTATTTTGCATCTGTCCAGGAGAACATTGAAAAAGTGACCTCTGTCATCCAGGTGTTGGCTACAGATTTGGACACTTCCTCTGAGAGAAAGCTTTCCTATCAGATGGTGGAATCTCACAGGACATATTTTGATGTGGATCCAAAAACAGGTAAAAGCAACATAGGCTTCTTAGTACAAAGAAAATATATCCAGCATCTTGTAGAATCATTATTAGCAGCAGCCGCTCTCTGTGTTGTTGTCTCTTTGACCTTATCAGTCTATCCCATTGTTGTGGAGGTTTTTGTGCTCATTCATCATTACAGTTCTGCTTCTGAGTATTCAACTTTGTCCTCCACAACTATAATGTTCCACCACAGCAATTTATACATTTTAAGGTCTAGACTTGATTAGGTCAATACAACACTTTTTTTTTCTTTTTCAGGCATTCTATTGTAGATCCCTTGCTGTTTCCAGGTTCATTGCCCTGTTGATGATCCAGTTTAAGCCCAGTTTTCATTGTCAAACAGATGGTTTTACATTTAACTCTAGAATAAATTGGTGTAGAGGGAAGTTTATGGTCAGCTCCAAGGTGTCCAAATACTATACAAGCAAAACAAGGCCATATCATCCTTGAACAATATGTTGAAGATGGTGTTTGTGTTGACATGCTGATTTGGTCTTTTCTGTCCTTAGAAGATTGTTCCTTATGTGGTGTGGTTCATTCAAATTCAGCTTAGCAAACCAAAGTCATGTTGACATGTTGTTATTAGAGAGAAGAGGCTTTCCCTTTAACCCATTTAAGCAAGTTGTTCTTGTACCCTCATTTCCATTTTTCATGTCAGAAACTTCAACATGTTAATTGAAGCCTTTAAAGTTTGAGATTGGGGTCTTGTGTTTTTTTTTTTCTTTTTCTTTTTGGTAATTTCTCTGAGCATTGCAGTAACTAGTCTGACTGTGGGTTGAATTTGCCTGGTTATCCACTCCTAGGAAGACCAACAGCTGTCTTAAATGTTTAATATTGAATTCTCCCTGCAGGATCAACTTTGATGTGTTTGGAAAGAGACTTTAACCTTTCTTAGATTAATGGGCAGCAACAGTTGCTTTTCTAAAATTATTGCTGAGGTATTTCTGGTTTGGCATTGGGTTAACACACTTCTGCTTGGTCCAGGGCAGCAAGTTGTCAAAACACCTCTTTTTATGGAGGTGGTCACACTTATGATGGTCAGTAAATCAATAGCATTTACTTAGCAGTATCTGGCTGCTACTTCTATGACAACAGTAAGAGTGAAGTTAGTTTCTCCAATTTGGTTTTGTTTTGCTTGATAAATAATGTTGGTATGGAATCTGTGGTGTGTTTTGGTCTATTTGAGGTAATTTTCTTGTGTCCTGCTGTACACCCTAGGTTAGAAAGATTCTGTTCTTTCTTTCTTTTCTGGTACAAAACCCCAACTTTCAGCTCTGGATGTATTCCCATATTGATGTTTTTCTAAAAGGAAAGGAAATCAATTTCAGCAAAAATCATTGTTTCCATCGCTGTGAATATTTGCATGCTGCTATTTTCTATAACATGGTAAATCAAAATGTTGTTAGCTTTGTTCAACTGATATAGATATTCATAAATAAATTGAGGGGTAAATACATATGTTTTTATTAAATTCTAAAATAAAAGAATGTAGCTAAGGTTTTTTTTAAACTAACTCACAACAGGCAGGTTTACACCAACTGTGGTATGAAGAATGTAAATGGATCATGTTTCAATTTGTTATCTATCCATTGCACAAGCAGTTTAAACAGAAATTCATGCTCCCTTATGAATGATTTAGACTTTATTAAAACTTGCTTTGTGCTTTAAAGACATCGCTCAGAGTTTTGGCACATCCCCAAGGCCAGTTTCACATTTTGATTCAGGTGTAACAGCGCAGCTGTAAAGACTGGCAGTAGTTTTATTTTTTACAAGAATGGCTGTTGAAAATTTCTGTTTGTACAAGTCTGAGCAGCATAGGTAGGCGTGTCACAGAGTAAGCAAAGCTGAAATTAAAACTTGCAATCAAATACAGTAGCAGCTTATTCTAAACTTACTGCTTCATGATTTTGATAAAGAAGTTAATCTTTAAAAAAGTGGCTGTAAACCCTCAGTATCTACACAAACTCTTGACAGTTAAAAGCCCAGTTACCTGGTGAGGATGTTCAGGTGAAGCAGAGCAGCATGAGTACTGACATTACACGCCACTACAAGTCCTGTCATCCTCCTATTATCTGCTGTGCTGTTTGTCCACACCCTAAGGCTAATATACAGAGGGATTACAGAAAGAGAAGGCCAGTTGTGTTGAGAATGAGACAGGCCAAGCTATAGGTGTCGAAACAGCCTCACTGTGTCATACTAGGAGAGGCCTTTTTTTGTCTGAACGCAGCTGTATTTGAGATTCATTTACTTGTGAACATGAAAGCAGAATGGAGTGTTTTTTGGTTGAAAGCGTACATTGTGTTTCTGTGTATTTTTGTATCCTGAGGATTTCCTAATGTTGAGTCTTGGCTGAGATCATTTAACTGGATCTGACTCAAACTCTCTTTGGAAAAGCTACCGAATTCAAACCTTCCCTTTAGTTTCTGAGTAGTGGTCTTACAAACGTGCTCATAAAAGTGTACATGTCTTTGATAAAATGGCAGGTTTTTGTGAAATAAAAAAAATCAAAGTATAGTAAAGCATTAAAATGCTTTTATTTTTACACTTGTATTGCAAGCAATGTCTTTAAAAGTATACATACTCCTTGAACTTTTGGGTATTTTGTCATGCTACAGGCAGCTATAAATGTATTGATACAAAAACAAACTTCTAAAGCTAATTACCAAACAGTCATGAGTGTACAATTTAATTTCAGTGAAAAAAGAACTTTTCTGTAAAGGGCAGGAGGAAGTTTGTTGGAAAACGTTTGTGAGCAAAGAGCATCATGGACACCAAGGAACATAGCAGAGAGGTCAGGTCCAAAAGTTGAGAGGACGCTTAAAGCAGGATTAGGTTTTCAGGAAAATAATGCAAGCTTTAAACAGTGCACAGAGCTCTGTTCAATCTGTTATCTTTAAAATAGAAAGAGTATGACACAACTCCAAACCTACAAATATGTGATTTGTTCCTTTAAACTGATCATCCCTACAGTGAAACACACTACTGGCAGCATCATGCTGTAGGAATGCTTTCCTTCAACAGAAACAGGGACACTTTTCTTTGTTATTGATCCATTGTATCACACAACACATTTGGTTTGTCTTGATATCCAATTAGTTTGAAACTTCAAAGTTTACTGTGGTATCAAAAGACTAGAAAAATGTGCATATCCTATGAAAAGCTTACATTTTTCAGCTGAATAGTACTGAAGAAATTTAACTGAATATAAAAAAACTTCTAAATTACTTGACAGAATCCATAGAAAAGCCTAATTAGTAGAAACCTTCGAAAAGCAGAACTGTCAGTTTATCTGCTGAAGTATAACAGCTTTTACCAAGAAGGTGCACTGAATGCAAAAACAGTTGCTTAAATGTAATGAATAAGCATAAAAGTCAGAAAAGTACATCCAGACTTGTAACCTAACTGCTGAATTGGCTAAACTGTTATTTTGTGGAAAAGAAGTGAAAAAGAAGATTAAACGTCAGTAATCTGCGTATTTACTTTGCTTTCAGCGGAAAACTGCTCCTACAGTTATCAGTGGTGCTGCTAAATCAAGTGGATCACCTACTGAAACTTCTTCAAGAAGCTGCTAATATAAAAGCAAAATGTTCCCATATTGATGCTACCATGTTTGGTTTGGCAGCAAAATTTAAAGCTTAGAGGTTCATTGACTCCTGTAGAAGTATGGTCAATGGAATATCACAGTAAAAAAAAAAAATCCTATGTTTCCCTTATGTCATTAAACCATATCAAGGTGCAAAATAAGACGCCACTAGTCCAGACACAAAGGGTTCAAATAGACATTTCTGTCACTTTATCTGTTGCGCTAAGACATTAAAAGTGCAGAATATTTCTACAGCATGCCCAAATCATTGCAATGTATTAATTAATTAGCCATCACAGAGCTGCATATGGTTAACACTGTCTTATGATGCCTGTATTTTGTTAAAAACCCTGGCATTTTTCCTCACTGGCCATATTATTTCAAAATAATTTCTAATGAGACTACAGTATTCTGATACAGAAAGTTATCTAAGAATGAAAGCAATAAATACCTTCTGATTACATCCATATACGTGAATAAACCACATAAAGGTAGACAGATAGTCACTCTGAGAAAAATAAATGTTCTGTTGAAATAGGATCTTTGGAACATGATCCACCTTGTCTTATTTTCACAGATAAACCACCTATTACTAATGCATGGGGTGAGTTGTGTAGAAACCTCTCATGTCCTGACAGGATAAAAATGACTCACATCTAATGCTTTTGACTAAGAAGCACACTTTATGCAGCAGCATTGTCTGTTGGTTTCAGCCAAGAATGATTTTTAGTGTCAGGCAGCAATGATTTGTGCTTTAAAAAAATAGGAGACAATTATCGCACATTAAGATTTAATAATCAGAGCTGTGCTTCCTAAGAAAACCGCTGTGTATCTTAGGCATAGGTTTCATTACTTGATAAAACAGTTCTGTGTTGGCAAGGCCAGACAAGTATGGAATGTACCCATTTAATTAACATTTTGAAATGGCATAGTTGTCAAACTTTTAAAGAAAGTTTATGGCCTGTTCACTGATAAGGGGTGAATTTTGATGCATTTTGTTGCTGACATTTGATACTTAAGCCCACATAAAGGTGGGCTTAAGTATCACCCTGTGCTTTCCTGTTGTCAGTAACCCCATGAAAAGATCCATAACACATTATCAACTTTGGCTTCATGGTCCAAAAACTCAATCTGGAAGCAAGACTTCAGTGTACTTCAAACATAGACTGCAATTTAGTGTTAATCAATCCATATTCTTAATTCTGTTGCCACAGAACTTTGTCGCCATAGCACTACTGCTACAGCTGCAGAAATATGCTTCTTTAAAAAGATTTCCCCATATGGGAGGTTTCTGTGCTTCTGTCACTTTCAGTCTTAAGCGGAATAAGAAATACCATCAGTATTTTATCAGCTTACCAGTTTCCCGAAATTACACTGACAAATGGCTTTTTTTAATTACAGAGCTGTGCACACCAATGAGCATGTCATGCTGTGCAATAATTTAAACCCACTGTGTCATCCTTTAACAATACCTTGGTGTGTGCACTGCGAAGGAAACATGCAAACAACATCCAAAATTTATGCATTTTTAATCACTGTAAGCTGATCACACTGAGGCTCTAAAGCCAGAGGTCTTGTGAACCATGCTTCAATGATAGTAAAATTATATTTTAATTACAAGTGAGTCATTTCTCACTCATTTTAATTCTCGGTTGTCTTTGAAAGCCTGTAAGGTATATTTTGTGTATTTTACTTCAGCCTTAAAAACCTTTCACTGCCTTTGATCTTTGTGCAGCCAGCACAGCTGAGACTGGGCACAATTTGGACGTGTACATGCTTCTTTTCCATGAGAAGCCCAGAACTTACCAAGTTCTATGTGCAAAGAGCATAAGTGTAGAGAAGAACCCAACTTCAAACATATGCCAACAGTCAATGAAAAATAGAAGCTATGAGAAGATTTTTATCCTTTTTAAAAAAAAATAGTTTTTAACAATACAGTATCATCATAAACACAAAACAAAAGTGGACATACAGAAAATAGGAAGCAAAAACAAAAACAATCAAAAGGAAATTTCACTCAGATATTTTGTTTGCTTAATGGTGTTCTCTAATTGGAGAATATGAGTTACGTAGAATGATAAACTGTTTCTGATTTGTCCGTTTTTGAGTAAACAAACAAAGCTGACCGTCTATGAGCAGGGCTTTTAATACCAACTCTTGACATTCACACAGCCTCATCAGTGCACAACAGATATATTATACCCCCAAAACCACAGAAAAATGTAATTTGTTGTCATGACTCCTTTAAGACTGCAGTAATGATATTTTCAGAATAAACACAATATTAAAACTTATCACAAAACCAACAAACAATCTTGCATGGAAAAACAAATCTTTCTGTCAAAATGAGTATCACAAAAAACACAAATTAAACTTTAATTTGATCATTTATCTGAGGGATAAACTAGAAGTATTTTAAGGGAACCACTTTCATTTCATGGAGATGAAATGGATCCCTGGTTTCAGTCATGAAACAAAAGTCTGCTGAATTAGTCTGTTAGTGTGAAATCAAAGTCTTTTCAAAATCCGTTGAAACTGTGTTGTGTGCCCCCAGTTTAAGAATTTAGTTCATCCAGTCTGGTGAAGTCATGAGATGACACCTGTGACATGAGGCCAATTTGGCCTAACCTCCTTTCCTTCCCCTGATTACCGAGCCACCCAGAGTTGAACAGTTCCCGCAGAATAGATCCATTCCACCAGTTGCCACAATCCTTACTCTTGGACCTCTTGAAACTCTCTCAGGCTATCATGTTTAATGAGGAGCCCACTCTGCTCTTAATATGCACCAAAAGACCCCTTGAAGACCCTGCATAGATCATTAACATTTTGCCCAATTTTTAATGTTGTGGTGGAGGCCTTAATCCAGCGTGAGGAGTGTCTTTTAAAAAAACTTTTTAACATGATTTTCTCGGACGTCTTTATGTCTTTATGTCTTTATGTGCAGCAATGTCTTTTGTGAAAATTCTTAGGTAAAATAAAATGGAGAAACAATTTAGTGTCTCTCTATTCTGGATGACACTCAACAAGATCTAAAAAATGTGGCTGAAGAGACAGTCAGCTCAGATGAAGGCCAAGACACAAACAAAGGTTCTTTTACAAGATAGAAACCATTATGTCAGTGATTTTGAAGCTCCCACTGATACTTCAAAGAACCACAATGTGCTTCTCAGATTATACTATGAGAACGTTCTTAACTTGTAAAGGATTATTTAAAAGGTTATTTTATCTACTAAGGTTGAACTTATTTGCTGTTCTGGGTTTGTCTAAATTAGATCTTAGATTAGATTAGAATGTTTTTTTAAACTATTTTGGCATTTGCATAAGCAGATGGTGTCAGATGCTCTTGATCACCTTATTTAGTAATAATTCCTCATGGGCACCAAATTGGGCATTTTACCATTTACCATATTTGTAAGTTGGGAAGTATTTTATTTCAAGGTGATATAATACATGTGTAGATCTGAGATTTTGGCAATGCAAAAATGTCCACACTGTTTGTGAATTAACCTTGAAACAGTCTGTATGTTGAAAATGATTGCAGTGAATGTACGAATTCTGTAATAAATAATAAAAATAGGGTGTTCTGCTTCAGATCAGATAATAGTCAAGCTGTGAATGTTTCATTGCTCAGGGATAGCAGCTCAGCATTGTTCTTTTTAAATCGCTCTCTCCTGCAGGCAGTGATGATTCTTGCTTCATCTCTTTTCAGGCACTTGTTTACCCACATGACTGGATTTGCATACATTTGTTATTGAAGGATTTCTGCATTCTCAGCTTAACATAGAGTTTCCCTTTTCAAACCAAAAGGAGTGGATTTAGACACCTGCTCTGCAGTCTTAAATCTTTGAAATGACTTACTGATAATTATAAATTGTTTAAAAACATAAAACTGATTTTTATAGAGCTAGGGGAATCAGTACAGGTATTATAAGGGCAAAAAGAAGAGAAGCTGCAGTTTTAGAGTTGCAGATCAACTGTGAATCCATAGAGAGATGAGGAAACAACCAAACAGGGTGCTGACATGTCAGACAGCGCTGTTTATCTTCATGTGGTTCTGACAGGCCTTCAGTGCACTGAGTGAAAACAGGAGATGTGGGAGAGATGAAGTTTTACCCCTGACTCCCATGTGTATCCTACTGATAGAAACACACTTTCTCATGTGCCCCACCTGTCTCAGTGGTGTCCTCTCTGCAGGGTTTGTTTGCACTGCTGTAAAAGAACCAAATGACTCTCTATGGGGTCATTCACTCCACTGTTGACCCCTTAGTGCTACCTACACATAACAGCCCCTGCATCTCATTTAACACTGTCTGACCAAACACTTTGGGGGACTCTCTGAGGGCAGCTGTTGCTCCTGACATTTCTTCTGTTTGCATTTGCAATTCCAACAGCTGAGTGCTGCAAAGATGTCAAGGTTGTTTTCCTTGTGTATACAGTTTGAATACATCTTGAATGTTTTATGCCATTACAATAAAACCAATTTTTTTTAGAGTTTTTTTACAACTGTTCTATAAAGGTATCTGAGGTTTGTCAGAGATTATTAGTGAACAAACAGCAGCATAAAGACCAAGGAACACACCTGACAGGTCATGGAGAAGTTTTAGAGAGGTTTAAAACAAGGTTACAAAATATATCAATATCCCAAGCTTTGAGCATCTCTCAGAGCACTGTCCAACCCACCATTAAAAAATGTAAAGGGTATCACACAACTGCAGATCTCTCTATACACAGATGTCTAGCTAAACTAGCAGGCCAGGCAAGCAGAGCATTCATCAAAGAAACGGTAACTCTGAAGGAGCTGAGAAATCCACAGCTTGGGTTAGGTTGCACACTACAAATCTGGCACTTATTACATGATGGCATGAGAAAAGCCATTGTTAAAAGAAGGCAATGAAATGTCCCATTTGCCACAAGTCAGGATGCCACGTAGGGAACTCAGAAAATAAAGAAAGTGTATTGCTCAGATGAGACCTAAATTTGACTGCTTGACCAATGCAAAACAATCTGTGTGGTGAAAAACTACAATTGCACATCACCCTGAGCACACCATCCCACAGTAAAGGTAGTGGTGACAGTGTCATGGAGTGAGGATGCTTTTCTTTAGCAAGGGATGAGAAAATAATTTTTTTGACTGTTAAACTGTTATCTTTGAGATGTTCAAAGATTAGGCTAAGGAGTTGGGAAAAAGTCTCTTTGTGAAAGATTTTTGCCAACAAAGTGCTAAAAATTCAATGTAAAGTTTGTTTTCTGTTATCTGATATGAGTGCACTTAGCACAGGTTTGTTCCTTGAAAACGGGAAAAACAGCAGAAAAAATCCAAAGAAATCTTTAAAAGATCTCCAGAAAACTGGGATCAAAAGCACGTTAAAGGCAGCTTTGGAGAAAAACATTCACAAAACATCGCAGCAAATATCAAAAACAAGTTCAAAGAAATTTGACTTCACATCATAGCTGTATCTGACACTTTGAATTTGGCCTCTGTCTCTTTAAGAACCCCCTACCCTTTCCAACACTCAGCCTACAGCACATCATCACAGCAGTGATTCTCCTTGATGTCCATCTGTGGCTTTTACAATTTTTCTTAAGAGCATTGCAATTTGTATGATAAGCTCAGCAGACACGCAGTTCCACCAGATGTTTGTTAATTGCAGCTGCCACTAGTCTGGGGGAGCTGTGTAGGGGAGGTGCGGGCGAGGGGTCCTCTGTGGGGCGGGAGCTCAGCTGGGGACTGAAGCTCCAAGAAGGAGCTATCTGGAAATAGGCGGTGCATTGCAGGAACAGGCGTTAAGCCACCCCCGAATGGCTTGCATGGGAGATTCAAGGATTTCTCAAACAGCCATGAATGAGTCAAAGCAACACTCTGGGTATGTGTTTGATGAGGGAATGACATTACAGCATATTATAAAGCTCAAAAAAATTTGCATGATACCCCACTTTAACCAACCTAAAATAATTGAAAATTTATAAATAAAATAATTATATAATTGCATTTATGTTTTTCAATTTAGTTTTTACTTTTATCCATCGTTTTTGTAATTTTGTGGTTTTCCACATCATTTTCAGACAATACTGATAGTGAAGCCCAACTACTATGATAAATGTTCATCCAGAAACATTAAAAAGAGCACAAAAATGTGCAAAAGTTAGTCTGGAAAAGATAGATTAAAAACCTGGTAAATAAAACATTGTGATGTAAAATAAACTTTTAAAAGAAAACACAAAAAACAGATGACATCTGAGATTAAACAGCTTTAAATATCCATAATGTTTTATTCATGTCATTCTTGTTTAGAGAGAGAATAGAGATAAACATTCCAACAGTGATCACTATTGTTCTCCTAAAAATTGTTCTGAAAGTGGGAGCAAAGTTCAAACCCTGCCTCTGTCTCCTTCTGTTGCATTATCAGTCTGGGACTAAGTAGCAGAAATTATGAGACTGACTCCTCTAATCTCAGAAAATGTAATGGAGGACACAAGTACTGAAGAAGTTCAGATAAATTTTCTTGATGTTATTAACGTTCTCACTGTGTTTCCTGCCAAAGCCACCTGGGCTGCGTCCGGCAACTATTTCACATTTTCTGTCCGTGTGCCGTCTCTTTTCAGCTGATTTACTAAGCACTTCATATGCAGAGAAATGGTGAAAATGAAACCATTTGTTCAGTTCGTTGGCTTATGTCCTTTGAGAAAGAGACTTTTTTACTATCATATTAAAGAAATGACATTTTGCAAAGATACTTCATTTGTCAGGTAGTACTCTGTAGACCTAAATCGATCCTATGCAAATATCAATACAATGTCGACTGTTAGTTAACAGTTGTTGAAGCTTCAGTCATTGCATCATACAAATTATATTAGTTTGACCTATGATCACTTGATCTATACATGCTGATCTTGCTTCTAATGTTCTACAGTGGTCTATAGAGATCTGTGAAGTCTACAGAGTACTGTAAACATAGAAATATAGGCTAAGGTGCCAGCAGGTCATCAACAGACCACAACATTTAAGACATCTGTTTGAGAAAAATTTATTGACCCATGTAAACAATGTAGTTACATAACATAACTCTTGCATATCACAAGTCAAGTTTAACAATGCATATGAAGCTCCCTCTGAGAAAGAAACAAATAATTTGCAAAGTCAAATTTCTTTTAATTCATGTTTGATACATACAGGATTTTTATAACAACTGAAAGTGGGACTATGTACCTGGAAAATACAAAATACCACCCCTTTAAAATTCTTATATGGTATCTGCAGTTAAATGTTCTCCTCTTGATTTTGGTCATTTAATTTGAAGATGTGATTTAGACACCTAATAATAATTAGTTGCAGTAGCGAATTATTGTTGGTAAACATGCAATAAGATTTTATAGACAGAGTAGTTACTGATTTAATAGCATCAGTGGAAATCAGGCATTTTGAGACAGAAAAAAAAAAATCATGATAAAAGAATGCATTGTCTTTATCCTCTTTAAGCTTTATGCTTACAATATCTGCACGTTGCTTTAGCCTTTTTTTTAGAAATCCCCTTTTTTTGCTGTTTGCACTGAGTTCATCCATGTTTCCTGCTTTGACAGTGTTCTGTCAACTCTTGCTCTGTCTCCAAAAGAGTGCCACATATTTGACAAATTCCTGTTAAAAATGTTTGGGGTTTTTTTTGTCAAGAAAACCAGTTTTGTTTTGTTTTTTGCTTACCCTGTTTCTGTAATTGTGACTTGGATCATCTATAGAGAAGAGGTACCTATAAACTGATACAAAATGCTTTTGGACTCAATCCAAAAATGGCAAATGTCCCAGCATGTTTTAGTCCTTAAAGTTATATGTAAAAATTATTTAGAAACTGTAAATAACATAATAAACAGATAATACAAGTTTCCTGTTTTGCAACTTTAGGCAGTGACATGCTTCCAGACAATGTGGTTACAAATGCTATGCAATCATCCATACATGAAAGGGCATATCTGGTTTATTGGTGTTTCTTAAACATGTCCTTTTGTGTTATAAAAAGTTTAACTTTTTTTTCTCTACTCTAAAGTATATACTTGAACTTTAAACCTAAACATATTGTTATTCTACACATGAACAAACATGAACTCACTGCATAAGAAAACACAGTAACCATAAAATAAAATGTGTATACTCAGGTGTGATCGTCTTTGTTATTCTGCCCCAGGCAACACACAAATGCACACATATACCTGTCTGTGTTTGTTTAGGTGTAATTAGCACTCTCACTCTTCTGGACTAACAGTAACCACACTGAGTGTGTTTGTATTCGTAGGTGTTATCAGCACACACGCTGCTTTGGACCGTGAGGAGAAATCCGAACACACCATTGAGGTCAGATTCCTATGAACATTTTCAATATCTTATAGCCTACTTTAAAAAGTGGGGGATGGACAAATTCTGCTACTGTGAAATGCATCAAGGTTTTAGAGTATCAGTAAATCCATAACATGCTACGTTCTGCAGCCTCTTAAAGGCAAGCTGCTGCCTGTTTAACCTCCTGTTTTTAATCCCACTTCTACAAAAAAGTAGCAGACTCGTATGCAGAAAACATGTCATCGAGTTGGGATGTTTTAATCTGCTGTAGGGAGGTGTGATAACAGCTACAGATAACTGCTTGAATTCATAAAGGTGTCCTTTTAAACCCACTCAGTATTCAGCATCTCCCTCCAAAATCCATCACAGTGGGCAATTTCAACTCACAGGAGCAGCAGATGTTCAAGCTAACTTTTCTCAATTGGAAATACCTTTTCTTGTACTATTGATCAGTGGCTTCTGAGTCAGAAAATAACTGAGTGACTGATTAAGCCTCCAATACATTTTTTTTGGCTCGGAAAGTTGAAAGTTCAACTTCTTTTTGGTTGAGCTGGATGGAGTTTACGCAGCAGATTAATGAGTTAACCCAGGTTTATTCATTGAGCTTTAATACTGAGCAAAGACAGCGATGCTTAAATCCATTACTGCTGCTAGACGATCAGTAGTGTTACCAGTAATTAACAAGTAACTATTTCATTATGTGCTTTAACTGTACATTAGAACACTTAAAATCCATTGCATGTAAGTTTTTGCTTATCAATTATACATGTCAGAATAATTATTCTGTCCATAGTAAATATAAAAACAAAAATAACTGAGCATGTATGATAATGGCTTACATTCATATTAAAGAACCAAAACATTTAAACTTATATACAATCTACATCAAAATATGAAAACGTTAAACTCTGCTCTTCACTCTTAGGTGATCGTATCAGACAACGGATCTCCATCTTTGCAGTCCACTGCCACTGTTGTCATCCAGGTCCTGGACGCCAATGACAACCGGCCGAAGTTCACAGACAAACTTTTCCAGGTCAAATTGGTGGAACAGCACAAACGTGACGGAAAACAGGAGGTCTGCAGGGTGGTCGCGCAAGATGATGACGAGGGCTCCAATGCTGCCATCACCTACAAGCTTCAGAATGGCACCGATGAGCGGTTTCATATAGACCTGCTGACAGGAGTGGTGACATCACATGGAGATTTCTGGCCAGGGAACTACAGCATCCTAACAGTAGGTGTCCCATGTTATTAGTGTTGTTAGGAACTTCACAACCGTTTCAGAGTATGAGTGTGAGTTTAAGAGTACAATGCCTTAAAAAAGTAAACTTTTGACATTTTGTCATGCTGCAACCACAAACTTTTATATATTTTACTGTGACTTTATGTGATAGACCAGCAGAGAGTGGTACTTATTTGGGAAGTAAAAGCAAAATGATACATGGCTGTCAAATGTTTTATAAATAAAAACTTGAAGGTCTATTTACTTAATTACCTAACATCGGAGAACATTTTAACCTCCTTTACTCTGATACCACTGAAATACATTTCATTGCAGAAGTCACATAATTTGTAAATACATGTTTTCATTTATTTTGATTTACATTTGGAAAAAATAAATCTAAAATATGTATTATTTGTATATGATACAATATGAGAGAACACTTTGCAGTACCAGTTTGGGAATGATGTTCACGTCTAAGTTGCTTGCTTTTTCAAACTGTTATCTGTCAACACTCGCTACAAAGGTCTATGCATTTTTTAATTTTTTATGGATTCAAACACTGCAGTTACAGTTTCTCTAACAAAGATTAAAGTCTGTGTGTAACAGATGCAATGAGATGCACACTATCACAAGTGCAAGAAGTATTTATCTGATTTTTCTGAAACTGAAATCAGAAGTTTTAGAACTCTGAGTATGAAAACACATAATTACATAAGCATAAAAGTACTCTGTCATTAGTCTGTGTCTTCAAGACAAGTCAGGATGATTGATATAGAGATGCTATGGATAAAACATCAGAAAGCTGTTGTCTTTTCCCCTTTACATAAGCAACAAAAACTAGATTTTTACAGAACTGTTGTTTTAAACAACAGCAAATTTACAATTATCTTGCAATGCTGTTTACATTAGCTGCTAAAGCTTTTTAGTTTCTGAACTAACTATTTGAGGCAATTATTTTAGATTCCTTAGAAATACTGACTGACAGAGAACGCATTAAAAGGATCATTTGCAATTAATTATTGTCAGTTTTTTATTTTAATGCTAAACATTACCTCAGTAACTTCCACTTGATGTTAAGCATTGAGAAACATTTTCCAGGTCTAGATAAGTATGGCAACTGAATTGAAACCCAGGATTTACCGTGTCCTTATTTCCTTACAGTTACAAAAATATGGGAAACTACTTTATTTCTAATTATCAATGCTAATTTTGTCCAAATTACAGGCTGCTGTAATTTTACCATACCGTGACCATATTTCCAACAATGAGATAATTTGCTTTTTAACTTAAGAAAAATATGGGATTTCCCCCTCAGTTATATCAGATACCGGCATATGCCGATGGTATCTTTTTTAATATTTTTGTTTATTTTCTGCTACACAGAGAAGGAGATTAACTCAACTTTTAGTGTAAAAAACTTTTTTCTGTAACTTTGTAGATCAAAGCCACCGATCAGGGCATCCCCCCTCGCTCGTCCACAACTCGACTTGACATTGAGTGGGTCCGTCGTCCACCACCATCCAGTAAACCAATTACGTTCGATGAGCCTCACCTCACCTTCGCTGTCATGGAGACAGAGCCTGTCACTCACATGGTGGGCATCATCATGATGGAGACGCAGTGGGCTTTGCTGTGGTTCGACATTGTAGGTGAGTGGACAGGCTTAACTTCTCAGCAGAGTATCGATCAGAGCAGCGGTACTGAGCAGAAAAACCGAATAAACTTCGAGATCTGATGAAGAGTAAGCATCTCAGAAATTAGGGTAATGATCACTAAAAGAAAATAAATAAGGTTTAAAAATACTGTTAATATTTATTTCTGCAGGCTGTTAAATTTGACAAGTAAGAATAGAAACAAACTGCACAACGTTCCTGAAACGAGCATGCACTGATCACGAGTAATGGCTCCTCATAGATCACAGCAAGTCTCCCCGACTCTGGCTCTGTGTGACATTAAACTCCTGCAGCTGGAGGGAAATTATATTTGACATTCAGCGTATTGCAACTTCCGCCAAACTGCTGACTATTGGAGCTGTGGTTTGTGCAGAAGAAAACAAACAGCTCACAATCATCATCCATCTTTATGAACAGCCATATGCTCGACGCATGGTACTTTCTGAAGGTCAGCAAAGGGCTGTAATGCGAAGTAATGTTTGCACTTTGGTGTGAAAGGGAGAAAATCACCTTTTACTTCACTGTTTCCAGGAGTTATTGTGGTACTGGTATTTATGTTTTTTATTTACTTCATATCATAAAACTTGTGGGATTTTCCAGAGTTGTGCATAGAAAATGTTCTTCCAATGGAGAATGTAATATGGAACCACTGCAACAAAAAAAAGAAAGAAAAAAAAAAAAAAAAAAAAAAAAAAAAATATATATATATATATATATATATATATATATATATATATATATATATATATATATATATATATATATATATATATATATATGAGAGAGAGAAGGAAGATAAATGGTCAAAGACATCTCTCTCTAATTATGATCCTATGATCCAGCCTTGTTATGATGCTGTAGGAGAAAACTAGGTGTGTTGCAAATGGGAAAGTAGGCTGTAGAAAGTATTAATAGTATTAACAGCAGGGGTGGCAATAATTGGCTCTTTTCCCACCGAGTTCATGTACTTGAATTAAGGTAGCTTTTTTATCTTTGGTGTGAGATTATGCTAGTGCAATAAAAGTCTTTTTACTTATCTTTTACAGGTGTGCAAATGTTGCCAGCACTTTTTTTTAAACTATGCAATACTGTTGTGAAATTAATGTAAATTAGTTTAATACGCGTATTTTGAAATTATATTAACTTGAATCTCCTCAGTTTCCTGAATATGCATTTTGTATGTAAAGACATAGCCATGCTTTTTAAACTGAGTGTACATTTGTAGTTTATCTCTGTTTCCCTCTTCTTGCTCTTCTGTGTCTTAAAGGAAGTTAATCTTCTGGCTTAGCTTCCTAGCTTTTATAATTTTTTTCTTGCAAGGTTTAGTCTGAATTGTGTTTAGTTCCAGTGAGAAGATCCTAATGACCATCAATAACCATCAACCATGCCAGTTCTTCCTCTGACAAAATAATGGTGTTAATGCATGAGTTTGTTTTTAAAAACTGTATTCAGGTTTACAGTACTGCCCAGCAGCTACATCTATTATCTTAATCACAGTTTTTTGTTTCTTTTTTTAATTGTGGTTTTTGCTTGCTGGCATAACATCCTATTGCCTCCCTGTGCTACCTGACAGAATCAGGTCAGAGTGAATTTAACTATTTCTCTGCTGTTAAAAACATGGATCTTTGACTGTAAAAAGTATTTAAAAAGCAGATTTAAAAAATGTAATTTTTTCCAGATGTTAAACCACTTCATCCAAGTTGTGTCTAGTTGCTATCTCTGCTGTTGGTGTATTGTGCTTCCAAACTGAAAACTTTCTTTGGAAAGGCTTTTAGGAACAAGCACTGGACCACAAATTGGGAAAAATAAGAGAACATTGTTGTTGCAAGGCTTTGACAGGCTTGGCTGCTTTTGAAAGCTGTTTTGTCCCTTTTTTTCCACAGGAGGTTCACTCATTGAGCATTCTAATTATATTTCCTTGGAAGTTAACCTAATGTGTAAGGTTAATATGGGGGAGAATGTTATAGATGTACAGGTTAAGAAGGGAAAGAAAAGGTCCTTGTGTTCAGCTGTATCACCAGGTAGTTTCTCTCTGTGAGAGAAAATCAGCAGTAATCCTTGTCTCATCAACTGCCAGGTCACTATAGGGGGGAAAGATTTCAAATCTACCCTCCTTCTTCTTTTCTTCATTTGCCTCTTACTCCATTCTGCCTGAACATTACTGTCACACATATCCTCTCAGAAAAGGTGTGAAAACCTTCCCAGCTGAAGTGGAAATGAGCCCTCCGGATGTCTCCGGAAGTGTTTGTGAGAGCCGTTCTCTTTGAACCACGCAGGAAGACGTTTTTGCTTTTCTTGCCAAGCAGGGCAGCGTGTGACTAGAAAAGGCCGAAAGCTCCTCCTGTTCAGTTTTCTGTGCTAAGCTCGACTGGTGCCAGAACTCAGCAGATCACAACAAAGACTCAGTGCATCCCACAGAGGACACTCTGCTGTCTCTGAGCTGCTGACATTTGCAGCTGACATTTATTATGTCACAAAGAGAAGGATTCCTAATAATACTAAGTGATACAGATGGACAACGGTACTAGAAATAGATAAATATGCATAATATACATTTAAACTATCGGTTCATTTTAGATAAGTTTGTCTTGTTTAAGATTGAAGACAGAGACTGAAGATGAAATATAACTGAAATTATAAATGGCACCCATCTATTCTTAGTTAATAGGCAATTTGCTTTGTGCTGTACCTCAACATTATGTTGGTGTAATAACCTTCTTGGTTTCCAAAAAAATCAATTCAATTCAAAATTCAATAATTCTTACTTCTGCAGGGTGTCTGAAATCCACTACAAACAACTTTATTCTAGTTTAGGTTAGAAAATATGTTTAGCATAAAAACTAAAGAAAATTTTGCTTGAGCAATTATTTCATTTTTGTAACCATTCTTTATGCCAGTAAACCATTGGAAAGTCTGTTTATCTATTTACATTTATAATGAAAATGCATTTGTGTAATATATAGTGGAGTTGATATGTGGTTGGAAAACATCCCAGATCCTATTTACCAAGCCAAAGTTATTTGTTTGATAGTTTTTATTTCATGTCATTTATTCGTATTTGATGACTGAAGTCTGAAAAAGCATACGGGCAATTTCACAGTTTATTAATTCAACAAGTCTCAGTAGTTTGTGGTCGAACCATTACATCCACTGCAACCTACCATCTCCTCTTCATGCTGTTTATCTGCTTGGTCCACACTGCTGAGGGGCAGCATCCCATTCTTTAACCAGTATTTGTCACAAGTCAGTGAATATGGTTGTGTTGGTCACCCTGGCACCCATATGAATCCCACAAGGGTTTAAAGGGTTTGAGTCAAGACTGCAGGCCAGCCATTTCATCCTCCCCACCTCCAAATTCTGGCAGTAGTCTCTGATAAACTTGGAAGTTAAAGTTAGAGCTTTGTCCCAAAGAAAAAAGAAACCAAATGCCACTGGTTTCAAAATCTCTTAATCATCAATGAGATTCCCTCCAGAGATTACAAGCCTTGTTTTTTTTTAACAGTTAGGGAGATGCAGTTTCCACCAAAACCTGTTTGGCACTGATAGAAATGCATCTTTGATACAAACATGCTGCTCCTTCAGGGAAAATAAACAGGTTTATAAGATTCATTGCCAAGGAACATTGTTACAACAAACAATTCACACAGCAAAAATTCCCTTACTTTTTGTTTCAAGTTTATATTATTCAGTGCCTTCAACATTCTTAAGAATTATGTATTTCTTCCCACTGAGATTAGATATTTATCTACATCAACAGATCATTTACAAGTCACCCACTACAGGCAACCTCATCCTGTGACAATGTGTTGTTACACAATGAAGTCCTCTTGTGGGACCCCTTGAGTTACTCACACCCCACTTCACAACTTCGTGATGACTTGGCTGAGGCTGAATAACACTGGAGAGTTGCCATTTCCATTGAGTTAGACAATCAGCTCTTTTTTCTTTCTGTAGTTATCATTTAAAGCAATATTATCAAACATCAACATATGAAAATAATAGTTGGCACTAACTACTAGCACCATATATACTTAAGTAGTTTGGCATTTGATGGAGTCGACAATTGATCTGAGTTTTATCCCTAATTTAATCATGAAAGTACAACAAAAATCCAACCTTTCCAAATTCTCCTCACCATTCAATAGATTGACATTGAAAATGTTTTTCTGCTTCTAATGTCTTCATACAATATCTTACAGCTTCTTTTTTTTAAACAGAAAGGAAAAAATAAAATACAGAATACACAACACAATATAAAAGTACTACAAATGGAGCGTGAAATTTATTTGTGTTTTAGTGAGTGTTAATTTGTTGACTTTATTACATAAGATGCTAAAAGGTTAAAACATTTTGTGTTTTGGTGGCCAGGGTCTGCAGTAGCTTTGACAGTTTGGGTTGATAAGTTGGAGGTGAAGTGTTTGTCATCTTTGCTGAATATTTCTGCAGTATCTCCTTATTACCTCTAGAATTATCACGTCTGGCCTGTCACCCGTCACTTCAATCAGCCCCCCTGCTCTCCTCCCTCCTCTTTAATTTACTTTTGTGCCACTATCACAACATGATAGGACAGGCTGTCATGTTTCTGTTTTATTTCACTGAGCTCTGATTGCTCCGCAGTTATGTATCTCTGACCTTCATCTTCGCACTGGCATATGAGGGCTGTTGTGTCACAGGATTTCTCTCCCAGGCTGATATGATCCGGTATATATTGCCCTATTTTGCCTTCCTCCTCTCCAACAGTAGAACACTGATTCCTATCACTGTTCCGTGGCAGCATGATAACTCACAGGGACAAATGAAGGCTTCCTTTGCTGTCAAAATAACTCAGACACCACCTGTGAGTGTGTAAAAATAACAGGTCTGTGACACAAAGTGCAAGCATGGATGGGGACATGACTGTTTGTGGATGGATGTGGGCCTCTGCCTGGTTCACTGGACTGGGGTGCCTGCTGGGTCAATATGAGGGTCAGGACCGGCAGAGACAAAAAAAGGATTAATTTAATGTTGACAGACTCGCTGGGGGTAGAGATCACAGCCATGAAGTAAAAATAATTTTGTCACATTACATTTTTAACAGTTTGTCAGCCACATTCCTCTACAGTTATTGGAGAAAAGTCCAGAGAAATAAATTACAGATGAAGTATGGGATCAGGTGTTTAAAACCAGACTCCTACTAAAAATCATTCATCACATTTTCACTCCTGACACTGACATCTTCAGCAGTTGTTGAATTTGCTGGGGTTGTTAGATGTTTAAAATAATAGAAAGGAAAAATACATTTCTCTTTGATTTGTTTCTAATTGTGCAGCACAGGTTGTTTCACCTTTTCAAGACTTTAAAGAGAATGAAAAATTAAGCAGGACAGGGAGAAAAAAAGTCACTCTGCTTGAAGCGCTCTCAGAATAGAGAACAACAACCTTGAAGATTGTGTGAGATGGGTTTTGATCAGTTTAAAGAGCACTAAGTCAGTAACTCTGACCAAAAACCTGTTTTTAAATTCAATATCAATCAGAGCTCCAACTTAATCTAAATTATTAGAATCTGACTGAGCTATGCTTTAAATTTACTTCATCTGTGCAACTAGCTACATACATTCTTTACTTATTAAAACATTCATAATGAAATACCTGGTTAAAGGCTGTCAGAAACTGTAAAGAGATGTTGATGACCTTACCCTTGAAACATTTTTAGTAATTTATGACTTTGGAAGACTTTTCATTTAAAAACTGATCACTCTTCACTTCTGACACTCACCAGGATGCCAAGCCCTTTTGAAAGAAATGCTCTGATCCAATCAGAGAAAAAGATGTTTCCTCAGCAGGAGAACCAATCTGATTCCCTGTGTATGGATTGAGGGTAACACGAGGATGTTCCCCCTCCTCTCTTGTGCTGAAGTATTCAGGCAGGTCAGAAAACCTAGAGCAGACCCTGAAGCAGATGGATGATAGGTTTAGAAATTAAACCTCCCGACGTTCTGTCATGGAGGAATTACTGGAGGGAGATGCAGTTAAAAAGGTTGTTTGTCTTCTGGTTATTTTGGCTCAACCTCCTCAACTTACCCTGCAGGAAACATCTAATGCAAATTCAGCAGGTCTGGGGAGCTTTTTTGATGCTTTGAGGCTCTATAAAAGAGATTTTTAGTGGTACTCCACTAGAGAGCGTCTTGCAGTTAATCCATGATTTACAGTATTATTTTTTGTCTGTAATAACTACTAAATATGATTCTAACATTGACTCTACTCGAGCACAAACCAAATACTAAACTTTGATAGGATAATTTAATCTTCTTAATGTCAATGAACTTTTTGTAAGCTATGAACATAATCAGAACAGTGGAAGGAAAAAAAATAAGATAAGATCTTTTTCGCTATTATAAACACTGGACATTTTTTTGGAAAGTCTTGTACGGATGGAGACACCTTTTCTGCTGTCCTCCCTGTCCTTTACGGTACATTATTGCATGCAAACCTTTGCAGTGGCTGCTCCATCTTTCTCACATTTTGTTTCCTTACAACCACAAACTTTGTTGTATTCTATTGGGATTTTATGCAATAGATCATTACATCGTAGTGCCTAATAAGGAAGTGAAAGTTTCATAACTGGCAATAAGAGCAATAATGAGAGAAGAGCCAAGAGGTCCATTGTAACTCTGATCCACAGCTCAGTTGGGAAAACCTGTTGACATGACAATTATTAGTTGTGGACTCCATAAATTAGGCCCTTGAGAAGCATGGCCAGAAGAATGTCATTAATGAAAATAAAATAAAAAGTAATTTCTAAGTTACTAAAGTTACTTGGAGCAGTTCCCCAACCCTGGTCCTCAGGGCCTACTCCCCTGCACGTTTTGGGTGTTTCCCTGCTCCTGCAAACCTAGCTTAAATAAATGGGTAATTAACAGGTTTCTACAGCAATTGGAGGCATTCTAAGGAGATAACGTAATCATTTGAATCAGTTGTGCTGGAGCAGGGACACATCTAATACATGCAGGACAGTGGGACACTGCAAACACATTGAAGAAGGTCCGCCTGAAAACACCCTCTTCTTGGTGTAACATGGTGGATAGGGTGGGTCCCCTTCCTGCCAGCTTGGATAGGGAAACTGTTGAAATGTGGAAAGTGACATACCTCCAAAAAATGACTTGAAGCTGGAGTAAAAAGTGTTTCTAAATTGTCTGAACTTATCTAGCACTTCTCCAGTTATACTGACCACCCAAAGCATTTTACACTTGATCCACATTCACCCATTTGCACTCTCAAACACGTTTATACAGAAATACACAGATCAATAGGCAACTTGGGGTTAAGTGCCATGCCCAGGGGCACATTGACATGTGACAGGAGGTTGTAACATGTAAAAGAAGTTAAGGTGTATGGTTAATTTGCAGGGCACTGTGTATCTGATAATGAGTCGGCATTGTCCAGACAGTCTTTGATATAAAGTAGTATTTGAAATTTGATACGTTTTTTCCCTTCTTTTTTTCAGCATTCATCCTTACTCAGAAAGTCAGATAGGCTTCTGTAATCCACTTCTTCTGTTAAGGGACATTTTAATAACATCAAAAGAAAGAGCTTTTATCTGCTGGTCAAAGAGCAGGAAACATTTAGAACACACATTTTGTTTTCTATTAATATGTAAATTAACTTTTAGTCCTGGTGTCAGATATGTGTGGTCTTCATTATCTTCTGTCTCCATTTGAATCTGCTGGGGTAAAGCCAAGAATTCTACGAGATGACTGATGGGCTTGAAGGTGCTCAGCTTGCCTTGTTGCTCCCGGGGTTTTGACCACGATAAACATTTAGAGGATGTATGGAAGGGTAGACGGATAAAAATGTGAGTGAGAATCCTGCTCTGCACATTTTCCCTTCCTTTTGATCATTCTTGAAGCCTACAGAGTAACAGGAATGAAGGATGCTTTTTGCATGGCTGGCTCCAGAAGCAAAGGATCCCCCAACCGTGGCAGCGACATCATTTTTGGCTGGAGATGATCAGTAAAGTGAAAAATTGCCCCCACAGAACATTTTCTTTTCTGTTTTCTAAGACTACAGGTTGTGATGTGTGAAGGTGTGTCCAGTCTTGAATGTCTTCCAAATTTAAATCACTGCTACAAACCAAACAGTTGGTCTGGTTTCGGGTTCTCGATGTTTCAGCTTGATCATTGTTGTAACTGACAAATACACCTATTTGTGGTCCAAATATTGTTGAGTCAAACAGGACTTTGACCAAGTGTGCATAATAAAAGTTAAGAGAATAAAGAGAAAAAGAAAACAGAAATAATTGTCTTCATACCTGCATGCTATAAATTACAAAGTTTGATAATAAACACCATCTGGCTGAGCAGCCGTGAGGTTTACCTCTCTCATGAATGTGCACACTACATGCTGAGAGACAGAAAAACATGAAGCAAGACAAATCAAGGGGGTGCAGGATAAAAGGGAGATATAGAGGAAAAAAGAAGAAGAGAGGTAGAGAAGTGATGGAGAAAAGTAACAGAAGGAGAGATGAAAGCAGATGGTGGGAGTGAGTCAGAAAAACTGGAGATTAAAATCACAGTATGTTTGATTATTAAGAGATTTGTGACAAAGAAAACAAGCCCACACACAGATAAGTCAGGATACGTCCGGGATTAAAACTAAATTGTGAATACTGTGGTGCAAATTACCAAACAAAACACAACGCATTTCTACACTTGATGGAGGTTAAAGTGGCAGAAACAAGAGCAGATCAAACTTTTCTAATCCAAGAAATACAGGAAAGGATTTTTAGTTTTCACCACTTTCGGTCAATATGTCTCTCTAAATTGTCCTAAGGTGTGAGTGTGAGCATGCATGGTTGTTTGTCCTGTGTATCTCTGTGTTGTCCTGCAATGGACTGCTGACCTGTCCAGGGTGTACTCTGCCTCTTGCCTGATGACCGCTGGAGATAGCAACCCTCCCCCAATACCCTGCAAGGATAAATGCAGAGAGATGGATGGACGATACGCTTGTACAGTTCATCAATGCTGCCAGATTCCCTGTAAAAAATCGCTAGACTTTTGTTCTTTTGAGTAAAGAGTTTACTAAAGAGTTTTTCAGGAGATTGTTGGGATGTTTTAGAAAAATGTGAGTAACCAGAGTTCTGGACACAGCTGACCAGACACATGTTAAATTCATGCTAAAAAAAAAACCTTGTCAGAAGTCTATATATCTTTTACATTTCTCTCTACTCTCTCTTTGTTGGTTTCTAGACACAGCAGCTCATATTTACATGGGTTTTAGTGTGCAAACGAAGATAGTAGAAAATTGCTACCTGCTCCGTTTTACTGTAACTAAAACAAGAAATACCTCTGCAAGAGGAGATTTTTCTTGCAAAAAAATGATTAATTTTGTAAAAGTCTAAAATCTCAGCAATAGGATGAGATGTGCCATCATCTGGAGGGTGTCTCAGAGTAGAGCCATTGCTCCTCTATCGAAAGGAGTTGAAGTTGTCCCACTGAGAGTAGACCCAAAATTTGCTGGAAAAACCACATATCCCTTTTGGCTACGGAACGCCTTGGGACCACCCAGAAAGAGCTGGACCGGTTAGCTTTGCAACATGATCTTAGATAAGGGGAAAACAACGGATGATTGTGAAATGTGGTTGCTAAAAAAAAAAAAAAAAAAAAAAAAAAAAAACCTTAGTGCAATGAAACATGTTTTATCAGTTGAATTAGATTTTCCCAGAAAACTTCTCAGTATTTTTTTATTCATTTACCTAAACCAGGTAGCTAAACCCTGGTTTAGCTACCTGGTAATACCTGAATTAAATGAAAGGTTCATGATTTGGACTTTGAATCACGTCCTTGGCATGTCAGCAAGTTTTGCAGTTTTTTGATTCAGGTGTGTTTGAGCAGGGATACATCCAATAGTTGCAGGACTCTCGTCCTCAAGGAATGGAGTTATAGACTCCTGACCTAAACCTTAGATCCTCCTTTTAAACTTTTATCCTATCATTATTTGACTTCCACATAACACCTAAGGCAGCAACAATGATATGCTGAGACAAAGAACAGCTGCATTTAATTCCTGTTTCATCGAAGCAGAAACTGCTTGCTATATGTCTGAATATGTATCTAACTGTTTTTTATGTGAGTGGCTTTTTATGACTTTCAGAAAAGGCAAAGATGGGACAAAGTCTGTCTGTGTTTAAACAGATCACTCATTTTGTTTTTTGTTTCAGCTCAGCATGCCTTTAGTCACACATGCTTCAGCAAATAAAGCATCAACCATTTAAGATTACCTATAAGATAAGCATCTGATAAGCATTAATCTGTTAGTAAACTAGACTTTCTGGATTGTTTCTCATGTCTGAACCTGTTCAGCTCTTTTCGCTGGTTTAATGCAGAACTGTTTCAGTATTAATTCTGGGAACTCTCCATGACATCTGCCTTCAGTTTCAGCTTAAAGTTGAGTAAAGGCAGTTTCAAAACGCAGATAAGACTTCTAAAATAATTTTCATTTACTCATGTGATATTAAAACTTTACTATATAATATACATATAACTGAAAACTGTCAACAACAGAGCATCTAAAGTTATCTGACTTTCGTGAAGATCATTCACTTTATTTAGTTTCTGTAATAAGATCAGAAACTAAATAAAGTCAAAGCTGAACTGAACAGCAGGCTGGTAATGAGTCATGTGGGATGTGCTGCTGCTGTTTTCAGTTGGTTTTTCACCTCAGTATGTAAAGAAATATGTAGAAAAATGTTTGTCTATTCCACTTCTTCAAACATATGTATTTATCATAAACCATCTGCTGAGGTTTTCTCATCTAATTGGCTTTTTTTTGGTTGTCTGGCTCAACCTGGATAAAACTGCCATTAAAATGTTCTTTAAATATGGGCTGAAATTATTAACTTCCATTGACTAACACGAGTCAGTGTTGCAAGATGAATTAGACACAGTATCGGCCCTAACTGTTTGTTTTCACTCAAACTCAAGTTGGAGAAGTTATAGCAGTTCAAACATTAAGGAGAGAAATATTAATTACAGCTCTCACTGAGAAGCCTGCAATTTGTCAGATGTCAAAGGGTGATGAGATATGCTTTATTACTGCAGTCTGTCAGATATTATGTCTTGAAGTTGACTTTAATCATATCTGCTCATGATTTACCATCAGAATCTGAAAAATGTCTCATATCTCTCCCAGTGTCAGTTTTATGTGTATTATGTTGCTTAACAATGTCTAAACCATAGCTGAGACCAAATTAATACCTGCATTAGAAGAGTAGTGTTTCACTAGGAAACCATAGACCATCATCAGATGGATGGATGGGTGGATGGAGGTTAGTTTACATTATAGAGCTACCTTGAAGAAAGACATTTTACATTCAGTGATAACTGAACAATCCACGGGCAACTTAATGATATCCCTACAACCATCATCTTGACCATTCACAGAAAATTATGCTGACAAACATCTGTCCCCCCAACAAGTTCTATTGTTCCTTGTTTCTTAGGCGGTGATGAAGGCAAAGATTTCGACATCCAGAGGAACACAGGAACCATCACAATCGCCAGAAAGCTCAATGCCGCTCGCCGCTCCAACTACAACCTGACGGTAGAGGTCACAGATGGCCACCATAGTGCCACCACACAGGTTAGAAAAATGTATGAAAAGCAAATGACAAGCAGCAAAATGTTAACCCCTAAAACAAAATAAAGTATTTTTAAAACATAAAGAAAAACTCTGAAAGTTTTTATCATTCTCAGTCTGCAAAAAAAAAAAAAAATAATGCAACTTTTACTTTGTGCTTTGATGTGTTTGGATCAAAGGCATCTGGAACATTTTAATATAAAAAAGCTGAAATTCTCTGTATTGTCTGGTCTGCCTGTTTTAAACAAAGTAAAAAAAATCTTTTCTCACCCCACATGTGTAACAAGAAAAGGCAGTTAAACTGATTTTTCTGTTTGATCAAGCGAGACAAGCAACTGTAACTAGATAAAAGCATTTTTTTGACTGATAGGATTGTTTTTTTCCCTCTTCTTAAAGCTAAAGTTATGCAAACTAACAAAACTAAGGTTAGATATGAATAGATACCTTAATTTCATTCAGAAAGTTTTTTTATTAGGGATGCTTATTCATGATTCTGCATTTAGCAGCGGATCAGGTGCTGCATATGGTGCATCTTTAAAGCCTTGTCTTCCATGTATTATCTTCTTTAATTTTTCTATCCCACTTCCAAACTGCAGGCCTACATCCGAGTGCTGGACATGAACGAACACCGACCTGTCTTCTTGAAGCCGCTGTACGAGGTGAGAGCTGATCTTTAATCATATCGTGAATAATTCACCAAAGGTCATGCATGAGTGGTAATGATGGGGATGTTGAGATGCAACAGATGTAAAAAGCAACAGAGATGTGTCAGCAGTTTATAATAGAGTATAATATATTGTACAAAGTTTGAACAGTCAGTGGTGTTGAAATGTCTTCAAAAGAATATAAGTAAAAGCAAACATTAAAGAAAACCAAGACTCATGATATGTTATTCTTAAAAAAGCTTGATGTGGGTCGTATTATTTTTAGCTGAAATTCTTGCCTACATTTCATCCAGAGAGGCTATGACATGCTTAGCTGGATTTCCTTACAGAAACTTGAAATGCATTAGATTCTCAGGTGTGTGTTTCAACACAGGATCTTTGTGCATAGATCCAGGAAGAGATAAAAAAAAAAAAACTGAAAGAAAACACTGTTTAAGATAAGCTTTACTCCACCAACTCTTCTCCCTGTGTTAAAGCATAACACTTTATGCACAAAATGGAAAACAGAGCCAGAACCAGTGCAGCAGCTTTTCATCCAAATATCTGCATAAAAAACTGAAGATGTTTCTCTTAATTAGGAACTCTCTCCCATGAAAAAGATGTTTTATGGATTTTTTGTGATGTGTTAAATAGCTATAATTTTCTGCTTTTTGTCATGCAGTTTGGTGGATTTAGAAAGATTCTGTTTCTGTGCTCCCTCAACATGTAGTTTAACAAAATAAAGCAGATTTGGTCAGGTTGGAAAAGTGAGGCCTTAGAAAGCATTTGGTTCTTGAATTTGAGATGAGCAAATATGAATAACCTGGATATGACTTTGGGAGGGCAAGTAAAGGTTTTAAAAAGCTATGGTCTATGTTTTCTCTCAACTTTACAACACTGTTGTTTCACTATCTGGAGATGAGCAGATTCTTTCAGCTTGAGATTCCTCTTCAGCAACACTCCCTTCTTACATTACTTCTTTATAAGAACCATCGAGAATCAAAACACAGTAAGTGTTCCCAGACATGACCTGTGATAATCTGCTCTTGTCCTTAAGGTGAGAGTCCCTGAAGACACGTCCCTGTGGAAGGACATCCTGCAGATCAGTGCGAAGGACAATGACACCAACAGCAAGCTGGTGTTCTCCATCCACAGCAGCCTTCATCCAGACAGCACCAAGTTGTTTCGCCTGGACCCAAAGAGTGGTATCCTGGTGATAACGGAGGAACTGGACTTTGAGAAGATCTCTGTTCACACGCTCATCATTATGGTAACCATTTCATCTATCATGACAAAAAGAATCTAAAAAATAAAATTGGCATAGATGCTAGACTAGTGGTGCTTAGTTTGTAAAAATATTTTTTCTGAACAACTGACTTCTACTTGGGGTTAATTACCCTTCCTTTACCCATCATTGAGACATAACAGACAGGGTTCAGGAACAGAAACATAAAATATATCCGTGTTAGTAACAAAAAATATAAACATGTAAACACTAAACATTTTGGTTAAAAAATTGTATGAGTTGATAAAAAATTAATAGAAAAGTATCAAGATAAAGAAAAACACAATGAACAACAACTTATTAATTCAACTGATATTTAAATAAAAACCTTGCTACAGCGTTTGGTTTAAGAATGCAACAGTCTTTAACTCCTCGTAAGCTGCAATATTAATCGTCCTCTTCAGGTGCGTGACCAGGAGATCCCGGTGAAGAGGAATTTTGCAAAGGTGGTGATTCATGTGGAGGACTGTAACGACCATTCTCCAGCTTTCCTCAGCCCCCGTTATGAAGCCAGCATCTCTAATCTGGCTCCCGCGGGCTCTGAGGTTGTCCGAGTCAAGGCCCTAGACAAGGACATGGGGAGCAATGCAGACATCAGCTACTCGCTGCACTCTGGTGAGCTGCCCAGGCTTATTTTTATATTTTATTTGTGCTTGCTTCTTTTCACCTGAACCCTGCCTCACATTTATTTAGCAAAACAAACTCACTTCTGGAAGCTGTCTCCTTTACATCTGTAGCCTTTAAATGTCTCACACTAGGTTGTTTGGGATTACGGCAGATCATGAATGTTCAAAAATCCTGGGAATTTGTGAGACAGAGAATGATCTCCAACACCAGCTGCTGCAGTCGAACACTTTGTTGACTTAATGTTTCATACAGCAAACAACTTCCATATTTGTAATTGTTTTGTCTCAGATTCATGCTTATGAAGATAAAAATGACCAGTGGTGTAAGATAAATGTTACTGCTTCCAGAACAGTTTTTAATGTTTGTGCAAGACAGCAACAGAATCAATGAGATAATACTGTTATTACTGAACACCTTGAGAAATACTATCAAGGTAAAGAATTGTTTCCTGTATCTATTTGTGTAAAAAGACAAATTAACCATTAAAAACATACAACATTCTAATCTCAAACATCTAAAACTGTTACATAGATTAAGAAGTTTTTGGATGTTTAACACATTATGACCTACCTTCCTGCAGGTAACATTGACAACATCTTCTCCATTGATCCTGAGCTGGGCTCCATCAGTGTTTCCAAACTTCTGGACCTTCAGCCTCAGGACCAGTTCCACCTAACAGTAAAAGCTAATGATCAGGGCTTTCCTCAACGTTCTGACCTCTGCTCTGTTCACATCCACATCCGCATTTCTGATCAAACTCCACCCATCTTCCCTGTGGATGAATATTTAACAGAGGTCAGTGAACTAAGTGCTCCCGGCACGCCAGTGGTCACCATCTCAGCTTCCAGCCCATCTGCAGTGCATTATGGTATAGAGAGTGGAAACTTAAATGATACATTTTCCATCAACCCCTATACTGGCTTGATTTCCACCCAAAGATATCTTGATTTTGAAACCTGGGAGTCCTACAAGCTCAAAGTTACAGCCTCCACAACAGCTGGAGCCATGTCCAAGACTCTGGTCCATATCTATGTGATGGATGAGAATGATAATGCTCCTGTCTTTCAGCAGAGGGAGTACTTGGGTCAAATCAGTGAATCAGCTCATATAAACAGCATAGTGATAGGGAAAAGAAATGCACCACTGGTCATTCAGGCATCTGATGCAGATCAAGATTCAAATTCTCTGCTGACGTATCTGATCCTTGAACCTGAGGCGCTGAAAGTTTTCAAGATTGACCCAAGTATGGGTACCATCTCTTTAATTTCACCAGTTGACTTTGAAGCCAAAGCTGAATATCACCTCACAGTACAGGTGAAGGACTCAGGGGAACGGTCACTGTATGCAGCAGAGCCTGCCAAGGTTACTGTACGCATCCTGGACCTTAATGACTGTGCGCCACAATTCACTGCCTCTGTGTATGAGTCATCCATAATCTTCCCAGCCATCAGAGGTACTAAGGTTGTACATGTCATGGCCCATGATGAAGATTCGGCAGTCTCATACAGTATTGCTGAGGGAAATCTTCACAATGCCTTCTCAATTGATCCCAATACAGGAGTCATCACTGTGAGCAATGTGTCGGAGCTCAGGTCATTTTACCAGCTGACTGTCAGAGCTTCAGATGGCCTCTTTAAAGATTCAGCCACTGTCAACATAAATGTAACTAATCTGATGCCAAGTGATCTAGAATTTCAACAGAAAGTTTACTCTGCAAGCATTACAGAAAACCTAAATACAGTGAAAACTTTGGCAGCACTAAAAGTCTCAGGATGCTACTTGAATGAACCTCTTTTATACTCTGTCATCAATCCTATGGGAAGGTTTACTATTTCCCGGATGTCAGGGGTTCTTGAAACTACGGGCATTCCTTTTGACAGAGAGGAACAAGACATTTATGACATAGTCATAAAAGTTCAAGATACTAGAACTCCACCCAGAACAGCCACAGCTCAGGTCAAAGTTTTTATAGATGATGTTAATGACAATTCGCCGCAATTTCTAAATTTGCCTTTTTCAATGATGATTTCTGAAGACTCAGAGCCAGGAGATGTTTTATATCAAGCAACTGCCATTGACAAAGATCTGGGGGAAAATGGTTCTATCTTGTACTCTCTGGAGGAGGATTTTGACCTCTTCAGGATAGATCCAGATGTGGGAGATGTATCCCTTCAAAGACCTCTTGATTTTGAAGCCCTGAGCAAATATATATTGACTGTTGTAGCTTCAGATGATGGAGAGCCTAGTCATAGCACCACTGCTCAGCTCACTATTCAAGTAAGGAACAGAACCAATCCAGTTTTTCAAACTCTTCTTTATCCACTGAGAGTTCCTGAAAATGTTCCCCCATTCACCACCATCCTGCATGTTCAGGCCAGAAACCCTGAGGGGTATCGGCTCATCTACAATCTAGAGGAGGAAAATGCTTCAAAGCATTTTCACATCGATTTTAAGACTGGAGTGCTGACCATAACCAATCCTCTGGACTATGAAAGCCAGACCATGCATATGTTGACAGTTCGAGCTACTGATTCTGTTACTGGAGCCTTCTCAGAGGCATCTATTGAAATAGTAGTGGAGGATGTGAATGATAATGCACCACTTTTCCCACAGCTGACTTACAGTGTGAACATTGCTGAAGGGCTTCCAGTCAGCACCTCTGTGATCCAACTCAATGCTACGGACAAAGACTCTGGTACAAATCAAGATTTGACCTACCAGATAGTTAAAACTGAGGGGAACGAAGCTGATTTCTTTGAGATAAATCCTAAAACAGGACTGATTGTCACAAAACAGGTTCTGGATCATGAAGACATTAAACACTTTAATTTGAAAATCAAAGCCATCGACAATGGGACTGTTCCTCTCAGTAGCGAGGTGATGGTTTTTGTAAATGTCACTGATGTCAATGACAATCCTCCTGATTTTGTCAGTTCTCAGTATGAAGCTACTTTAGATGAAATGGCCAAATGTGGCCACATCGTCATTAAAATTCAGGCTTCAGATCCTGACTCTGAAGACCTCAGTAATCTTAAGTACAAGATCATTTCAGGCAACAAGGATCGATACTTCAACATAAATGAATCCTCAGGGATCATCTCCTTCTCCAACGTCTGCAAGAGGAATCTAGATCCTTACTACAACCTAACTGTGGCTGTATCTGACGGAGTGTTTCAGAAAACTGCCCCAGTTAGTATTGACATGATTAACAGCAACAGACACAGTCCTTACTTTAAACAGAGCATCTATGAGGCAGAGCTGGCTGAAAATGCAGAAGCGGGAACTCGTGTGATCCGACTAGCAGCTATAGATCCCGACGATGGGCCATATGGAAGCGTGGACTACACCATCATCAACAAACTGGCTGATGAAAAATTTGTCATCCACGAAGATGGTCAGATTGTTACGACTCAACCGCTGGACAGAGAAAACCCCACCCAGAAAGTCATAGCAATAAAAGTGATGGCAAAGGATGGTGGTGGAAAAGTGGCATTTTGTACAGTTAAAATTATTCTCACAGATGAAAATGACAATGTGCCTCAATTCAAAGCATCTGAATACCAAGTTTCAATTCAGTCGACTGTAAATAAAGGCTCCCCTGTCATTCAGATTATGGCTTATGATGCAGATGATGGTAAAAATGCAGATGTGACCTACACTGTGGATGAAGCTGAGGAGGTTGTGGAAGACATCATCGAGATCAACCCTTTCACAGGAATGGTCAGTGTTAAGGAGAGTCTGGTTGGGATGGAAAACAAGATCTTTAACTTTAAAGTAAAAGCTCGAGACGGCAGCCTCCCCTTTTATAACTCCACTGTCCCTGTTCAACTGAAGGTGGTTCCTCCAGAGGTTCCCCTGCCAAAATTTTCAGAACCTCTTTACACTTTCTCTGCTGCAGAGGATTTTCCCATCGGGTCAGAGATCGGTTCTGTGAGGGCCGACTCCGACATGCCTCTCATTTACAGCCTAGTCAATGGGAACACTGTGGAAAGCAACAAAGACAAAGTTTTCAGCCTGGACCAGGAAAGTGGAACTCTGCTGCTACAGAAGACTATAGACCATGAAAAGACAAAGTGGTACCAGATAGATGTGATTGCTCAGGGGAACCATAATGGGACAGACGTTGCATCGCTGGTCTCCGTCAGCATCCAGGTCCAGGATGTGAACGATAACCATCCCATGTTTGATGCAAGCCCATATAGAGCCTTCCTGGCAGAAAATATGCCTGCTGGAACCACTGTTATTCAGGTAAGACAAATCAGGTTTTCTTTTATAGGTTTACTGCTTCTAATATATTGAATGGGTTTACAAGACTGAGGTCCACTAAGGTTCAAGAAAATGCTAAATTTCTTGTCTCTTGAACAGAGAAGCCTAATTTGGCCTCTAGTGCAGTGAGTCAATATTTGCATGTCTACTGCTTACACATGGGCTGAAAACAGAATATATATTTTCTTTAAAAAATATAATCAACATATTTAAAGACTGAAAGGACTGCTAAGAATATAGGAAATTAATAAAGGCCTAGGAAAAATCTTTACTTCTGAAAAATGTTTTAAAAGACATGCAAATCTTTCTGTTAGTTCAAAAATCTTCTGGACTGTTAGTTCAAAAATCTTCTGGACTGGGTTTGATGTTTTACTTAAAAATTTTAGGTAATTAGACAGTATAGTCATCTTGGAAAATGATTGGATTTAGGTAAAAAAAAAAAATCTTTATTTATTGAGACAGCAGCTGGAATTCTTAGGTTTACTCTAAACCCTATGTCAGTGTTTTACCAGCATGTATCATAAAATGCCACAGCAGATTTCTGCACAAAATATACTGATGGGTGTCTGACCTCTAGGTGACAGCTAATGATCCAGACACAGACACCAATGGCCTGGTGACCTACAGCTTGGAGACGCTGCCTGATGACACCCAGCTTGACATCAATGAGGTGTTTGCCATAGAAGGAGAGAGCGGCTGGATCACCACTCTGCGGGAAACAGACTGTGAGACTCTCAGAGTCTACAAGTTCAATGTGATTGCCACAGATCATGGAGGAGACGTCAAGCTCTCATCCAGTGTCCTCGTGGAGGTGATGGTGACAGACGAGAATGACAATCCGCCGAAGTTCACGGATGACGTATACCACGGCTCAGTGGTGGAGAATACCACCCCACTTGAACCAATTCTCTCAATGACGACCACAGATGCCGATGTGTCTTTGGAGAACCGTTTAATAACGTGTTACATCACAGGTTTGTAGGTCTGACTCACAACTTGCTTGGCCAATAGGTTTTTGTATGCTACTGCTCCCTGGAATGTGGTTATCTGTGCAAGCGCGCGTAAGTGTTTTCATCAGTGAAATCACTTTTTGGTCTGAAGATGTACTGCACTGCGGGATTTTTCAAGACATTAATAAGGCAAAATGAAATCTGTGTTAATCACCCTCAACTGAGTCACATTATTCCACCTCCAATTAATCCCAAAGTGGAGCAGCGTGACAACACAGGAATACCAACTGGATGCCCTGCAGCTAACAGCACAAACAGAGCCTTGAATAAATGCAAATCCAAGACGGTTAAACTGCTCTGAAGGAGCTGTCTGACACAGAGATGAGAGTTTGTTTTGGAATTATTTACAATGGAAGGGTTCATCTCAGGCCAACACTGGATTGTCACAGAAAAAAAAAAAGAAACTTAAAACAGCCCACCCCATGTGTTAATTTATTTAACGTTTTTCTTATTCTAAATCAACAAGAATTTGTTATTTTTTTACTGTTGACTTCAGGTTCCCAGGGCAAATGTTTTTTCTTAGTTTTGTCTAAAGACAATAGTACTTTTGCTCTAAAAGGAGTTTAAACATTTTTTTTTCTTTGTTAATAAAATATTCAGGAATAATTAATGTGTAGCCCCATAACAAAAAGAGGGAATTATATTCTCATTCTATTAACAGCTAACAAGTTAGCTTTAGGTTGCTTTGCTTCCTTCCTCCATGTTACACCTTGGTGTTTCCATTTTTTAATGTCCCTATTTATTTATTTTATTTATTTATTTTTTGCAGTTCAATATTTTGATGAATAACACAGTTTAATATTTCTTTTAAAATGTTTTCTTTTCTCCTTTAACTTTATAAAATTTTAACTTAACTATTTTTTATGTTGTAATCTTACATTTCAATTTTGGTTCTACTCTCCAATTATATCAGCTGAAATATGAAACATTATGACCCCTAACCAAAGTAACTTCAAAGAACTTTACAGATGTGTAAGAGAAGATGCATGGTGGTAGAAAGAAAGCTGAGGCATACACCCCCATTTTAACCCCCTAAAATTTTGTCAGAAGAAGAGACCAACATTGCAAATATATAAAATGTTGTAAAAACCATTATATCATTTACAATTTAAAGAAAACCCGCTTGGCATCTGTTTGTTTCCACAGTTCAGAAACATTCTTGTTTTCTTTGCAGTTGGAAACAATTCCCATCAAAATGATGAATATCCCACCCACAGACTACAATGGAATACAAGAAAAACCAAAACAAACAAACAAAAAAATAGTATGCAAAATACTTGTTTACATTTTCTCATTCTTCACATCAGTAAATAAAATATGACATGACTTGTTTTTGGGTTGCCAGTATTTTAACATTTTCTTTTTGATGGCAATAGTTTGAAAAATAAAAGAATACTCAAAAAATACCACTGCTTATAAATGCACACAGAAACCTGCAACAGGCACAAAGGTGTAAAACTGAACATCTGCCTGTGACAGTTAACAACATACATATTTTTCTAAATTCAAACTTTTATTTGATTTCTATTTTATTGTTGTTAAAACTTCAAATGCAAAGAAACTTTGCAAATAAATTCTTGCATTTTGCTGTGAAAGCAAATGAAACTTAAACACATCTTCGTGTAAAAACCATTTGTCTTATCTTCTTCAGAAGGGGAGAATTTTAACTTCATATGTGATATTTACATTCTAATTATAAAAGTTTGCTCTTAGTGGCTACTCTATAATGTCAACACTGTAATTTAAAAGTGTAAATTACATCTTGGGGGCAATTAATGTTGGTGTTTGTGCAATAGTATCTTAAACAATTTAGTCTCAGTACCTGAATGGCAGGTCGGGACAGTTCCTGTCTTGAGGTTAAACCCTTTGTTTTTGTAAGAAACCTCAAGTTCAGTCTTTGCCTGCATGCATCACCTGTCAGACAAGGCTTGAGTGTGATTGTGAGGCAACAGAAAAAAACAAATAACCTAAAATCATAAGTGTATTGTGCAAAAAATCCCTCTCAAACAATCTTAAGAGGACAGTAACAGATATGAAATGATTGGAGAATCACAAAATATTTTCTGGTGCAATGGCAGTTGAGTCAGCAGATTCAAAAACGTGACGCAGCTCCTTTTTTCCTCTTGCAGATGGAGACCCGTTGGGCCAGTTTGCCATCGTCCAGGAGGACGAGGGTCAGTGGGGTCTGATTGTGAAGGAGAGTCTAGACCGAGAGACCAAAGGCCGATACACGCTGCGAGTGACTGCCACTGATGGGAAGTTTGAGGCTCCGGTTACTGTTGATGTTCACGTTTTGGACATCAATGACAACAGTCCACTTTGTGAACAGGTGAGTTATTCCACTGCATCACTGACAAAAAGCTGCTGGTTCTCAGATAATCTGTTGATCCTCGGAGCTAATGAGCTTCACTGCTAGAATCTACTGATTAGGCAGGTGCCTATTTATTGTTAGGATCTGCTCTCTCTTGAGGGAATACAAAGGAGGAGTGCTGTTTTTATATCACTACCTGCATTGAATGCACTAAATGCTTATAAAAGATATCAAGAAACAATTCAAAAGTTCATTTCATTTTCATTTTATTATTTCATTAGTTTATTTAAAACAGGGACAATGTGCCAAAAAACATTAATAAAATATGCTTTGCACCAGATTTAGCTTAAGCTAGTGTCCATCTGTAGTCCCTGAGCAGGTCAGTTAGTAAAACAGTCTACTATCATAAAACATAGAATAAAAATCTCCATATACCTTACATACAATCACTATACAAGGTCATAAAATTACAACAATATAAATAATACTAAATGCCAAACTGCTATTCTGTAATCACTAATCCTGAGATTTCAGTTATTTTTCAATGTGAACATTGTTGATTTTCTAACACTTGTTTCCTAACATTATATGTAAAGTTCTTCAGGTTTGTGGAAAGTTTAAGACTTTCTGGGAGTTTGTTCCATTCTGTAATGCCTTTGAATGAGAAGGCTGTCTGTCCAAATGTCGAGTTACGTTTGGGTTTTCTGTAGTCATTAAAGTTAGTAGACCTGGTGCTCCTAGTCTTCAGCACAGAGCAGAGCTGGACAAAGTTTTTCAGAGGTGGAGGTGCAGTATTATTCACAATTTTGAAGATAAGCTGCACATTAGAATCCACAATTAGGTTGTTAAAATTTTACATTTCATTTTTTTTCTAAAATGTGACAGTGATGTGTCTCAATGGCTTTTTATCTAGCACTTTTAGGGCCTGGTTATATAAAGATTTTAAAGGTTTTATTGTTGTCTCATTTGCTTGAGACCAACATGGAATACAATAATTAATGTGATAAATTATCATTGCTTCCAAATACATTTTTGCAGTGTCATGAGTCAATGTATTTCTAATCTGTCTGAAAACAGATAAGCTGTATTTTAAAATATTAGAAATTTTGTTATGTGATTTTTGAAGGTAAAAGTTGAATCCAAAACAAGTCCTAAAATTTAAATTCCTCTACCACTTTAAGTTTTCTATGGCATACATAAATGGGGGTGGGTTAATTTAGTAGCTACACTGGTCACGTCATCTCCATGCACATAAACAACAGCGTCATCCGCATAACTCTGCTCGTCCATATCACCGCATACTGATGGAAGATCGTTTATGTAAAGAGCAAATAGCAATGGCCCCAGAACCGAGCCTTGTGAGACACCCATGTCATTAATCTTAGATGTTGATAACTTGGTATTAACCCGTACGTACTAGACACTGTCCCAGAGATAGGATTCTACCCACTGCAGTGCTCTGGGAGCCAGATTGTAATTAATCAGTTTCTTCAACAAAACAGAATGGTTGACTGTCCAAAAAAAAAACAGGTCCTATGACCCCACCTTTGTCCAGTTTTGTTGTTTCAACCTCAATATAAAAAAAAAACAAACAAAAAAAAAAAACATGCAGTATCGGTGGAATGGTTTTTTTCTGTATTCAAAGTGCATTGGATGTGACAAATTATTTTTATTAAGATGTTCTTTTAATTGCTCAGCAATTACTTTTTCAGTAACCTTTGAGACAACAGGAAGTATGCTGATGGGCCTGTGATTGCATACTTCATGTTTGTTCCTAGATTTAAGTACAGGAGTGATTACTGCGTTCTTAAAGACAGTAGGAAATATGCTTTCCTCAATTGATTTATTTGTCAAGTATGCAAAAGAGGTTTTAAAAAATTCTCTATGTTTGTTAAGAAAAGCATTATTCATTCCCCATGTATCTTTACTTTCAGAATTTATCAATGATAGCAATATTTTGTGAATTTCAAATCTGTTTGTTATTCTGAGATTTTGCCCATCTTGATCCTTTAAAACAAGTAGTTCTGGTGCTTGTGTGGCATTATGACACAGCAAAGTTACTTAACTGATACTATAAAATAATTGTTAAAAGCATAAGAAACTAGTTGAGGAGCTGTCTCTGGTAATTTCTGACTTTTAAAATTCTTCCAACCAGTTACTTTATCAATAATTTGCCAAAGCCTTTCAATGTTGATTTAATTTCTCTTTGGGATAAATGAAGAATTTTTTAATTGAATTGAATTTCACTTTGCATGTTCAATTAAGTTCATGAAAAAATTTCCTTTAGTCTGCTTAGAAATAAAGCAACATGGTTACTTTATTTCTAAGCTCCTTGTACCAGAGTATATCTATCTGAAGGCCTGTTTTCAGAGACTTCTCAAAGGGGTCATGACAACAAATTAATTTTTTCTGTGGTTTTTGGGGGTATAATATGATCTGTTGTGCACTGATGAGGCAATGTAAATGTAAAGAGTTGGTATCAAAAGCCCTGCTCATAGGCGGTCAGCTTTGTTTATTTGCTCAAAAACAGACAGATCAGAGAGCAATTTATTGTTCCACCTATGTTATCTTCCTACGTAATTCACATTCTCCAGTCAGAGCACACCATCAAGTAAATAGCCCTCCCCCTTCCTTCTCCCCCTTCCCCCAAAATACAAGATCAATCAGTGTTTGGGAAGAATTAGTTATATGTGTTGCATTCTTCATTATTTGAGCCATGTGAAACCTAGTTGTTATTTGTTTTAGTTCTTTTTAGTTTCGTTGAACATTAAGCTTTGGTCTTTAAAATAATCTTTGTCAAAAAGTCTTGTTTTACATTGACTGTTATACAAGGTGAGGTTTGTTTCCTCTGCTCCTAATATAGGTAAGCAAGTAAAATTGATCTATATAGGTCTTCTCATAGAGAAGATTCACACAGTGCTTTATAATATAAAATACCAAAAAGTGCAAGGCAGTTTATCAGGATTTAGGAATGCCTGTGAAAATAGATACATTTTCAAGCTGCCTGTTAAAAATGTCAGAAGTGGTTAAAGCCTCAGGAACCCACTGGAAGCATGCAAGGGAAGCAAGTCAGAGAGGCATAGCCTGAACGCTGTTGAAATATAGTTCTTCAAGAAATCTGAAATCTGTATTTGTGGGTCCAAACCATGTAAAATCCAATTCTAATTGGGGTATCTCTAGAATTTGTATATTTTCATTACTGATACAGTGTTTGGTATTTAATGGTTGGTAAATATGTTTTAAAACATGTAACAAAAAATTACACTCATTTTGTAATTGTTAAAGCCCATCAATTCTGCCCGATTTATCCATATATCAGTTTGCCAACCTGAACAAGTGAAACGTAATTGGGAGGCCTGATTATTTGTCTCATCCTCTGTCTCTAGCTGGTGTACACAGAGGGGGTGATGGAGAACTCGCCACCAAGGATGTTTGTTCTCAAAGTTTCTGCTTCGGATCCAGATGTGGGAGCGAATGGTGAGATTTCGTACACGCTGCATGGTCCAGACGCAGACAAGTTCCATCTGGATCCAAGAACAGGTATGATGGCGTATGTTTAGGGTGAAAACAGGCACTCTCGCTCTGTGAATGTCTGGGATGGTGATAATATCAACAATCTGCAGCTGTAATGAACGAACAGGAGCCAAAAGCTTCTTTATTATCCAGCAGCTAACTGACTCACATCTATTCTCTCTGTCACCTAAAATTTGTATTCCTGATTTTATGGAAGGACCAGACTTTTTTCACTTTGTTACATCCTTCTGAGAACAATTACCTCTTTCACTGTAAATTGATAGGAAATGCATCTTAAAATGCAAATTTGTGGCCACAAATACATTTTCTTAACTTTTCACACAACACTATTTCCTAAGTTGTGAGAAAATCTTGTCATGATGGATGCCAATGTTACTGTAGATTAGCATACAGTAGTTAGCTTCATTTCCCTCAGAATAAAAGATTTTTTAAAAGTATTTCTGAATCCACCTGCTCTCAGGTGAGCTGTTCACTCTGGCTGTGTTGGACCGTGAGATGCATGCAGAATTCAGCCTGGTGGCAAAGGCAACTGACGGTGGTGGTCGATCCTGTCAGGCCGACATCCTGCTGATGATCCAGGACATGAACGACAATCCGCCCCTCTTCTCCTCAAGCCACTATGAGGTCACCGTGTTTGACAACACAACGGTTCGCACACCGATCACTGTCATATACGCCAAAGACCCAGACACAGGTGAGCAACTGCTAACATTTAGAAATGGGAGGTTTACAGCTTAGTAAGAACAACGTATTGTTTGTCTCAGGTCCCAACATGCTGAGGTAAAAAATTTGGCCTCACAAGCTGGGTTTTGTATGTCTAAAATATGCATGTGTATAAGTGTGTTTTTTTTTATCCAAAACATAATAAAACTCTAATCCATTTGCAAAAGAGTCCATTCTTCTGAAACTCCCCCTTGATAGATTTTCAGTCATTCCAGTTGTCTGCATACAGATTTAACTCTTAACCCCGAGGGCATTTCAGAAAAAAAATTGATATGTTTAGCTTTTCTTAAATTTACGGGGTGACTCTCGCACTGTCACCAAATTAAATTATAATCTGAATGTTGTGGGTTCGATTCAGGCGTCTTCCTGCCACTAGTCAACATGCCCCTGGCCAGGGCAACTTAACCCTAAGTTGCCTGCCGGTTTGTATATCGGTATATAGATGTGCACATATTATTGAGTGTGACTGGTTGTGGTTGTGGCATTAGTGTAAAGTGCTTTAAGTTGTATGACTAGAAAAGTGCTGTGTAAATTCAGTCCATTTATTAATTATTCACATTTTTTACACCCATGTGTACTTTTAACGGCGTTCTTCCTCCTTGCTGTCATCTGGAACTTCACCGTGTTTTCAATATCACCTTTCAGTCTGTGTAAAATCATAACTTGCTGAGCGTAGCCACCTTTTTAATCTCAGTGTAACAACTAAACATATTGATGCATAACACTGTTTTATGGGTTGTTTACAGTTTAAATCAATTTTTTGTGTGTTGTGTTCTTCTTTTTTTGGTGGGGTGGCTATGTAAAAACAAGACTAAGTGGTAAGTTTAAAAATCTTGGTAAATTCAACATACAAACAAGTTTAAATCATCATCACTTGGGATTTGCAACCTTAAAAGGAAGCTTGAGCTCCACAGTCAACTAAAAACAAGTGTTTTGTCTGCACTTGCAGCTGCTTCCAAGGTCATTAGCATCTGCCACTGCACTGAATGTCACTGTTAATGTAGACAATCTGCAGTGAACCCTACAAAAATCTCTGACGACTGTTATTTCACTTTGAGCCTAACTCACATGGAAAACCCCCCACTAGTTATTAATAGTAAATAGTAAAAATACTTTTAATAAAAAACCTAGAAAATCTGACTGTAAAGTAAAATACTCAACACTAAACTCTAAATACTAAATTTGGCCATTCATTACAGTAAAACTGTCTTCTGAAAAATAAAAAGTTAGGGTTTGGCCCTTTCGCATCAGTGTGAACTGGTTGTGTTTGTGATAAAGTGAAAAGCAGGGACGTAATTGTTCATGTATTAGTGTCAGACTGTCATAGTCTCGTGCATTTAGTCTGATCACAATCCTCTTTCATCTAAAAGACGATGTTCACATTTTATTGCATCTGTTGGTGCCTTGACAGAAAATGAGTAGATGAGGAGACTATCCAAGGCACTCCACACCAAAGCAATGCAGAAATAGCTGGTGATGATCACATGCAGTACCTTGAATACCTGCCTGCTTGTTTTTAATCAGCAGTGAAATAAAGTTGCAGTTTTTCACTTAGTTAAAAGAGAGTGGTTGACACATGAAAAGCCAAATTAGTCTCAGTTTCAGTCTCTCAGTCTTCAAACACCTTTTGGTGCAGAAGCAATGCTCCTAAGCATTGTGTGACACCAAACGGTTGTAATCATTAAAATGTTTAATATTAAATTTAATTTTGGGAAAAAAAATGTCAGTTCTCTGTTGCTTTATTTTGCATGACATTAAGACCATATGAACAAAAAGTGACACCTCTTGCCATTTTTAGATTCAGTACTTTCATCTAAAGTTTTCAATGGAGAAAATGCCAGAGAAGCTCTGATTAGTTGATGGCCAAGAGGCATGTGCCGGTTATTTGTACCAAAGGTATTACAAGGTTTTAAGAAGTTCCAGTTTCAAAACCTCTATCTTTTTCCACCATATTTTGTTCTACGCCTTAAAGTATTATCAGATTACAGAAGTGTCAGAGTGACTGAAGACTGGAGTTTTCCAGTTGTTTGAAGCATAGAGTAACATGGCACTCCCCCTCCTTTTCCCTATCTGGTGCTACACACTGCTGGTCAGCTGGCTGGAAGAAGGACACTACGTCTTCCACTCACTCACAAGAAACTAAAAATTGTCTTTAACTGTTTATAGACAGTCTTGGTGTGAAGAATAAAAATAAATGATGGGGTTAGCATCATGATGTGGGGTGGCCACCTTCTATTCATATTAAGGTAACACAGTTGGGAAGCTACTAACAGCACGTGCATTAAGTAGTTGGCAGTGTTTATTTTAGATTTTGCTAGTATTAAAATAAAAATAGGAATGAATAAATTGTATAGATAACATTATTTAACCATCAATTTTGAATTATTTTAGCATCGGTTACAAATTTATTGCATTTCTGTTTTTTTACAGCAGTTAGCTCATGTTTAATTTATATTTTTTGTCTAAATCCGATCATACGGTGAAACTAGTATTTTTATACGCAATTATATTGCAAGAGAACCTCTCACCCTCACAGTGTGTGCTCTCAACAGTTTCCTGATACTGCTTGTACATTTTTTGGGGGGCCACTCAATGTTTTTTCCTGTTAATAAGATGATCGTGGTATGTCCAGAGTTTATGTTTGTTTTTTGTTTTTGTTTTTCAAATAACCGCCAGTGATTAAGCACATACAGAGAGCAAAGTCAGTAGAGTAACCTAAGGAAAAGTTTTCTTCTTTAGAAACTCGCAGCTGAGCCCAGTCTGATCAGATGTGTCTGTCTGTTTGTAGTTCAAGTGTTGAAAGGTTTATGGTCAAAGTCTGATGCACTGGCATGACACAAATGTAAAGAAACTAATCTCAGAGTCTGCCCATAAACCAGCTGGTGCAGGCTTTTTGTGCAAGGCATATTTAGGCAGCTCAGCCACTCCTTTAGATGTGCAGCAGCTTGTTTTCTCCTGCTTTTCCAACCTTCTTACAAATGAGACATGCAGATAGGTCTGTTTGAGGATTTACTTTGTCTGCTGGTTACACCAGCATCAGTATGCATCTGGAATGATTTGATATATTTTCTTAATGAGGAACATCAGAAAACTTTGCAAATCCAGCTGTTGGCTTTTAAATATTGAGACGGTTTCAAAGAACAAATCTTAATTTCTGAATAAAATACACTGAAGTTTGTTTTTTCTTTCATGGCTACTGAGAGACAAACTGCTTAGCCTTCATCTGTTGACCTTTAATCAAAACACTCCAAGGAGTCCAGTTGATCTTCTACAGAACATCTAAACTTGCTTGTGTGACAAGCTGACATATTTGAATGTTTATGAGGTTTTATAATACATGACCAGGTCAATGCCATGATGAAAGTAAGAGCTTCAAACATAAAGTAGTTCAGAACGTTAATGCTGATGTCATCGTTTTTTCATATATGCCTTATGGAATATCACTACATTTTATCTTGCCACAGAATCTCAGATAATTTCTCAAGATAAGATAAAATTTTATTTTCCACCAAGGTGGAAATTTTCCTTGCATTTTAATTGGTTGGGAGGCAGCAATTGGTGGAGCTTGCCCAGGGAATCATTTATCCAAGAACTGCCACTGACTGGTGTTGATATCTGTGCACAAATGAATAAAACGTGCTCCATCTATGAAGGCTGCAAGTCTTTCACCAAGTTCAGCTCCAAGTTGGATGCATTTTCTGCTTGTTTTCCTCTTTATCTTTATGTCCCTTTTTCTATCAAGCAACTGCCAAATAAAGACCACTGTTGTCTATAAAGTGTGATTCTATAGTAATAGTAAACGATTCAGGCTTAATGGTTAGTTAGTGGTATTTTATCCCTTAAAAGACCACTTCTAACAGATTTTTGTGCTGTTTTTCAATAGACTCTCACTATAGATCTCTTAAGATTGTCTCCTCCTCCACCAGATTTTAGACTTTTAAGGGACATTTTTAAAGACAACTATTTCCATCATTAGGCACTCTTGTAAGAGCAACCAGCAAATTATTAATTTGTTTTGTTCCCATTTAAAATACATTAACAAAACAAGCTCTTTTATTAAACTGTCGAAAAGTTTTTGGAAAAAAATAAAACTAAAAACTTTTTTTCACAAATATTTGTGCACAAAGAAGTGAAATTTAGTTGATTTTCTCTTGTCTTTTTTTTTTTTTTACTTCTTGAAATGAAATGTTTAGGCTTAAGTAGTTTAAAATTCCTGTTTTTCAGGAATAAACTCAGAGGTGAAGTACTCCCTGCTGGCTGGAGACGCTGGTTACTTCTCTCTGGATGAGTTCTCTGGAGTCCTGCGACTGGAGCGACCTCTTACCTCCGACACCCCACCAACATTTGAGTTGAAGGTTAAGGCAGCAGACCGTGGCCTGCCTCGCCACCTGTACTCTGTTGCCACGGTTACAGTGGATGTGGTTTCCCTGGACGACTACCAACCAGTCTTCTTGAGCTCGGAGTACACCGCCCAGCTTTTAGAATCGTTGGTTGTCGGGTCTGAGGTGTTGAGCGTGTCAGCGCTCACCAGAGACGGGGGTGGTCCGGATCCCATCGTGTACCGCATCATCTCAGGAAACGAGGATGGACGCTTCCAGCTTCACTCACAAACAGGTCAGGACTGATTCTTTTCTTTTGCCCCACATATCTAAAAACTGATTTTGTTTTCTGAGGTGACTTTACAAAAATAGCATCAGTGGTTTGTGAGAACTGTTCTGTGTGTGTATTCAAAGTTTCCATAAACTTTCAATATAAATATCTGTAAATCCTAAACAGTCTTTGCTGAGTGGAAGAATAGAGTATTCACCACTATGAGAACTTTCTGCCATACCTGCCATACCTAACCCTAAATATCTACAATACATTATGATCATGATTAATGGCATTTCAACACTTCATTCTGTAGGGAATTCATTTGCATTGTATTAGTACAACAAAGACAAACCAGGGAGATGAAGCTTTTGAACCCAAGCAAAAGGTTTTGATTTGATCTCCTTCAAGGTGGCTGAAGGCTCCATCTCTTTTTACTAAAAGTATCAATGGATTATCGTAATTAAGACTTTTCTTAAATAAATTAATACATATTCTTCCTGTATTAGTATGCAAAAGCAAACTTTCTCCTGTGATGTCAACAGTGTGAGATGCTTAAGGGGTTATGAATGAGCTTTATAATGTAAAAGTTTAATGTATAATTAAAAATCAAAAACACTGCAAGTTTTTTTTTTTTTTTTTTTTCTCAAACACGTCTGGTGTTCTTTTCCAAGGCTTTCTAATTACATCCAGCATTCATCCTTCTCATGTTTTAAATATAAAAAAAAGATTAGCTTTTTGTAATGATGAAGAGGTGAGCATTTGGTGTAATTTTTACTCTCCCTGTTGTCTGCTGAAACACAAAACTTTGAAGCTTCAGAGTGGTTAGAGTTTTAGATTGCCTTGCATCCTGCTGCAAATAAAACCATGAAAAGTTTAGAAAGCTGAACAGAATCCTAAACTAAATTCAGCAACTAAGCCTATCAAATGAAAACAAATTTGATGAGACTGCTAAGAATGTGGACCTACCTCTGATATCCAAGTTAAAACACAATTTAAAATTTGACTTTGTATGTAGAATTTAAAGCATCATGAATAAATTGTGTTCACAGGAAATGTTGCAGCACAAGTTCACCTTTTGATGTGATTCTTTATAAATTATTGCAGTTGGTTTGAAACAAGGAAGGAATGAAGCCTACATCGCCACCTGTTGGCATTAATCTGCCTCAAATTGATGCCAGCATGCTGTAAACAAAACTTAGAATCCCACAGAGCTTTTTTTCCCCATCTACTGCAACCTCAGTGCTCCTCCCAGCTATCACCCTGTTAGTTCCAGCTGTGAGTGTGAAGCTCCTGCTGTGAAATCCATGTAGGAACAACAACAGAGAAGCTCAAACTGTCTGCATTTTCCCCTGAATCTCTTGGGTGTTTTTAGATGTGAAAACAGCTGATGACCCTGAAAACTGCTATAATATCAGCAACTGAAGTGATGAAACATCATTCACAGAAACATTATTCACTCACTGGTTGGTGAAGAATACACTAGACAATTTATGTTTTATTTTGCTTTTTAAGAAATGTGAATTCTTTGTGTGATAAGCAATAATTTCCAAGGAGGCTGCAAAGGACAAAGCTGTGAACAGTAAATCTCACATTGGCTGTACATCAGGAGGTATTTTTCCAATACTTGACAGCAAGTAGTTTGTCTTGTCTTATTTAGGAGCCAGATGGATAAGGTCTACACCTCATGGCCACTTAATATGTCACTGAATCATAATGAAGGGTTCAACAGTCAACAAATCTCTCAGTGGTTTGTAGTTAAGTGCCATCAGGAAAGATAAACTAATCATGTGACAAATAGGTGAGTTTGTCTTCTAAAGGAGAAATAACAACAAAGTTCTGTGGGATTCTGGTATGTCCATTTTCAGAAGTAAATAGTTCATTGCTTCAGCTTTGCATAAATCACAATGATTTTTTTTTTTTTTTTTTAATTGTATGTTTCTGTTTCACAGAGGTAAAACAGTAAGCTTGAAATTGTTAGTGGTAACAAATTTAAATGCACATAATATCAATAAATTATCACAATTTGACTGAGTCTATGAGAACTTATTTCCGAAAGCTGGACTTGGGGTTTAATCAATAAACAATACTATTAAACGGCAGAGATGGGGGTGGTCTGAAATACACTGAAAAATACACATTTTTCAATGTATTTCAGAAAAATCTGTTGAGAGGACAACCATTAGTCATGCACCCTGCAAATCTGGCCTTCAGGGAAGAGATGCTAGAATAAAGTCTGTGTTGAAACAAAACAATAAGAACTTCCATTCGCAGTTTGCTACAAGCCAAGGGGACATAACATAAAAGAAGGGGCTCTCCAACGAGAAAAAAAAAAAAAAAAATTTGGGCAACATTCTGTGTGTGGCAGAAAACTTAGCCTGTAAATCACCCTGAACAGAATATTCCCACGGTAAAAGAGGACAGTGGCAGCATCATTCTGTGGGGATGCTTTTGAGAGTTTGGAAGATGTATGGAGCTAAATACAGGGCATTAGTGGAAGAAAACCTGCTAAAGGTTACAAACCACCTTGGGACTGAAGCAAATGTTAATTCAAAGACAAGCAGTTTCAGTTTTCAGTTCAGTTTCAGTTCAGTTGCTGTGAAAAGTGGTTCTACAAATCTATAACTCAGGGATGACTAAATAGAAACGTATGCCTGGCAAACCCTGTATTATTTTCCTTTCATTATCATATAAACTGACCTTAAAACACAACAAATTAGTGACCGCAACAGAGCATGGAAGATTTCAAAGAGAAAGCACTTCAATAAAGCACTATATGCAGTTGTAGAACAAATGTTATTTTAAATGAGAAAAACTAAACAGATTGATCCATATATTACTAATCTTTTTCCTTGTGACACCTACACACTATTGCCACAGAAAGATGTGTAGCAACTTGACAAGTCTTTTAATCCTCCACTATTTACAGCAGCACAAGATTTTCCTTTCAATAAAAAAGTAAAATAGATCTGTACTAATCTTTTTTGAGCATGGTATTCTAGTGAAAGCAAAGTAAGCAGACTTGGTTCTTATTGTTTGTAACTAAAAGCAAATTAATACCCTGCAGCTTCTAATGGGTTTTAACAACCTTTGCTGTTGCTCCTGAGAGCGACACTGTTTGTGTTCACAATAAGATTTGTGAGAAGTAGAACGACAAACAAACCTCACCCAGTTCCTCCTCTGTGGGAAGTCACTCCATGCTGTGTGGAATGAGTTCAGACTGCTTGGAGCAAAATAGTGAAACAAGTCCGCACTGATAGAAACCTTGCAGCAGGAAGAAAAAAAACTGCTGCTGTATGTTTAAATCAAAGTCTTACTACAGTGCAGGCTTCTAACAGGCACTGCCACAATAAATCAAAAACATTACCATAATTACTGTACGAGCACAAATACCTCTGCTGCAGTGAGGAGGATCCATGAAAACTCCAGAGACATGCTGTGAAGCAGTGGCTCCCAGCATGATCCCAAAACCTCACTTTGAAAAATGTTTAACATCAATGTTTTAGTGGGTAGTTTGGCCCAGATGTGTAAAAACCTCATACTGAGCGATGAGATTCTTCTCACTGTGAATCATTTATGCTATCTCTCCACAGGTTACCAATAAGCTGCAAGTTAACACATTTCAAACAATAGTCAAGTCAAGTAAATTTTATTTGTATGGCACATTTCAGCAGCAAGGCAGTTCACAGTGCTTCACATCATAAAAAACATCAATCAAGTATACAGCAAATCATCAAGCAAATACATATGAAAATTATCAAAATTATCGCACAAATATCAATGCATCAAAACCATTAGGATCATCAGGCAAATATAGTTCAATGTTCTATTTACTACTAATCAAAGGCAACTCTAAGCAGGTGGGTTTTTAGCCTTGATTTGAAGGAACTCAGTGTTTCAGCTGTTTTGCAGTTTTCTGGAAGTTTGTTCCAGATTTGTGGTGTGTAAAAACTGAAAGCTGCTTCTCCATGTTTGGTTCTGGGGATACAGAGTAGACTAGAACCAGAAGACCTCAATAGTCTGGAAGGTTGATACAATGGCAACAGGTCTTTAATGTATTTTGGTGATAAGCCATTCAGTGATTTATAAACTAACATAGGTATGTTAAAGTCTATTCTCTGAGCTACAGGGAGCCAATAAACAAAATCACAAACCTCTCTCCTTCATTTGGCAGGAAATTTTGAAAATAAAGGTTTATTTTTAAATATTTACCTTATACCTGTTTGCCAGTTTATAGATTACAGTTCAGCTTTTAACAAAAAAGAAGTTCAAGGAACTGAAGTTTAGCTCTGGATCCTCAACACAGGAAAGATTTAACAAAAAATGCATATAAAGTTTCACAATGACTAACACTGGAGCCCTGCCAAGGCTGTAGCTTGAGTCCACTTCTATATTCCTTATACACCTTTGACTCCACTTCACCCCACTGCCCCAACACTATTGTGAAATTTGCTGATGACAAGGTGGTAGGCCTGATATCAATCAACAACAAGGCTGCTACTTAGGAAATGGGGGAAAGGCTGACTTTGTGGTTTAAAGAAAACAATCTTGATCTGACTACTTCCAAAACCAAACAGATGATAATGGAATTCAGAAGAGAGAAGCAGGAAAAAAAAAAAAAAAATCAACTTCCCACCTAAGTTAAATGGGACACTGATGGAGAGAGTGGTAAATTCTAAATACCCCATATCTCTTAGGATCTAACCTGGAGCATGCAAACCTGTCTGGTGAAGAAGAGTACACAGCAACTGAATTATCTAAGAAGAATGAGAAGGTTTAATGTCTCCACAGTGCTACTGTAAACCTCTCTCATTGCAGCACGACTCAGTTTCTAACAATATCACCATCTGGTATATGAATTGTAGCTCAAGACTTTTGTCTCTAGGCCAGGTGACCTTTAAGATATCTTGATTCAATGATGCGGATCCAGAGCACATAATGAAGGACATTTACTATCCTAACTAAACTTTAAGTGGCTATCTTCCATCAGGAGCTTGGATTTCATTACAGTCAGGACTGAGAGTGTGGGTAAAAAGCAGTGGAGTGTTTGAAAAAAAAAAAAAAAAAAAAAAAAAAAATGCTGATTTTACCTTGAACAGTTTTTATTTTACATTTCAAAGCTGTTTTTCCATGTAATGGAAAAAAAACAATCTAAACATTTCAGCTGCCTGGAGTATGGTCACAGATGGAGTGATGTGTTTCACTAGACCAGGACAAGTGACAAAGAAAGTCAGTTACGGATTAAAGTCTCTACTGTACACTATAGCAGTGTGAAACAAGACTGTCGATCCATTCTTTTCTGCTGGAGCACTTGGGTGTTTGGTGTCTTTGCAGAATTTGATCTACACCAGGTATTTTGTTCCACACGTAAATGATTTAGGACTTGGATTGAGTTTTGTATCTTTGTTTTAAAAGTCTTATTGTAATTAAGTAATTATTGTTCTAATTTAAAATGATTTTGTAAGGACTCGAAATTCAACCACACACAGAAGTACGTAAAGGAAAAACAAGTTTATTTAGTATCAGGAACTGGTAGCAGCTCAGGAAGAAACAATGAAGGTCTCCACAAGGGAATCCAACGCAGCACCAGGGGCTAGACGATAATCAGGCAGAGGTTATACACGGAGAGGCAGAGAGAGCAAACTTAGCTTGAGGGACAGGCAATACTCGGTGGTCGTGAAGCGGAGCTTGAGTCAGGGTCCAGAACCAAAGGAATCCGTAACGGGCTTGGGAGGAGGGGAAGATCCGTGGACGGAAATGGGTCGAAGAAACACAAGAAGGCAAGGGATGAACCGTTGGATTTCTACAGGCTCGTGGCTGTCGATAATCTGGCAGGGGGGCAGGGGCTGAGAGGAGTTAAGTAGAGCAGGGCCCAGGTGGCACAGATCAGCAATCAGGTGACACAGGTGAGTTGAATGAAAACTAACACAGCATGGACAGGACAGAACGTGAATCATGACAGATTTAGTTTCTTATTGTTGAGTTTTTCACTTATGTTCCATCACAGGTTTTTCATCCAGTAACCACTTTCCCATCATTATAGATTGGTGCTACACAATATGTCTAGTCACAATCATCACTGAAATTATAATGTACACAACTGCTAAGGACTGTTTGGATGGAATATTTTAAAGGCTATTGTATTTCAGGTGGCATGCATTCAAACTGTGCTTGCCAATAATATATTTGGCTAGTTGGATGGACTTTCACTGTCTCACTGAGTTATGTTATTTGAAAGTAGTAGCTATCATTTCTGTCGTATCATCTTATTTATGCTCTCACACATGAAACTGATTTACAGTTGTTCAAAGAATATTTAGTTTAGGAATAAGCAGAGGAGAAGCCCTGGGATAACAAAAATTATAAACTGAAGGGGACTTGTCAGTGGGAATTCAGCAAAGAAAGTGAAAGAGATGTGCATTATTAATAAAAAAAAAAAGGGAAAACAGGATCCCAGCCTGTTTTTTCACAGTTGGATTGTAAATCTAAACAACAACAACAAATGAATAAATAACATGCCTTGGATCAGTTTGACTAAAACTAGCTACAGAAATCCCCTTGATCTCAGAAAAATCAATAAAGTGAGACCTGTGTTATGTGTGCGGGGCACAAATAATTTACTCTGAAACATGGAGGTGTTTGGTATGAGAGGAGTGGTGGATGGTTGCTTGTTGTTGCTGGAGCCTATTTTTGTTTCATCTTAATGAAGTGTCTTTTGGCAGACTGGCTGGCAGCCCAAGAAAACTGGGAACATGTTTCACCCACACATTGCTAGATATGACTAGCTATAGCGGGCAGGTACGCTCAGGCTCTGTGTGGGATAATATGCTCAAAATGAGACATTCTGCTGCTTCAGACTTGCTCAGTGTAACAAAAACCGGCAAAGGTATCAACTCCCACAGTGTGTCCTATCTCCAAACACTGGAACCACTCTGAGCTTGTGTGAGCTTACAAAAAGTTAACCAGAGTTAAGTATTTTTGTTTACATCTGTGGTTTGAACTGTAGCTAATGAGTGGATTGAGATGTTCTGGAGGTAGAGCTGCAGTCTGCAATTGTGATTGTTGTGTATGATTTTGGATTAAAACTGGGTCTTTATTGGTACTGTTCCAAGAAACACTAAAAGGTTTTGGTTATTTTGTGAAGAGGAGAGGTGAATATGTTCACTTCAGATGTTTCAGGTTCCCTGTCATGGCTGTTAACAGCATGTTGGTTGAACAGAAAAAAAAAAAAGGTGTTTTAATTGGAGATGTTTTTATCTGTTAAGTCTAAACAGAGATAAATAAAAAATAAATACTAAACACTAAAACAACATACTTTATTAGTCAAGTTTTAATATCATAAAAGATTTTAGACGTTCATGTCTGCAATTTTAAATTCTGAGTACTGATTGTTTGTATTGGGTAGCATTTGTGGCTTACTTTCTTTGTTCCACTTGATCTTGTAAAGTAATCAGTCATTTCTGTAGGAGCCAAATAAGTTTATTTTTTTATTTTAACAAAGTACATTTTTACCAAGAGTTCAATGCAGAAACCCTGTTTGCAAACTATCGGAGGGCCAGAGGGTGACATTTGGTCCAGTTGACATCCAGTTGCTAGTTCAGAAAGAAATTGAGGGAAAAACGTGATTTTTGTGAAAAATGTGGGTTTAAATCAAATCTCTGAAAATGATACTAATTTAGTGGCCAATGTTTAACATTTTTATTGTCCTAATAATTTTATGCTACCAGTATTGAGTAAAATACCCTGACAGAACTGAGGAAAAATCGGATGGTCTCTTGATTGGTAAAACTAGAAATTTTAACTTTTATAATTTGTTTCAAATCTAAGGAACCTCCCCTCCTGCATGCAGAAACATTCACGCTATCCTGCTGCCATTCCTGACCAAGCTTTGCATTGTTGGTTATTCAATTCTTCGGTTGCTTTTAGGGAACAGTCTTAATGGTACTTAGTTATGTTCTTGAGCACCTTGAGGCTTCCTTTATCACTTCATTTTTTGAAGCACTTGATGATTTAATTAAAGGTTGATTTGGGTGAAATCATATTAGCATTATTATTCTTGCCTGAAGCACTCTTATGGAAAGTAATAATGATAGCACATGTTTCATTGGAAGTAGACATGAGTGGGGAAAAATGGTTTAGAGCAGAGTTTCTTTTAAAGTAACATTCTGCTTTTTTATTTCATTGGGAATGATTAAACATAATATATAATATAATAAAAATTATGGTAGCATTTAATTTTGTGAAATGAAGTAGTAAAAAACTGTTTTATAAAATCTGTATTGAAACTGGCCTATGTTTGTAGTGAAGAAACTTCAATGTACGGCTAGGGACTTGTTTTATTCTCATGTAGGTGTTCTTTGATGCCTCAGGTACTATGCCTGACTTCTTAGGGCCAATATATACACTACAAGAACATATACATTTGTTCTCTCTCACAGGGCTGCAAGAACAAATTGGTGTCCTCTTGTTCTTGAAGCTAATTCTTGACACATCATCTGGGCAAAACTTATTATTAGACTAAATAGTGACCAATTAACTATTGTTCAATGAAACTAAGATAGCAATTAGCATTCAGACTGCTCATTGTCAATCTAAGAATTGTCTGGTTTGGTGTAGTTCTTTCAACACCAAGAAAAAAAAGTTGTATTTTATCTCAGAAATACCATTTATATTGAGCAAACATTCAGGAGTAGAAGTTATATATCAAATTACAGGTCAGATGTAAAAAGACTTTGTACTGTCAGAGCTAAAGGTACTGACTCTTAAGCAAATGCAGTGGTTGTATCCCCCTTAAATGGTTTTGTTGCATCTATAAACTGATGGTGAGCTTCACATGAGGATGACAGCAAGCACACGAAGACAGCAGGCATTTGTGGAGAGATTTATGTCTCCATAAAGGTTAAACTAGCTTCACTGAGCTCAGATATGCTATATGACACCACATACAGGACCTGTTTCACTTATGGAGAATATTACCATCCAAACCACATTCCCCTCCCAATGATAACACCTACTTAAAGATCATAAAATGTCTGTCACTCTATATAATATTGCCTCTGTATTTCAGTCTTATGTGTAGTCAAGCAGAGCGTAATATATATAGGAGACTGTGATGACAGTTCAGATGTGCAATGTAAAAGCAATAAAGGGGAAGCAGAAAAAAAGGAAGATATCTGAACATGTAAAATGAGATTGATTTTTTAATGATTTTATCTAGCAGTTTTCACAAAAATCGTGCCACTTACAGACAGAAAACATCAAATTCGAATGAGTCTTCATGATGCAACAGAATGAATGATTTCTATCCTGATCTTGAACTCATTCCCATCAGTGGTGAAAAAACGCATCACTGAGGTCTGTAGCTGGCCATAATTTTATTATATAAAGTCAGAGAAATCATTAAATATTCTAAAAAAAATAAATAAATAAATGAAAACATGTTTTAAAATATTTTGTCCTCTTTTTTTTCTTTTTTACCTGACAACACTGTCTTGTGATGTCGGGTGATAACAATGCCAGCATTAACATCATAAAGTATAAGATCTTGAACTTGGCTAAAGCAGAGCTAGACTAAAGTTCTGAAAGACTGTCCTAAGATAACTGTAGCTTGTGGTTTTCTACTTGGCCCTGTTTACTTTGTTCTCCCAGTTGTTCATTTCTTGAGCTTAGACTTTAAAGGGGACCTATGATGCAAAATTCACTATTTGCACTGTTTTGTACTTCCATTTGGGTCTCTCCTGCTTCTAGAAGTAGTCCAAGTGCTAAAAAACTATCCAGCTGTTTTCTGGCAATAAGTTAATGTTTTTTGGTGTCTGAAAAATGAGCCGTTTCAAAAAGCTCCCAATTATTAGGTCACAATCAGTGGGCACTGCCCCTCACCTATCAACCCAAGTGGAGCTGGTCAGCTGGTTTTACTGCTGTATGTGCTGTACAATGGCTGCTGGAAAAGGCAAGTGTTTTTTTGTTGACTTACCATGCAACCTTGATGAATGTGTAGGAGGCTCCACTTCTTTTGCTTCTGGGTCTGACTCAGAGTCAAAGATCTACGGTTGTACCATTGCACATCTGTTTGCAGCCATTTTCAGGTGTATAAAGTGCAAGTGTAAACATTGAATTGAGGTGCGTGACTAGCAATAACTTATTTGCATAAAACTGACAGAGCCCAGAAACAGCTCAATCTGCGATGCAGATTGAGCTGTTTCTGTTTGATGTTTTCTGGGCTGTTTCCTGTCCAATCAGACATCATAGTCTTTTTCTGCTGTTGAAAGTGACTCCTAGAAAACTCAGCATTTATATTGTCATCGTACAGGCCTTCTCACTCTCATGGCCCCACTGGATTTCGAAGTGTCCCGGGAGTACTACCTATCTGTGGAGGGTAGTCGTGGCAAGTCTTCCTTAAGTGACATCACAACGGTTATCATCAATGTGACAGACGTGAATGACAACGCACCAGTGTTCAGACAGAGCGTTTACAGTGCTGAGATTCTGGAGGATCTGATTCCCGGAAGTCTGGTTATGAAAGTAAGAAATAAATTCAGTAGATTGCAATGTAGTTATCCTGGAAATACATGCAGAGAGTAATGCAAACATCTAAATATACTAAAATACCAGTATTATCTAATTCTAATCAGTTAATGACTTTACAGCTCTAAATGAATGTATCATAAAATTTCAGTAACTCAGTTCCCCAATGGGAACCCATTATATAGATTAGGTACATACAAACTGATGTTTTTTTGTTTTTTTTTTACCTTTTATTACATACATACATTAATGTTGGGTTGTAATTGCCTAAGCACACAATAAACCTTCTTAAATAATAAAATAAAGAAATGGAAGGTGGAAGACACAGTAAATTCATGTACAAAGACCTTATGGGAAATCTGGAAATATTTAGGGCTTTTTAAATAAAGATATTTAGATTCAGGACTTTTTAGGACTGTGAAGAAAATGAGTTGGCACCAACAAAGAAAGTATTAGAAAATATAAGAAAAGTATGAAAGTATAAGAAAATATTTATTCACAGTGCAAGCTGATGTGATCCCACACACAAATACACACACACTTACACAACACCACAGGTGACACTGGAACAAAAAAAAAGATTACTAACAACAATTCAAACTTACATATATATTGATCAGAGCAAACACTGTAACAGCATTCAGGTGAGAAAGGTGCAAAAACCAGCTTAAACCACATGTCAGATCCGGCACCAGATAACATGGCAATAACACAGCTCAGCAACTCACTGGTAATGAGGCTGTCATCTTATAGGTTCACGTTTTTCTCTGATGACCATCTGTTTCCATGTTTTAATTCATTACATAAAGTAAGATTTTATTGTTAAAGCAAGCTAAATTATTAGTGAAACAGAAAGATGAAACAAAGTTTTCATCCTCTGGGTGTTTCATGACTAAACATTTTTTAGGATTTTTTTTTTTTTTTTTTTTTTTTTTTTTTTAAATAAGATCTCCAAATTGAAATTATATTAAAGAAAAGCTTGCAACCAGCCTATTTAAAGTAAACTCCAGCCTAATCAACTTCCATTAAAGCATGGGTCTTAATAGAACATAGAAAGGACTGAAACAAGCCATTTTTGAAATAATGCAGGGAGATAGTATGTTGTATTATGGTCTAAGCTTAAAAAAAAATCATGTCTAAAACATTTTTAAGTGCTGCAGTAAATAACACATTATCAATATTGGTTCAGAATTTTTACACATTAATCATTTGTTGGATGAATTTTTTTGAAACTCAGTTGATTCTTTTTAATAATTTCATAATAACATAAAACAAGAAAAACCTCATTTGCTTTGACACTTGTGTTTCTCATCCCTTTCATTTCTATCAGGTAACAGCCTCAGACCTGGATGGCCCGATCAATAATTTGCTCCGGTATTCAATTGTTAGTGGAGATCTGCAGCAGCAGTTCTCCATCCACCCTCGCAGTGGTGAAATTTCTGTCCGTACAGCACTGGACAGAGAGGAGGTCAGTGTGTGTCAAATCAAATGAAACACCATTGAATGAGATGAAAAACCAAGCTTTAAAAGTGTTTTGTTAAACCCTGATTTCTCTTTTGCAGATCCCTCATTACTCTCTGACAGTGCAGGCAGCCGATGAGGGCAGACCCCCTCTGTCATCTGCGGTTCTTGTCACCATCACTATCATGGACGTCAACGACAACCCGCCTGTCTTTTCTCAGGTCAACCACAATCTAGTCCTGCAGGTACGATAACATGAACGTTTTGTGTTAAATTTCTGCGTTGCTGCAGATACACAGAAAGCATTCAGTCATTTTTGGTGGAACATGGCTTATTTGATGCTTATCCAGCTAATTGCTGCATCCTGAAAGATGTGTCTGTATAGATATTCCATCGTCCATGTCATGGTAATCCTCATGCTTTCAAAAACAGTTTCCAATTGTTTTGTGTTGATTTCGGCGTGAGCCACCACATGTTGGCAGCCGTACATTTTGTCCAGATGATGCATCCAGTTTGCTGCAGGCATGAAAGAACAAGTTCAGCCTACGCTTTGCATTCAGCGCTCCCCCTACAAAATGATTTTTTGAGAAGTACTCAAGTGCACCAGAGAAGAATTAGGACTTGAAAAGAAAAATAATAAAAATAAAATAATGCATATTAAGATGATGCAAATCATCTTAACTCATTAAGTCAACAGTGACTCTCTTTCTGTTTTCCCCTTTTAGTGTTTTAGTTGTACCTTTTCCAGGCCTGAAAAGGTAGAAGTCATTTTTTAAACAGCTTGTCTTTTATGAACTTGATTTGTCCCCTTCAGGACACTACACGCATGTTTGGACTGGTTTTGCCACAGCGTTTTGATTTGTTACAGCCACTGTTTTATGCCCAGAGATCTTCCACGTCTGCAGCTTAAAAAAACAAAAATGGCTGCACACCCTGCTGCACACACAAAGCACAGCTTCGACAAACTGTCATGAACCAATACATCAGGAGACAAATAAAAAATTCCATCCAGACCACACAGGAATAATTCATCACCTCCTACAAAAAACCGCCAGTGTCCCAAAGAGGGATGGTTACATTCATGTGTGATATTTGACAAATCTGTGTAAAATTGGGCACAGTGGGACTATGAGGATGAGCATAAAATGCAGCTTTTCTCACAAAAAGCTTGCTGTGTTCTTCATTCACCCTGTTAACCTGGAGGAAAGGGAGCAGACGGTATTCCCAGACATTCCCTGACAGCCTTACATAGAGATATAACCAATGATAATCAAAGGGAAATTAGAAATGACACATTTTTTGTTTATCTTTTTTGTTTACTTCAAGACTCCGGATCCATCCTAACTGCATTACAAACAAGAGTTCAGAGGCAAAACCAGAGATTTGTTTCTGAACTTTGAATTCAAACATCAGGGATCAGCCATCATGATTGTTGGTGTATTCCACCCTTTTACTTTAAACCTTTTATTACACAGCTACATCTGCTTAGGTGGAAAAAACTTTTAACGGACAATTTACTAACACTTTAGCTCCTGCGAAAGCACGTATTTCAGATGGTTTTTGTTTTCCATGTGGCTGTCTATGTTTGTGTATGAATATGCTCCTGGCTTGCTGTGGTTGCAGCTCATTGATAGTGTTTATCTGCCAGCTCTTCATCACTCTGAATGCTGAAGGTTTGCCAGCTCTCTTTGTACCATCCAGCCACAGAAAACCTTGGTGGTGAGACCAGACTTTGCCAAATGCTGTCTGTGGATGAATCCAAACTCTTTGAAATGCTCCCATGTGCTAACGCCACCACAGCCAGCTCTGCCTGATGAAGGAGCTCTGATTTCAGTGAGCATATGGATGTGGCTCCAGACGGTCAGAGGAGTTGTTCATTTTTACAGACAGATGCTGCAGGTCGACATCAGCCTGGTTTTCCTCTTTGGCAGTTAATTACAGGTCTTTGTTTGACTATTTGTCACCCCTAAGCGTCTGCTTTTACGAGAGGCACATCTGTTGTGGTGAAGTAAAGCTGCCACAATAGACCGAAGTTGAGTTTGAAATCTTCACTAAAACAGACTGGCAAGTTATTCATTTGGTTCCCAGAACCCCCACAGAGGAAGCTGAAGTATATATAAATCAAGATAAATTATACATTGCTGAGGAAGATTGTCTTCACTGAGCAGTGACACTTTAAAACGTTCAGATGTACCTTGATTAAATTGTTCTGCTCAGAACCTATTTGCAGATTCAGCTGAGTGGGGTAAATTCTGGACTACAGTTTACTAAAACCCAGTGGAATTTTACATCTTTTTGCATGAACCACTTTTCTGTATCAGTGTGGAGTTCCTCGTTTTGAGTAATTTCCTTGAGAATAATTCTTGCAGACAAACTTTGTGTTCAATTACAATCGGTTTTTAATTTCAGCAGAGCCTCAGGGTTTTGGATGAATACTTTTTTTTTTTTACTTTGGGTTCTTAATAAAAATGTCCTGAAGTGAGACTATTTAAATGTTGGCCAAAATAAAACCTGTTTGAATTTTTCTCATCTTGAGTGAGAAAGGAGAAGGAAAGAAGATGGAAAAATTTTCAATCTATAAATACCTTTTCAAATTTTTTTGTTCCTCTTTCTCTCATATTTTATTCTAATACCATTGTAAACTAATTATTATAGCCAATTGTACAGGAATAATAAACACGTAAAGCAGCCTTTTTTTAACTTTAAGTAAAAATTCAGGAATATCAGTCTAGCTCACCTCTAGCTTTTGAAGCTGTTGTAAAAATCACATTTTCCTATTTTAAACTGTCTTTATTTAAGGGTTCACTTTGTCTTTTTGTTCAGAAAATGTAATTATAAACTGCTTTTATTAATAAATACAGCGGTTGTCAGAGAACACATTTTGACAGTGTCAAAACAGAAACTGTCCCTGAACCTGCTGGAATGTGTTTGGTTGCTTCTGTGTTTCCCTCCTGATGGCAGGAGCATGACGAGTGGATGCAGAGATACCAGGGGTCAGAGATGATTCTAAGCACCTTCTTTCTGCAACACTGTCTGTAAAGGTCCTTCATGGCTGTCAGCACTGTCCATAAGACATTGTGTTTTTCTAAATAGCGTCTACAGAGCTTTGTGGTTTATATCATCACATGTGCTTCTGACATGTTTTTGATTTATCCTGCCATAATCTTCCCAATCTTTTACCTTGAGAAGTTGGTGAATATTCTGGAGTCCATGCCAGATGTCATCAGACATGGCAGAAAGAAGAGCCTGTCTTGCTGATTTAATTTTATGCAATGCGACCAGCTCAGATCATCATCAATGTTGATCTATAGAGACCTAAAGCAGCTGACTCATCCTGCAGCAGGGTGGGATACCGGAACCACTGTGACAGGACTCTAGCTCTTCCATGTACTCCAGAGGGACTCATCATATCTGAAACTCAGCAGATGATGGTGGTGTTGTCTGCATGTTGTACAGCAGGACCGTAGCACTCGTGCCAGGGGTATTCTAGTACTGAGGTGCAGAATGGACAAGGTGGCATTTTTAATTTGCTCCACATATTAATACTCCTACAAAAAAGTCCAGGAACAAGTACTTTAGAGATGTAATGATACTCAGGTTCTGGGGCTTCAAGATTTGTGTGGATGTAATTGTGATATTAAAGGCTTAACTTTGGTTTTTGAATGAAATTCCCCTGTCTGTGTTTGTCTAATCCTTAAATAGGGCCATGAAAGCCTTCTGCATTTTATGTGGATCTGTTTGGTCTATAAGTAAATTGTCGCAGGTGTGGTCATATAGGTAATAAAATGTGTTACACCTCTGCTTTATAAAAGCTCAGATATGGGGACAGAGGCAAGACTCACTGAATCCCAACTGCTTGACAGTCAGTTTTATCTCAAGTTAGTTAGATTTTTGTGTCAACATGCTGTCACTGTGGAGCAGAGATGCTAACTCCTGTGTTCAGCAAAGCTTGAAGTACAAGTCCAGCTTTCAACATCTTTAACACATTCAACATCACTCCACCTATGTATTCATCACAGTCTGATGCAGCTTTCTGATTCATATTGTGATGCATGCTTTAATTTAAATTTCAAACAGTTCACAAGGGTTGGTACATGTGTTAGCGCAATAATTCTACATTTTGTGTACCTTTCCTGCCATCTATCTCCTGAAGCGTGCTGTTCCGAGACTGATAGCTTTATTTTGTAAGGGACCAATGGTTTCTAATCATATTAGGATGCAATGAAAAACTTGCTCAAACTGGATCTGTAATTCATCACAGCAAACAGTGTTTGATTTCTTCTTTTTAGTCTAACTTAACACCTTTCGTGATGCACAAGATTTTAAATTAAATCAAAAAAGACAGACTTGTACTTAAAATTAAACCCATAAACTTTTTGGTTTCGATCCTGTTTTTAATAAATTATGAATGCACTATTGATTTTCAATATACAGTATTTAAAGATGAATAAAAAGCTGAAATGAAAATATATATATCTTGCAGGAGGGTGAGTCCATTGGCAGCAGCATCCTCCAGCTTGTTGTCACGGATAAAGACACTCCAAAGAACGGCCCACCTTTCTCCTTCCACATCCTCAGTGGCAACAATGACCGTCGTTTCCATGTCGACCAGGGCGGTCTGTTGTCACTCTCTGCACCTCTCAGGAAGAAGAACAAACCCTACCATCAGCTAAAGATTCAGGTAAAAAAAAAAGGCCACTACACATCTATTTTTACTCTTCCATTTTTGTCTGTTCCCTTCCTTTCCTCTGAGCTGTTTGCTGTATTTTTACCCAGTGGACTGGAAAAAAATACACTGTCATTTCTGTCAAATTGTTCATGTCACTTCTGACTTTCAAATCTCTGTTTTGACCCCATCAGTGAAACTACAAAAAAAAATAATAAATTGCAATTCTGCTGTTTATACCTGCTGAGTTTACCTCATAGTCTCAGCTGTTGTCAGGAAATTTAAACTTTGAGAGAAAATGGCAACAGAACCACAGTGAGCTCCCAATCAGAAGATGAACATCTTCCATCTGTATTTGGTGATCTAATTTGTGTTCATTTGATCAAATGAACTGACTTGATTAGAGAGATGGAAATAAAGTAATCATACCCCTTGAACTTTTCCATATTTTGTCACTTTACAACCACAAACAAATATATTTCATTGGAATTTTATGTGAAAGACCAACACAAAATGGTATACAACTGTGAAGTAGAAAGAAAATTATACATGATTCAAAAAATTTTTTACAAATAAAAACCTGAAAAGTATGATTTCCTTACAAGTTTCCTTAAACAGCTAGAATATTAAATTAGACCAATTAGAAATGGCTTTTTTAATTCTAATACAGAAATGTTGGCCTACTGAACAGTATGTCTATGTACTGTACAGTATATATGCATACAGTAATTAGTCAGGGCTCCTTTTGTATGAATTACAGCATCAATATACATCGTGGCCTGAAGGCAATCATCCTATATCTCAGAGGAAGCCTAGGTTGCTTCAGTAGCAGCCATTAACGTGTCTGCATTGGTGGCTCTCAAGTCTTTTATCTTTCTCTTGACAACACTCCACAGTTTCTCTGTGGGGTTAAGATCAGACCAGTCTGATAGCATTTCAAACCCAGTGTTATCATGGTCATTAAATAAGGTAGTGGTGCTTTTGTGAGTGTGGAAAACAAAATCAGCATTTCCACCAAGGTTGTCAGCAGAAAGAGGAATGAAGTGTTCTAAAATTTCATGGTAAAAGGCTGGGTGGACTTTGGACATGATAAGTGGGCCAACACCAGGAGATGACATGGTTCCCCAAATCATCACTGACTGTAGAATGTTTACACTGGACTCTTAACCATCTTGCATTCTGTGCCTCTCAACTCCTCCTTCAGACTGGAGTAACGTAAACAACTGTTTGAGCCTACTGTACTGTTTGATAACTAGGATCAATTGGAATGTATGTATAACTGAATTTAAATTATTTTTTTGTTAAGTGCCTTGAGACGACGTGTTGTGAATTGGCTCTATATAAATAAACTGAATTCAAAACTGAATTGAATTGACTCTGGAACCTTGATTTCCAGTCAATCCTTTCATCTTAAAAGAGTAGTTTGGACCTCTAAGCAACAGTCCTGTACTTTTTCCCCTTAGCCAAAGTAAATGCTTCTTATTCAAGAGAGTCATAACAAGGAATGCAACAGATGCAACCCATGTCCTGGTTATATTTGTGTGTTGTGGCTCAGGGAGCACTGAGTCCAGCTGCAGCTCATGTCTTGTGAATCTCTCCCAAACTCTTGAAAGAGCTTTGCTTCACAATCCTCTTAAGGTTGTGGTTATGCCCTTTGCTGCTTCTTCATCTCTTTTCTAACACTTTTCTTCTTCTTCCACACACTCATACATTTTATATGGTTGGACAAAACAGTCTGAGAACAGTCAGTCTATTTTGCCATGATCTTTCTAGTTCATGAAAGGTATCAGTGACTGTCTGCTGGACATCTGTCAAGTCAGCAGTCTGTTCCATGATTCCCCTCAACATAACATTCCTGTATTACCGATCCTTTTTACCAGTCTTATTTAGTTTTCATATTTTTTTGATAAATTGAATTTTTAACTTGTGAAATATCTCTGTGTGTATTTAATCTACTGTATATAACATGAGTTTAACTCTAACTGAATTACTAAAATAGATTGACTTTCTACGTTGTAATTTATTAATATGCATATGTACTGTTGTTTTAAAATACTGCAACACTTTAGAGTTAAATAATTTTAATGCAAGAGTTTAGTCTTTAGAGACTTATTAGTTTGAAGAAAGAAAGATTAATAAATCAAATCATTTTTGAGGGATTAAAACTATTAAAAATGTCTAATACCTTTTTCAAAATGCAATTTGGTGAAGGAAAGGGTGAAATCATTGGATATTTTGTTTTTGTTCTTCAGGTAACAGACAGTGGTCACCCTCCACTGTCTTCTATCTGTGTGCTCAACATCAACGTCACTGAGCAGAGCAAGTATCCTCCCACCGTCGTCCCCCTCGAGGTCTTCATTACTACCACCGGAGGGCTGTTTGCAAACCGGGTCATCGGCAAACTCCACGCATCAGACCAGGACCTGCAGGACATCTTGACCTACAAACTGGTTTCACAAAAGCCAGAGGGTCAAAGGTTCTCTGTGGACCTGACTGATGGTAAAATCTGGGCAGATGAAAACCTGGAGATGGGCTTGTATGTGCTTAACATCAGTGTGAGCGATGGGAAGTTCACTGTCTGGACAGAGGTCAAAGTTCACATGTGGGCAGCCAGTCAGAGAGCGCTGGACTCTGGCCTGACATTGCAGCTAGTTGGGATGTCACCTGAGGAGTTCCTCGGAGATCACTGGAGAGGCCTCCAGCGCAAAATGTCACAGTCTCTCAGCCTTCCCAAACAAGAGCTTTATCTGGCCAGCCTGCAGCAGCTGCCTGACACCAAGGCACTGGAGGTGCTGCTGGTCCGGAGGCCTGAGGGAGGACTCATTCAGTCTCTGTCGGGTAGCAAACTTGAAGGTGAGCTGTCAGCAGAATTTCTTCTTTATAATACTGGTGATCACAACAATGCGTATAGTCTGAATGTGACTACTTTGATATAGGTATTATAGCAGAGATGGAGGACTCTCTGGGCCTCAGAATTCCCAAGGTGAGCCATGACGGGTGTGTGGAAGCCAGCTGTCTGGCGAGAGGCTGCAGGAACGCTGTTCTGCTGTCAGGAGCGAGACTGAGCCATTTCACCACAGCCAGAGCTGGTTACATCACACCACAGCACACCTGGGAGAGCGTCTGCTCCTGTAACGGTATGTCACTCTGTCTCAGTGTCAGTGTGTTTCTGAGCTTCAGAGAGCCAGCGGTCAGAGTGGGTACTGATGTGAGATCGTGTGAACCAGACCAGAGAGAAAGTTGTGGTTTTGGAATGAAAACTCTGAAGTTTGCTAACTCAAAGATTGGAGTCTATCACTCTGAAATGTCTGAGTCTGCAGCCCCAAAGTTCACATTAACTTCTATGTTCCCGTTCAAAACAGCAGTAAACACATAACAGTATGAGCTCCACATGAGTTTGAGCAGTCTAATTTCAACCAACTGTTTGAACACTCACAAAGAGACTATAGTATATATAGTATTGTAGAGACCTCAGTTTTAGACTCAATCAAATGTGGCAGAGATAATAGAACAGAGAAAAATAAGAGGGAGACAGTTTTATCTTACTTTCATAATTTTGCTTCCATTAAACTAAATAATGATTATTTTAAAAGATAATCAAAAGAACAATCCAGTCATATGATCAGTAGAAAATAAAACCAAGATTTGTCCAGTCTTTATCCATCCATCCTGAGTTTTGCATTACGGGATTCTGTGTCAAACAATGTAACTTGCTGAAGCCTCTTGTTCACACTTTAAATTATGCTGCTGTTAACATTAGCTTAATAAAGTGATGACAAAAAGGGAACATCAATAGCCTGTTGAGTTTAGGCAACAGAAAAGCACCCAGATATTTTGCAGAGCTTCTCATTTCTCTGAACATACTTTACAGAAAAGTTTGATCCATCCCCATCCCTCCAAAAGATGTTTCACTTAAACGGTCCCTTGTTTGACCTGATCAGGTTTGCTGTGTCAGATAGATTCAACGCCAGCTCGTGTGTACTGGTGCCTGTCACACTGAGCTGTAACAAGTTTAAAGGTTTGACAACTTCATTCACTGATAACAAGAGGACAAATGCATTTTATTTGGTCATAAAACAATGGGAAACAAATATTAGACTCACACAGAGGTAATGGAGAGAGATATTATTGCCTTTTCAGAAAACTGAGCCTTGATCCTCACACACACACACACACACACACACACACACACACACACACACACACACACACACACACACACACACACACACAAAATGCAGCTGTGTCAGTGACGGTTTATTTTGATGAAATGCTGGCAGAAATCTCTCCTCTGCACCCTGCCAACACTTTCCTGCCAGAGTAAAGCGCTCTGTTGACACAGAACCTACCAGCCCGCACAGTGCTTCTATTACACACACACTCGGACACCAATAAAGTGTGAGTGTGTCTCACAAGAACAGTTCTAGATGTGAAGCCTGGATTCTAACTATTTCTTTCAATTCGATGGCTGCTGCAAAACCTCAGCCCTAAATTATCTGTTCCCTATATACAGTATAGTTGAAGCTCAATGTTGTTATACACTGAATAAAAAGACAAACAATTTTTACTCAGTATCTGACATTAAATTAAATTGTACATTTTAGGTCAGTTAGGTTTACTAAAATTAGGTTTCCACTGTGCTTATTAAGCCATATTAAGGTATTTTTCATATTAGAATTGGCAGTATAAGGGTTTCTGGAGGGGGTCACAAGTATTTATTAATTTCAGCTACTTGTGGACAGTTGTGCTCCCTCACCCTTGCAAATATCAGGGGTCCACTGTATATAAAATGTTGGATTTGATGAAAGTAATGAAAAAATTATCTAAAATTGTTGTCATTTATTATTCTGGTATTTAGCAAATACAAATATTTTGTTAAACTAATTTAAAATATCAATTGTTGATTAAAAAAAACAATTTGCATTAATGTAAGATAATGGGGGAAAACCTTATGAATTGTATGTAAACATCTGATTTCAACTGTATAGATATGTTTTCACAGTTCATCTTCCTCAGTGGGGTCTAGGATAAGTGAAATTACAAGTTTACATTAGCTGTCATTGAAAATGCTGTGCTTTCAGATGAAATAGGATTTCTAAAACACAACATTAGCTGAAATACCATCTATGCAAACTAGAACAACAAATTAGTAGATGAAATAGCATGGGGTTTCTGCAATATGAGACTTTTGTCCCATCTGATACAGATATAGAAAATGCATAGTTCTAATTTTCTACCTTCCTCATTTTATCATTACATCAAATGGAGCACAGCTTAGAAAACTAATTAGTCCCAGTTAGACACCTGGACAATTGAATCTGTTAAATTAGTTTACCTTTGATGTGGAAGCTGTAATATCTTTGTGCTTGTCGTTATTCAGCAGTGTCACAGCAAAGTGCTCTTTAGCTTTCAGTGAATCAGGATCAAGGATTAAGAGGTTATATGTTATAATGTCACACTCCAAATAGATTCAAATGAAAAATAAAAATAAATGAAAAATAAATAGATTAAGTTATGAATTCACTATTTTCCTATCTAATTAGTCTTTTTCATTGCTTTTGGCTGAAATATTAATAGCTTTTCAAACAATGAATTATGAGAATTATTAATGAAGCAGTTACGATGAGAACAAAGAACTGAGAGCAACAGCTTTTATTGTCCGTTTGCTTACCAAAGTATGAGCAGTTAAAGCTTTCTATTGCCACTTTAACAAAACAGGTTTGTGATATTCCCTGTTTAAGCTGCCTCTGGTTTATTATAAATCATACATTGAGTGATCCACATCCTCCGATGATATGTTTTCATCAGTGAAGTGGTCATGGCAGAAATAAAGGAGGTATGGTGGGGATCTCACTCGGCAGCACTGTGCGCAAAACGTGTCAAAAATATCACGCCGGCAATTGGTCACACAGTCAGTTTGTGGCCACCATATTTTGTCAGCATTATGATCGTCTTCAAATCAGAAGCTTTTAGGTAAGCTTTAAAAAAGCACTGAAGAAAAGATAGATATGAACTGCCATTCTGGGAAGGTGTCATTGCTTGATGTAATTTGATGTAATATAATTTTTAAAGAAATAACTTCTTTTGAAAAGGTTGGATAAACTAAGAGGTTACTGACAGATAAGAACACTTGTGTTTTAATTTATCTGCACTGGAGGTTTTTCCAGTATGAACTGCCTTTTCAAGGTCATGCCACAGCATCTCAATCAAATTTAAGTTCAGAGTTTCAGTAAGCCACTCCAAAACATTTATTTTAGTTTTTGTGAGCCATAAAAAAGGTGAACCATTGGATCATTGTGCTGCTACATAAACCCAAGCTAAAGATCAAACAGATGGCCTGACATTTTCCTTCAGGCCTCTCTGCTGGACAGAAGAATTGAGAGTTCCATCAATTATTGCAAATCGCCCAGGTTCTGAAGCAGTCCCAGACCATCACACTACCATCACCATGTTTGACTGCTTTGTGTTTTATACCAAATCTTCTAAAAGGGCGTGCTTTTAGTCCATGTTTTTCTAAAAGTCTTGGGATCATCAAAAATTATTTAATTTCACAAATGCGAGATGGACCTTAATGTTCTTTATGGCCAGCAATGGTTTTCACCTTAGAACTCCTATAATTCTTATTGTTGATTCATAAACTCTGACCTTAACTGAGGGAAATGTTGTTGGCAGTGGTTTAGATGTTGTTCTAGGTTCTTTTGTGACTTCCTGGATTAGATGTTGATGTGCTCTTGGACTCATCTTGGTAGGCTGCCCACTACTGGGAGGGTTCACTACTGTTCCATGTTTCTCCATTTGCAGATAATGGCTCTCACTGTGGCTCACTGGAGTCCCAAATCAACCTCGTCCAGTCTTATAGATATCAGTGATGTTGTTTCTAAACTGTTTCTGTAAATCAGAGCTGGGCAAACCTTCCTTCAAGCACTAATCTATTTCACAATCATAATTCATATTTGAAGATGCTTATTGGTAATTTGTTTAAATCTTTACAAGTCAAAACCACCTAATGTTTTTCATTTAGTTTTAAATTGGAAAAATTTAAGATTTGATATAACACAATAGTTTTCCCAGCTGAAAAGTTGCTTTTTTGTTATCTTCACTAAATGATAAAACAGAGTTATTGAATATTTACTGTTGTATGAAAATGTGTATAAGTACAGACAAACTTTGAACATGCACAGCTCATGTATACCTATTTGACTCTCACTGAACATTATTTCTCTTTGTCTGTACTAATCACCTTTCTGTGTTTCAGAATCAGCTCTGAGGTTTACCAGTACATCCTACCTGAAGTATCTCCACAGAATGGATGAGGACAGCCAGGATTTCAGACTCTCACTGAGGTTTAAGACTTTCCAGGAGAGGGGCCTCATCATGTCTTCTAGGGGTGCAAACGACTGGGGGGCTTTACAGGTATTTATCCCTGGTCAGAAAACAGGACTTATTTTTTAGATTTTTGTGACTTTTCTAGTGTTATTATGAAGAAAGGGAATTCAGAATTCTTTCATCAAAACAAAAGTACATAAAGATCAAACATGACAACATAAACTAAATAGATATTTCAGAATAAGATGCTTTCTGGGGTTCCCAATGACCTCTATAAATTTTCCTAAGCTACAAGATTCATGTTAAACTGTTCAAAGGTCAACCATGCAATAAAAAGTAACATGTCACTGTTTATTATTCCTACAAGAAAGTTCCACCTCATTGTCTTTGGTTTGAAAATGTCACCAAAGCAGAATAAGATAAAATGAGAAGAAACACACGAGAAGTAATATAACTACAATGAAAGGAGGCAGAGGATCATTATTTGCATTCATTTGAAATGTATTTGTTGTGCTCTACCCTGAGCTGGAGGGTAATTTATTCTGCTCTTCGAGTTTTGCCACCATAGAGAGATTAAATCTCTTCCTAATTTTCAGATGCTGCTAGTGTAATGTTGTGGTTTGACACTAATTTACTGGCAGAAAGATAAAATCAAGCAGCTGCTGATTTAATCAAACGGAGTTTTCCTGAGGGAACACCAACAGTAAGGGGGAATTGCTTGATTTCAAAATGTTTCCAATCCTGAATCCCAAATACTCAACTTCAGCTTCTCAAACATTGGCCTTATTGCTTGTATTGTATTTTCTTTCTTCGAGTGCACAGTTCTGTTATGCCTTTTGAAAAATTTTATATCTAACCTGTTTATCCTTGTGTTAGTCCATTACAAGAGGCTTTGCATCAAACCTAACTATATCAACGTGATTAAAAGTAGCTTTATGTTGAACCATATACAGTTCAGTAAAATACCTTCTTTTACTATAAAACACCAGGATAGACAGACATTTCTGTGCCTTAAGAATAAAATATAGCTGCTTTCAATATAGTTTCCTTCCTGCTCTTCCGACAGTTAAACATGATGGTCATTGCACTGTTGTAATTAGATATTTACATATGATGTCCTAACAAACACCAAACTTTTTTTCTGTCCCATTTTCTGACATTCCTTCAGGCTAAACCTTTCTTCTATTAGGTTAGCTGAGAATTCCAAAAGTATTTATAATTATTAAATGCCAGAATAAAGTGAGGAAAAACATTTGGATATGTGTTTCTGCTTTCTTCAAATTCAAAAGTTTATGTGCATGTCCTGAGTATTTAGTAGAATTGCCTTTTCAAATTGCATGACTTCGATCAGCCACTTTGGGTTTCCTTCCATAAGTTTCTCATAATAGTTTGCTGGAGTTTTGGTCGATTCTTCCTTGCAAAACTGTTCTAACCAAGTGAGATTTACTCACACACCTTTTTAGCTCTTCCCATAAGAATGTTTTATGCATATGAGGTCAGCTTTGTAATGGCCACTCCAGTACAATGACTTTGTTGTTCTTTAGTCACTTTGTAACTAATTTGGTTCTATTCTTAGGGTTATTGTATATTAAAAGAGTAAATTGCACCGAATCTTTAACTTACATTTCAGATGTTTCAGATTTTAAATCAGTATTTCTACATAATGTTGATTTCTCATTATGCCATCAGTTTTGTGAAGTACACCTGTCGCTCCTGTTCTTACAAACTTTTTGCGATCCCGAAACTTCACAGTTGGGATGGTGTTCTCAGACTTAATCAAACCAAAGGACATGTCTTCAGAAATGAAGGTGTTTTTCTCTGCAATTGTAAATTATAATCTGTTTTGGTTTTTTTTGTTTTTTTTTTTTTTTTAATGTTGCTTATCAGGTGTGTTCCCAAAACACTTTCATCTATTTGTACACAGAAGCCATCTCCTTCCTAAATTGTCAGATGCTGGACATTCCCATGCTATTTAAAGTTACATATATTTGTTTAGAAAATAAACATGGCACCTTCAGGTATCTGGAAATTCAACCAAAAGATAAATCAGACTTTTGTAGGTCAAAAATGTTCTTCCTGATGATGGTCATTATTGCCAAACACATCATTTTTCCATGATGCCACACAAGTAGGGGTTGAAGTTACACTTTAAAATACATTCATAGGTGGGCCTCCAGTTAAGTTAAATGTTGTGCATATTTTAATAAGAAGCTTACAAAGCAAACATTATCACCAGTTCTGAAATTAATTAAAGGCATAGTAGTGGCAATAAAGATTGTCTAAAATTCTTTTGATAATCCTAACTGACTTAAATAAGGAAAGGTTTAGTCTGGTTTAATGTCAATCAGTAAAAAACAAAAGGTTATGTTTCTTTTAATGTATTATATGTAAAGATAAGTTTTTTCACTTTAAATGTGTGTATTTGCTAAGTGATTTTTTTTAAGAGTATCTCTTAAGTACCAAGTAAACTCTTGTGCAGCTACACATTACTTTATGACGTCAGTTGTTCCGGTCTGGTAGCTTATGAGTCCCATTTTGCTCTTTTTCTCTTTAAATTCCCTCTGAGGGAACCAACTGCACCTTGGGAGTCCCAATAAAAACTTTACTGTCATCAAGATTTATTAACAACCTTGTCCTGGCAACAAACTATTGTTGATTATACGAATAAAGAATGGCTCTCGATAGATTTTTTAACCAAGAAAAAGGACTCACGCTTCAGTTCTCCTATGACTTTGTATCTGAGTTAAAACACATTTTCTGTGCTTCATTTCCATTGGAACATGAGCTACATTGCATTTCAGTGGGATTAAGCTAACTTTAAAGCTTAAATTTTACTGCTGATGATTTGTTTTATTTATTTACACTGTTTACTCTGGAGTAATTCAGCACCTTTGAATGGAAAACTGGTGCTGCTTCAATAAAAACAGCAGCAGTAAACTGTGAAGAACAAGTGAAGGTGACTTATCAGTTTAGACCTGACAGCAGAGCAGTTAACACATCTGACAGTGAACAAGGCAGTGGATATGTGCTGATGTGGAATCAGTGGAACAATACTCACTCTATGCTCTTGCTGCAGTAATACAAACTGACTTGTTGTATTTCAGGGTTTTATGTTGGTGGATGAGCAGAAAGGGTTTCTTGTTCAAACACTTGTGAAATTTCATGAAGCGACTTGATTATCAGAAACCAGAACAACAGAACGCAGAAACCACTGCAAACCTCACTTGCCTTAGTTACGGCAGTCTTCATTTGTCAAGAAAAAGAAAGAGACTGGGTGAAAATAGAAACTCAGTGGGGGAGTTAGAAGACATAACCTCCTGTTGACCAAAAAGAACTCACAGACTCATATCACATTTATCAATTAAACATCTTGATGATCCCCTTCTTGTTGAATTGGCTGACAATGACAACATGAACCTTTGAGAAATATGTGTTCCGTTACAGCTGATGTAAAACTAATTCTGTTAAAAAATGACAAAGAAGAGTGGGCTAAAATTCCTCACAGTGATGTAAAAGACTCATTGTGAAATATCGCTAGGGTGTCGTCAATTAAAATTATGTGTTTTATATTTTTATAATTCTTCAAACTATCTTTGTCTAATAATAAAATTTGTTTGACGATCTGAAACCCTTTCGACATCGTGAAAAAACAACTACAGCACTGACATTGCTGCACTGCTTCAGTTAATCCTGCCCTACATCACTACCACTGTCACATGACCAAACAAATACTGCATGACCAACCCCCTCCAGAAACAAACAGCAACAAGATGGAAATAAATATCGGCTATTTATATCGGCCCAATACTGATATGTTAAAACATGACTAACAACGGCTGATACTGATGTTAATGTTTATATACCATGGATCCTTAATTCAAATATAACAAAAAGGCAAAAACTGAACAAATATGTAAGTGGGGAAAGAATTTTTCACAGCACCATGCAGTGTCTGCTCTTGTTTGCCTGTGCATATAACCATCATTCTGAAAACATGAGTGTTGCTGCCATGCTGGCCTACTAAATTTTGCCCTGCAGCATTAAAGCTGCTTGCAGGAGCCTTACAGGATTTGTGACTGTGATTTATGAAGTCACAGAATAAAGAATGGAGAGCCAGAGAACTTTTGTCCCATTGAAGTACGCCTTTATAGGGTCCACATATTAGATGGGCTCTTTTGATACAGTATGATGCCTGATGCATCAAACTGTGCTCTCTCTATTTAATTATTCTTCCTGAATAAGTTGCACTAACCTGGTACGACAGATTAAAAGGCAACTGACACATGTTTCAGCTGTTTCTTTGTCAAAGCATCTTGCTATGTTAAGCCAAAGGTAAAGCAATCCTCAGTTCCCTCCTCATTCATCTATAGGGGGGATGCTGCAAGTAAAGCCCTAAATATCCATTAATGTTTTCTAATCCAGCCAAGATATGAAACAGACTTTAATTTGGTCACTGAAGGCAAAGTAGCATCACCTACACAAAGTTCTGAGAAAGATCTGTAAAAACAACCTACAAAAAATCAGCTTTTGCAATAATTAATGTATTGAGAGTCAAATGCATTGATGTCAATAATGCATCACAGTCTTAAGTGTATGATAGCAGTTTGCAAAATACACATTTTTGTATATTGAATACACAAGATGTGGAAAAGGATTCTGTTGCATAAAGAAAACATGAACAGATAAAAAGAGCTGGAAAAAGCTGCTGGCTTGTTATTTCTTGAGCGCGCTGAGCATGCAGAAACACTAAGAGGCTATGGTTTATGAAGATAAAATGCTGAGCATATGTTTGACTCTAGGTGCACCGTGTCAAACAGAGGGGAGTTTAGCAGTGTGTCAGCATAAGGTTATTTTTGTAACAAAAAAAGACTACTCAAAAAAGACTGAAACATGAGTAGCTGCTTACGATTTTTTTTAGGAGATTCCCCAACCTCATTTAAAGACCAGAAAGTGTTCTAATGTGGGGCAAACATTTGAACAAATTTAGGCGTTTTCTATTTTGAACTAAATGTTGCTTATTTTGAACTAAATAGATGTTTTGACTGGCATCATTTTTTTTCTTTTCTTTTTTTTTAAATCAGAGATGGTGGCTTATTTTAGCTTATCTTCAGGGCTGCACATGGCACCATTGGTAGTCTTGTTGCCTTGCAGTAAGAGGGTGCTGAGTTCAAAACAAATTGATTGTATGGAGTTTGCATGTTCTAAGTAGAAAAACATGACTGTTAGGTTAATTGGTCCAGTCACAGTCACAGTGGTCCAGTTAGTCTGGACTTAAATACTGATTTGAGATTCTGTGGCCACACCCTAAACAGGTCATTCAAGCTTAAACCCCCCTCAGTAAGGATTAATTAAAATAATTCCACAAAGAAGAGTGGGCCAAAATGTTTTCACAGGATTTAATCGCCAGTTATTGTAAAATGATTTATAGCAGCTTTTGCCACCAAAGTTGGGATTAACACGTGTTACATTTGAGAGATGATTACTTTTTGACAAATAGCCCAGTTGATCTGGAGAGTTTTATCCTTCAATAAATTAAATCATCATTCAAAAACTTCATTTTATATTTATACAGGTTTTTACCCAATTTTAACATTGGTTTAATTATGTGAAACATGTCCAGTAAGTGAGACAAAGAAGCCAAAACAAGAAAGCTGTAAGGGAGCAAATACTTTTTCAAGGCATTGTATATGAGAGCAGTCCTGTAGGTTGACACCCTGAATTAACATTTACTTCATAAAGCTGGCAAATTACAGTGGGTTTTTTTTTTGTTTGTTTGTTTATTTATGAATTTGGAGAATCTATTGGGTAACACGTTACTCAGTCATTCTCTCATTAAGGACATATTACCTCATTAAGCGACAAAAAATTAGCAGTTGTTGATATTCAAACTGTGCCTAAAACTCTGATTTACTTTTTTTTTTTACTTCTTTATGCAAATTGATGAATTTCTGAATCCTGAATTTAATTTGTCCTATTTGTTTTTGCTCATTTTACTTCCCTAGCTGACCAAAGGAGAGCTGCACTTCAGATACAGATGTGGAAACACATCCCCTGGTACACTGCTGGTTCGATCCCATCCAGTGTCAGACGGCCGCTGGCACAGCATCCTGCTGGAAGTCAACTCCAGCTCCCTGAAACTGACTCTAGACCAGCAGCATCCAGCTTTCATTAGCATGGCAGAGCCATGCCGAATGATGCGCTCCCATGGTGCTTTACTGTTTGCGCCTCTATCTCAGGACTCCGCTCCAGATTTCAGCCTGGACCCACATCATTTCACTGGCTGCCTGGAGGGCCTGGAGCTCAACAGGGAGCCTATTGTAGTGGGTGATGCAGCAGAGTTCACAGGGTCAGGAAGCAGGAGGGTGTTTGGGGTGTATCAGTGCTGCAATAGTGCAGCAGGCTGTGACAATGAACCGTGTGAGAATGGAGGAGTCTGCCAGGAGAACGCTGCTGGAGGTGAGTAAATGAGTCTGACTTTCCCTAAAATCATTTTGATGGTTTTTACCAAAGACAGGAATGTGTAACCCTAAGCAGCACACACTGACACAGCTTTTTACTGATAATAGGCACATAGAGAATGCATAACATACATAACATCTTGATGGTTGCAAAAAGTGCAACAAACGTTTTCAAAAAATCTCCAATATTTACTATAACTAAAACATACTCATAGAATAGAGTTACATGAAATAGACAACATCCTTACTTAACATGTATCCAACTGTTCACAAAAACATCTATATCTGAAACACACAAACTTGTTTCAAGTAAAACAACTAACTGAAATAGCATCAAAGAGAAGCTAAGAAAAAAATTTGATCCAAAAGCTTGTTGAATTTAAACCTCTTTACTTTCCAATCATATTAAAAACACATGCAGCAATGGATGTGACGTTTCCTATTTCCCTCGCTTCCTCACCAGCATTACATTGCAATGCATCAAATCTGAAACTAAACTGTCTTTCAAAGAACAACAAGTAGACTAGCATCTCCTCTTTTTAAATTATAATTTCTAGAGAATGATGATACACTTTTCTTTGTTGAGCATTTGACCCTTATAGACTTTTTAGGTTTGTGCTTTTTGACTCTTAAATGTTTCAGATTAGCAAGCAAGGCCAGAGTAAGGACAAAAAAAAAAACAAATGCACTTTCCAGTTAAGTAACATTCAAAGAGACTAAAGTAGCAAAAGAACAAGTTTGTCTTGCAGCTCTGTATGTTGCTCCAGGAGCATCAATATATGAACAAGAACAAGGAAACTACAAAGCATTGATTTAGACAGAAAAAAGTTTTATTTTTCCACGATAAAACTTTTGTGCTTGTAACTTTTTATCTTTTAAACTTCTTTGTTGATGAAGTGTATGAAGTGTATCTTGAAAAAACAATGTGTCACATCTAAAAAAATTGTTCTAAAGAGGGGAATATAATGCATAGCCCAATAACCTACAAGTCAACAGTGAGCAATTGACTTGGCTGCATTCATGTAAATTGTTAAACCACCACTTCTTCCCTTAGGTCTGTGCTGTCAAAATAAGTTATAGTGTACAAAAAGTTCTGCAGACAAGCAATTGTGCAAACTTTATAGTCCCTTTGGAAGACATCCTTCATGGTAGAAGGTTGTATTGTTTCTTTCCAAAAGACTTCATGTTCATTTTAAGATGAATGTAAAGCCCTGGGTTTTCCAGCACATGTGCAGATGTGGTGATGTAGCTTAGCAGCTGTGTGGTGTCAACAGATTGGAATGAATTTAGACCTTCACACAGAGTCAGAAATATACCCTCTAACTGTGAAATCTCACAGGATCCTACCTGATCCTTGCGTTTTTGCAGATGTCATTGTGATTATTTAAATATTATGCTATTAGGTCATGGATTAATGTTTGTAGTTTTTGAAATGTGTAATGTTTTGGACTTGTTATAAGAGAATGTACACCAATGTATTGTTTTGAAATTTAATTTCTCAGTCCTTTTTTGTGACATGTTAGTCTACCTCAGTTTTAGGTTACTCATTAGGGAGAAGATACAAATAAATTCAGCAGTAACAGTGTCTGAAAAGCTATAGCTCTGACAGCTTGTTTTGAATAATATATTCATCTAGCACCCTGATTTATTCTTTACTCAAACAGCAGCCGATAAGCGCACATGAACCGAACATAAAAGGAGCTTTTAAATATTATTCTCAGGAACTTCACTGTGAAATCGTAGCACTGCATCTGAATGTTTGTATACAACGTTGATACGAAACAGAACATAAAGTTGTTACTGATACAGATTTCTGTGCTTTGGAATAAAGATCCAAACAAAAACTCTTCAGCTGTTATCAATAATCCAACACCCACAGTGATATTTCTTCATTTGGGTTACTTTTTAAGTCTCCGAACAACATTATGTTTTATTGTTCTCTTTGTACAATCTGCAAATGGCCTCTGTGGACACTGGACAAAAGGTTACTGTTCTCTCAGGATTTTATTCATTATCATGCCAACTCATATTTTAGTCATGGTTCAGTTACACAAGCACAGTTGCACTTCCTTAAGCTATGTTTATTTCCCCAAAGATACCTCAAGGTAAAGGCAATTTAATCAGACAGGTGTTAAAAACAACATAGACTTCAAGGTTTGTTTTGTTATTTTACTGCAGCTTTCCTTGCCTAAGACAGCTGGGAAGAAAATAACAGACAGATTAGCTTGTAGTGAATGTTTTCCTACTTCATGCCTTTTTTAGGACATGGTTATGAAAACAACACAAGTTACCAAGTGGCTGCTAAATACTTCAAAATTAAATGGTAGGAGATGCCGTTCACACTATTCCCTTACATTAAGGTCTCCAGATGGCCTGGTTACCTGTCCAGGGGGAAAAGGCCTGCTGGAAAAAGTCCAGAATAAAAGAGCATAATGTTAGGAAATCATGCCATTTCAGTATTGTTAAATATTACATATATATCTAACAAATATTACATGATGCTAGCAGGTGCAATAAATATGCATTTTCTTCACTTCTCTCCCACAGGCTGAAATATTATTGGCATGCATCAATTTATGACACCTGGAATTTATAGTTAAGAATTATTGAATTCCATACAGTCCTTTGCAATATTAACACTACACATAGTAATGATCCAACATTGATGAATACTGATCAGACATAGTAGTATTAGCATTGAACTGAATAACACTAATTAATGTTCCCCTGTTAATTGGTGGGATGGATAATCAAACAGCAGCACAAAAAAAGAAACTGTAAACTGACTCAAACATAATATGACCTAGGTTACATATTAAACTGCTTTCTTCAGCAGAGATGTCTTCCACAAAGAGAGATGCAACACTCTAGATAATATTGGTTTGGCTTTTGGGTGATAAAATCCAGTTAGGTTAGTTATGTTTTGCTTATGGTTTTATTTTGGTCTGTATTTTTGCCTCCTGTTTGCTGTAGCTTCTGTTGTGACATGTTGCATTTAGTTGCACACCTGCACCTTGTAATTCTGAGTTTAAAGCCTCTTTTTGTTTGCTTATAAAAGTATGAATGTATAGAACATTATTTTTCATGTTATTTTTTTTTTATTATTTCTTTGTTGTTTCTTCAAGTACATAAAATAATACTTGGTGATATTTTGCATCCATGTAAATATTTGTAATTGTAAACATTTAAAACTCCTCATTTTAGAGGCCAATGATTTACTTTGAGGACTGTGTTTTCCCTTTTAGATATCAAACACACTTCTGTGTTACCAGGCTGGATCATGTTGACCTTTGTCATGATTAATTCCTGCCTGTTGGAGACGTTCAATGCAGCTTTGATCAGTTGCTCTTGTCTTGGATGTCTAATTCCATTTTATTTATTCTGCAGAGCCTCACTGCACGTGTGCAGGAATCTTCCACGGCACCCGCTGCGAGCTGGCTGACAACCCATGCGTTTCACAGCCATGTACCCACGGCAGGGTGTGCATACCAAAGGCTTCAGGTTACATGTGTAACTGCTCACTGGACAACACCGAAGCGAGGTAGATGCACTTGTCACAATTTTTAAATTTCTCTGCCTGAAAACATTGCTTATCTGTACATGAGGGCTAGAGAGGATTTTGATTGAAAGACAATCTGTCAATCCCCATGAATCATCATTAAGACATGATTATATTTGCAACCACTTGGGAGGAGATCAATATTAAAGCACAGCAAAAAGACCTTGCTTTAATCTATCTCTTGTAAAAGTTCATATGCAGGGTATCTGCTGGTTTTAGGACTAACCTGACTGACACAGAAGTACAAATGACTGAATAGTTGCAGCCTGACAAATAAACGAGAGGAGCTGAAATAATAAAACCAATTACCAACAACCCTATCACTCCCAGAGGAATTGTGGTCAGAGAGCATTCACACACAAAATTGTAATTACATACTCAGAGGTATTCTAATGGAGCCAACAAGGCCAACAATATAATAAAACAGAAAAAAAGCCCACAACCACATTATCAAAAACAACTTCAAAGTTCACTTTTGTCTTTTGACAGATTACGTGCACAGCCTTGAATTTACATGCGTACGCAATCAAACTTCCATATTCTAACAAACAAACACACACTTCCACACAAACAAGATCCTCTGATCACTAGATACCAGCATTCCTTTCACATCGCCAACGGCTGTCAAACTAAATTACTGAGGCATTTGCATATTCTTCCTTTCATTAAATCCGTCTGAGGAATTGCATTGCTCCTCCTGGTTATTGAGAACAATCCACATTGCAGGTAGCGTTCTGACTGAGTGAGTGAAAAATGACTGTGGGTTGTAATTACAGGAATTGGAAGGTTTCTGTATGACTGTGAAGATGTTTTATCACATTGGTAGATGTCATAATAAAAGGATCTCAGTTAAGTGCACAGCAGCACATACAGAGAGATTACAGCCAACAGATATCCATTCATGTAAGGTCAGATAGCATAAAAATTCTAGCTTTGAACTGTGTCAAAATTTCTATTTACTAACCAAATTCCCTGTAGACAAACTGAATAAATGTTTATTTATATTCCTTTTAAAGAGCTGCCTGAAAATGATTTTGGTGTAGCACATCAAGTAAACTTAGCATCTGCAAAATGTGTGTTAAAACGAGCACTAGGCTGTTTTATGCCAAACAAAATGGTAGGTTTGTGTAGTAAGGCGGTAACATTCAGCAGTCAGACCTCCGACAGTCCTTAGGGTGGTATTTCTTGCCTGGACCAGGAAGATGAAGGGTTGCAGTAAAGCTTTTAGTGTCATTAGCCTAGTCAAACCTGCCAGTCTTTGTACTACTCTTTGCTTTAGCACTCTTGTTCAGAGACACACTGTCCCCTGGCTGTTGATTTAATTAAATTATTTGAACAGTTTAAAGAGAAAAGACTTGGGTTTTTGTCAAAAAGCTTACAAAATATAAGAGAGACTGTTACTATCAAGGGTTTTTTTTCAAGTGTTTAATTCTAGATAAACTGTTTAATTTCTTTATTAAATACATCCTTTGGGATATTTCTTATTAATAAACTAACAGATTAAAAAGAGTTATTGGCCCATTAACTTATCCGCTGTTTTTTCACTATTTTTTGTTTTAACATATTTTAAAAAGGAAATTTCAGATAATCTGTTAGAAAATGGTTAGATTTATTATTATTTTCAAACATAAATCTCTGTTATAAATACCATACATAGAAACAAAGTAGAGTTTGTCAAAATGTCTCTAACTGAAAATTGTGGAAGCCAAACAGTGAGAACTATTTCAGGATTTGTGTATTTAAGAGCTGCATGAATCCTCATGTATTTCATTGTTATTGTTTCTTTCATCCCGGCTGTGGTCATTTTAAGAGCTTGAATTGAACACAACTGACCCAAAAAGGAAGTTCAGATGCCTTTTATTCCACTATGTAGAACAAGTACAGTACACATGCTTCAAACTGGTGCAAGCTTGTACATTGTTTCCTCTGTGGTCTGCTGAATCTGTCTTCTCTTCATGCTATAGATGCCACAACGAGATTGAGGCGTGCTTACCTAATTCCTGTCCTGGAGCTTATGACTGTAAAGTCACAGATGGTTTGATCTACTGTGATCCACTGCCACTGGTCAGTTTTATGGAAACCTTTCACTTTGGTATTAATCACTGTATTTCCTCCTCCATTGTAAGTCTCACTCATCTTCTCCTATCCTCTGTCAGGTATCTTCAGGGATTGGCTATTTGGAAATCATAGAGATCTGTGGCGTTGTGCTGGGAATAGTCTTCCTGGTTGGAGTCTTTGTTTGCATCCGGAAACGTTATGTTCAGAAGAAGAAGAAAAAACCCGTTTGTGTCCAGGACTCGAATGGGTGAGCGTGATGTATTTTTCTTCCTTAATAGACTGAGATTTGAGTTAATATGGCACATTTACATCTAAATAAATTGAATTTCATTAAAAAGCAATTTCACTAATTAAATTCTGAATGTTAAACTAATAATATGCGGATTCATTGCACACAGTGATATGTCTGGAGTTTATTTTTGTCAGTTTTGAATATTATGGCTTATAGATCATGAGAATCAAAAATTCAGTTTTTCAGAAAATAAATTAGAATATTACAAACGTTTGTTATCAGAAAAGTTATGACATTTGTCTAGTAGACATCATTGACAGCTTCTATACCGAATATACACCACAGAAGGTTATTGCTAAAAAAACCAGGTGGATACTGATAGAATCGTACTTCCAAGCACACTTACTGAAAGTTTGGTGGAAAGAAAAAAGAGTGGTATAAAAAGGATCAACAACAACAGCAGTTACTTCAGCCTTGATATGATTGTTCTGAAAAGTCCATTAAAGAGTTTGGGGGATTCAACTCAGTGGTGCTGCAGGCTCATATCCTCCATGCCACTATGCACTGATGCTGTAATTCCTGCAGAAGGAGCACCAACAAACTCAATACAACAATACAACAAAGTATTGAGTGCAAATACTGTAAAGCAACTGGACAAACTTTTTAGTTGGACATTTTTAATTTTCTGACAGACTGATTTTTTTTTTAAATTTCCATAAGCTGTAATCCATAATTAAAATATTAAACAGAAATGTTTGAAATATATAACTTAGTGAGCAATAACTCTATATAATATAAGAGTTTCATTTTTTGAATTACATTACTGAACTTATGATGCACTTTTGATGACATTATAATTGTTTAGGATGCTCCTGTAGCTTTTCCAGGCACAACAAATATGCAGCTGTTTAATTTTTCTGTCACTCAGTGATATGGATTTCAAAACCCCATTATTGGCATCAATAGTGCCTCCATTGTTTTTATTTTGTAAGCCATGAAAATCTGTTCTGTCTAAACTGCTACAGAAATGGTTTCCTTTCTTCAGGCATTACTGAAACTCTTTCACCTCTCTGCTTTTGTAAAAAAAAAAAAAAAACCCTAACTAACTAACTATCTAACTAACTAACTAACTAACGTCAGGATTTTTCAAAAATCTCAACCTTCCTATACTTTTTTCCAGCAAAGAGAAGCTAAATCATGAAAAAAATTCCAACTGAATTCTTGGCCTGCACTAAACAAAAAGGCCCAAACATCCAGACTAAAACAATTTAACATGTTTTTGGTTTAAACATCTCCACAGAACTATATGCAGACAGTGACAAACTTTACTAAAACCATCTTTGTTGGTGCCAACAGGTATTTCCAGCCCAGTCTGGCTAAGAGCCTCAAAGCAGAATGCCAAGATGTTAACTCCACTGAGATGAGCACACTGGCTAACTCCAACAACCTGGACCACACACCGTTCAGATCCCTGAGGCCCCGCAGCCAAATTGGTTCATCAGGAGGTGGATCCCCAAAGGCACAGCGGCCAGTGGTGTGCAGCGTTGCCCCCAACCTTCCTGTCAGACCACCGTCAAGCTCTGACAATGACTCCATCAGGAAGGGCCACTGGGACATGGATTATGAAGGTGTGTAGCAGTTTGTTTTAAACATTTATTCAGATCAACAGCCTTGGTTATTAAGGCAACAAATCACTTTTCACCTTTAGCAATTCTCTCTGAGAAGAAGGATTTAGAAATGAAATTAGTTTTAAAGGTTTCTATTTGAGCCAGTTCAATCAGGGAATAAAAATCATGGCACAATGCAATAAAATGTTGGATCTATTCAGTATGGTCGGTATTAAAATTCATAAACTTCTAAGATTACTAATTTTTTGCAAAATGCTATATGGTAATTATATAAACAAAATTGGTTTCATCAGTGAAATATTAGGTTCATTTACTGAAGAAGAGATTAGATTATTCTGTAAAAAACATATATATATATATATATATATATATATACATATATATATATATATATATATATATATATATATATATATATATATATATATATATATATATATATATATATATATATATATATAAAATTTTCTACTTTTGTGGTTCTTATACAAAGTAAAATTTAAGCATTTTAGGCATTTTGTATTCATTCCACAATTGTCCAAAAACAAAAATATCATTTGAAAAACTAAATCACATTAGACTTCTAGTATTTCCGTAGCTCATTCTGAATCCTTGGGCTAACGAGACAGGATTGCCATTTTTCAGTGTTTTGAGGGAAAGAAAAACAAATTAAGTTGTAGCAACCACTATTGGAAGTGAAAGATTTAGACACACTAAAAGAAACAGAGGGGAAAAAACTTGCTTGGAAACCTTACCTCTTTTCAATTTGAAGAAAATATTGACAATTTCTAAATTGAGAAGCTTATGATGCAAGAAAGTTAATATTCCTGAAGATTTGTCTTCACCAATCAGCACGATGATTAGCAATGTTTTAATTTTATTTGCTAAAAAAAAGAAAAGGTTTTCTGTAAATGATATGAATTTTAGAAAAAAATAGACCCACAGTGAGGAATTCTGAAAATAAATGGTTTTGTTAAAGGTTTGTATTTTGTCTCCAGTATTTAATGTATTTCCCACAGGCTTACAGCAAGTCTATGGCAAATAACAAAAAAGTTGTAAAACTCAAATATTTACAAGCAAGTGACTTGCAGCACAGCTTGTGTTTTTAAGTGATGCCTTCTGGAGCTGTTGTACCCTCCTGCAGCAGCAATCTGAGGAACATCTTTTGTTCTCTGCAGGCTGCAATGACAGCAGCTCTGTTCATTAACAGAGGCTGTTGAACAGAGGAGTGTCACAGTTGTAAACACACTGAGTCTGAATGAATGAATATTAAGCCAAAAGAGGTTCATATGAACTGTTATGTTTTTATCACTTCAGCCTAACAAATGTCTTGTGCAAATCTTACTCCAACTTTGTTTTTCTCCCTTATTATTATCAATGTCAATTGGATATTCTTTACGTTACATTTACTTTCTTTTGCATTTGCTCTGAAGCTGTTGTATTTTTCCTCATCTGTCCATCATCTATTGTTTTGTTTTGTTTTTTTTTATACTAAACCGATTTATTTTTCCCACCTTCTTAGTGCCATTTGCAGTTCTCCACCTACTTTGTCTTCCATCTTTATCTTACTTTAGAAACTTTTGAGATTCTCTTATTATTGTCAGTAACCCATAGAATGATAACATGCTTATCTGAAGTCATTTTGTTTGAACAAGCTATACAAAGCATCTATCATGTTAGTTTGTGAGTCAGGGATATAGGATAGGAAACTTAAGGATTCATTGCTGGAGGGTGTTTTACTGTCTTTTTGCTTTGGATTTGTCTTTGTTACTATGACTGGATTTACAATTCTACAGTTTTGGCCACATATGTAAGGAGCATCACATTAGCTTCAGTATCTCTGGCTAGTATAGGTATACTAGTATAGGTATACTAGCCAGAGATACTGAAGCTAATGTGACGCTCCTTATCAAGCTAATGAGACTTGATTCAGGTTTTTTCAGATACGAGACACATTTGGACCTCAGCATGTTTAGTTCCCTGACACTGCTAACAAGAACTATCACAACATATAGTTCAGGTCGCCCTGGGCGAATGTTCCTCTGATGCCCTAGGCCTGGAATGTCTTGTTGGTTCCTTTCTCTTGAATTCAGAACCCAGTTGGTAACATTACAGAAATCTTGTCAGATAGACATGGTCTGGTCACTGTGCATAAAGGCAAAATAAAACAACGCATGCAGGAACTTTAAGGGTTGGATGAAAAACTACCCCACATGATCTTGAACAACTTGATCAGGCTTGATTAATCCAAATGGACTGGTTGATGCTGGTTCTGTGTGTTTCTCAGCTTTAGCCAGCTCACAGCTGTTGGCCTTCATAATGTTATTAGGCACTGATCACAGAAGAGTTTAGGAAATGTAATGTGCGTCACAACAGTTTAGGTTGAAATAGAATCTACTGTTTTTCAGGCTTTAAAGTTGAAGTTTTTAGAGTGAAGGGTTCAAGAGCACAAGATAACATATACCACTGGCTAAAAGCAGCTCAAGCTCAAAGTTAGTGTAAGATGTTCCGAATATTTTCTCTTTTACTTCACAAGAAAACAGTTTGAAAGATTTATGTAGAAATTTTTAACAGCATGATTGCTGTTTCTTGGCTTCTATTTAAATGAAAAGGAACATCACATGTTTTTTTTTTTTTTCTTTTACAGATATTACTCTTACCATCTTATATTATGTAATGTTATTTAATGGAATCAACTAAAATATGAAGCCCAACTTTCCCTTAGCATTCCACTTTTCTTGTTTCAAAAAGGACCATTTTAAACTTCCGCTCTGTTTGGTAGCATACACTGGTTGAGCACGCTGAAACTTTTCTTTATCCTAAAATATATTGCTCCTGGTAGTTGACTTGGCCTGCGGTTACTTTTGTAAAGTACATCCACATAAAAAAAGACAGAAATTTATATAAAAAGCTGAAGGTGTCTATACTGAGGTTTCCAGCTGAAATGTAATAATGTTGAAGGAAGATGAGAAGGATTCTTCAGGTGCTTTTCTTCGAAGGATTTTTTATGTTCAGCCTGCCTTTAGGTAAAATGTGGGGACTTCATACTGAGCCTTCTTTAGATACATTCCTTCTCCCTGCTCTGCCTTTCCAACCCACTTGAAGGTACTGTGGTTGAAGGATTTAACGTGCATATTTTCACAGCCTCGACTCTGTCAAACCTATGTGTACCACACATAATGATACAAGGTGTTTCTTAATAGAAATCTATTAATGACAGTAAGTGACAATTCAAACAATGTTTGCCAGTTTTTAATTTATAGAGTGCTCCAAACAGAGTAAATAGAAATTTGCAATTTACCATAATGCATTTCTGTATCTTTTTAATGATTTTGTTAGTTCATTTTGTGTTTGTCTTTAGCCTACAGTAGGAATGTGAATAATTACTAGAAGCAAAATAATTTTCGCTTCTGCTCTCCAAACATAATGTTGTAAACAGTGCTTGATTGTTTCAAGATAAATTCTGATGCTTTCTACTTGTCTCGCTTGTCCCCAGTCTATCCAGCAGACCCTGACTATTATGGACGCCCAACAGTTCGGGAGTTCCCCCAGTTTGACATTGTGGAGGACACCTACTCCACCTCTACTGTGGACTCTCGAAGAAACTCCCGTTTTGGGGGCTTCCCATTCCCACTGGATCGCTGTGATCGGCGGGCACCACTGCCACCGTGCTACAGCAATCAGAACTTAGATGACTTTCTGGGTCCAGACGGTCTTCCTCTTCCGAGTTCTCAGTGCCCAAACGAGTACACTGCCATCAGCTACTATCCCACACAGCACACCCGAAGCCTCGACAATGTCTCTTCAGGCTATAAGAGACTCAGCATGCGTCTAAGTGTGGCTATGCCATCCTATGCTGAACAGACCAGCCCGCCACCAGGACCAAACCCCGCCCAGCCAACACGACCCGCAGGGCAAAACCACCGAGGCTATGATGGGTCAAGTATGGTGGAGAGTGATTACGGGAGCTGTGAAGAAGTCATGTTTTAGGTCAAAATCTACTATTTCACACAGAGATTTCCTTCATCCCTGAAGATTATATTGGCCTCATACATGAACTATACCACTATCACTTACTCTTCCACATTAAGGCAGCTTTGTGTACAAGTACACATCTTCGTTGGGGATCTACTGCAGCTGAGCCCTGATTCCTCAATCCAATCTTCTTTTCTTTCCATCCTGATGGACATCAAAGAACTGTTTCAAATGACAGTTCTGGTGTCTCTGATTTGTTTGACTTCGACAAGCAATGTTGTCTTACTGTGCCAGACTAGACTGAGGTAGTCCAAGGCTGCTCAATTACCTCTTCGGAAGAAGTTCAGCAGAAGTTAATCTTTTGATTCAAGAAAAAACGCTGAATGCAGTCACTAGAAAATATGAACAATGTTACAGACTTACTGACTGCACTCTTTGAAAATAAAAATGAGATAAAGTACAGTTTTTTTAACCAACAGGAGAGACTCTGCCTCAACAGAAGAGCAAGGTTATAGCTAACTATCAAGCATTTCACTACATTTCTGATTAGACAGCCAATCTGTATAAACCAGATTAGTTCTCTGTCTTGCACTGAACAAGTAAATCATGTGGTACTTTAATTATAAGTGCATTAGTCATCTTGATCGTTATATAATTACAAAGATGCAAATAAAAATGAGCTTAAAACTGTTAAACAGGACATTCAGAATTTTAAATGCAGGATAAGCATTTCAATGTTTGTTTACTCATATATTGTTCATATCTTTCCCGATGGGGGCTGGATCCTCATTAAAACAAGTGATTTGGTGATATTTGTGATGTAGTGTAGATTTTAAATGTGTTACACTGCCAACACTGGGGTGATTCAGTAGCGTTAGCATCTATGAACATTTCCGCCTGCATTTTTAATGAGTGCAGAATGAATTTCGGTTCAAAGTTTGGGATTAACTACTGCTCAGCAATGTTTCTACCCTTGATGTTATGGGAACTCCTAATGTGGAAGTTTCACTGCAGTAAAGATAAGCCTGTTCAGCCATTTTTAATGTTGGGAAACACAACACTCTAATTAATCAAATTCCTGTTTCGGTCAAAAGCCACTTTTGCTGCACACAGCACATTTTTTAATATGTAAAGCTGATGTTTGTAGCAGCAAACTGCATTTTTCAATTTTTCTCTTTAATTACAACATTAAACATGTAATCTGAATTACATAATTATTCTGAAATTGTTTGGTCCAAATTCCAAGGTTTACACTGTTCCCCTGCCCTTAAAAAGATGACATATTTTTTAAAAATCATAACTATTACAAAACATTCAGATTTGAAGTCATTTCAGTGGTAAAATTTTCTCATTAGTTAAAAATCACCTTACTGTATGTGACTGACTGTTATAGTCTGCCAACTTCTGCTATTATTCCGAAGAACACCCTTCATGAAGTGTAAAAGACGCACAGCTAACTTCTATTGTTTATTCACGAAGGAAAGCTCCTTGCATAACATACAAGTAGGCAGCAAGTTTTAAAAACATACGAACATGAAAGAGGAAGATATTCAAGATAATGAATATTTAATCTTAGAGCTGATTCAATCAAGTGTATACACAATGACTGCTGATATCCCATCAGTGTTTTTGTGCTTTAACTAAAATCTCACTTTGTTTCCAAATTTGTGATTCAATAAGTATAAACTGATGGATTCTTCACTAATTGCTTCTTTGTAAAATGTTAAGCTAATCAAACTGTTTGCATTTAAATTAATTGACCCTCCTGGCTAATGTTTATTGTATTGAACAGCTGAATAAAATTATACAGCTTTCAGACAACTTTAAGATTGCTATGAATTTTAAACTCAAGGAAGGACTCAAGCTTGTTATGAAGCCAAAACATGGATTCATGCACATTTCACTTACCAAATTATGAGCTATCATTCTCTTCTTCTATAATAGTTAGTTTTCTGCTACATTAATTTTCTGTCCTGTTAACATTTTAACATGGTTACACACTGGATGCTGCACATCCTTTTGTCACTGATGGCTCAGGTGAATAAAGTCAGTCTGGATAGAAAGAAATCTTATAAACAAGTATTGACATGTAAATATAATGAAAAATGTTGTGTTGTTGTTGTGCAGGATACAAATTGCTTGAATGTGTTTTAGATATTTTTTTTATTCAATTATAAAGTTTATTTTTGTATTCATGTGGGCATCCCCATGTTTCTGTTATTTCTCTGTGAGAGATTTTATTAAAATGTGCTTCACTTCTTTTTTGTTTCCAAAAGTGAATAAAAAGGAAAACTTCTAGAGACTCCAACAATATCAGTACTCATGCTGCACTGTGTTCTGTTTCTGTCAAATTTAGCAAGATTGAAAACATATTGAAGTTTGGGAACTACATCTCAGTGTGGATATATGGGAAAAAGTACAAATGCAATAAGATATAACTTTTTTTTAAATCTAGCTGTGCTGAAAAAAGCAAATTATGTGCTATTACACTTATGCTATGTGCTGTTATTGCACCGATCAAATATCAGCCTCACTTCTGTTAGTCTGCCCCAGGGCAGCTGTGGCTACAATGTAGCTTACCACCATCAGTGTGTGAACGTCTAAAGCGTGTGAAAGGCCATTTATGACATATTACTTACAGATGTATGAGTTGTTTTTAACCTAGTAAAAGGGCATGTGAGAATTAAGAAGAAACTGTCAAAATAATGCTACAATACTAAAAAAAGAACTTGCGAAAGCCAACCAGCTTAAAATTTCAGACTTTCAAGCACATTACCAGTTATCATCACAAACTTAGCCAACAACCACACATTGGCTCTGTAACTAGATTAAAGCTCATGCAAGGGACTGATTAAAGCTGACCAAAATCAGAATAAATAGATATTGAAAGGGGTCCATTGTTTTCATTTTCATCCTGAATGTTTAATAATGATAAACAGCATATATCACAAAGCAAACTGTGACTTAAGAGTTTTCTGCCAACTAAAACGTGTTGGTATTCCTACACTATCACGCCTTGTGCTACCATAAAGTCATACAGGTTTAGTGCCTTAAGCTAACTCTTTCTTAACATGCAAAGTGTACTGTTCATTGCTGTTTTATGTTTATATTTCACGTTCAAAATGTAGGATTTGTCTCATTCATAGAACAAAAGCCTCTACACAAATAAGTCTGCCATTGTTTAGTGCAACTCAAAGTGAACCTTTGCTTTACACAGCAAAGTTCATTTGGAGTCTTCATGGCCTTAGTTAATCTTTATGCTTTATATTTACAACACCAAGCTGTTTCAAAGACAAATATTCCTGATACTGACCAAATGTATGTAAACTTTTGAATTCAAAGAAAGTTACAGAAAAAATCTCTAAAAAAAAACATTTTTTGCTAAGTTTTCTGGTATGTAGCAAATAATTTTGGTTATTCTAGCTAGCCTAAAACAAGCCAGGTTTGGTCTGATTTAACTTTAGATGAGAAAAAATGTGTATGTCTTTTTATTTTGTGTATGTATAAATATCTGGTTTCAACTGTATTACTTACAATGCAAACTTTATGCAGATATATGGTCTAAAACAGTACTTCAACACTTACTTTCAGCAGACAAAGTGCATTGTATGAGCAAACATTTAGGCACCCCGGAATGGCTGCCACAAAATTCAAGGATTTCTCAAATACACATGAATGAATCAAATCAACACTCCAGGTATGTTTTTGATGAGGGAATGACATTAAAACATGATGTAAAGCATAGGAATAAGCTTGTTCTAAAAATCTGGAGAACATTATTTATGTAACACAACGTTGCAAACTGAGCCCATTTAAGAACAACAGTTGACCAAATTGCTTCACAATTACACCAACAATCATAAAGTAGAAAACAGAATAAAACTGTAATGAAAATAAATAAAACATAGATGAGTTAAGGTTTCTAAGAACTATTTAGTGTTTCATATGCAATCAAAGCCAGGGAAAAGAGATGAGTCTTTAAACACAATTAAACAATTCTATGCTATGAGCATTGCCGACATGTCAAGGGTAAGGTATTCCATACTCTTGGGGCAGCCAGAGTGAATGCTTGATCACCTCTATGTTTTAACTTTGATCTCGGAACATTGAGGAGAAACTGTCTGGCTGACCGGAGTGCTCTCGCAGGTGATTAGATGTTGAGGAGATCCTGCACTTTAAAAATGTGAACTCCAAATAACTACCTTTAGAACCCAACTGCAGAGCTGGCAATCATGTTCTTTTAATCATCCTTTAGATATCTGTTTTTATAAAGTTGCAACCACAGTGAAAACTCTTAAAAACCCCTTTGTGAGTCAGGTGGTAAAATGAGAGAAGGATGGAGAGGTGAAAAAACATGACATTTTCCTGCTGTTCTGTTTCTGCCATGACATACATCATGATGTTTGCAAAACAACTACTATAACTGATGATTTTCACACTATACACACACGCGGATACAGTGTAGCCATACTATCAAATATAATTTGCTGGGCTGAAAGCTGCACCCATTTTGGATAATAGAAAAGTAGCATCCAGGATAATGATTTCTAAGGCTGACACAACTCTGCAGTTTCAACCTCTGCCACAATGATATACACAACACTGTTTTCAAAAGTGTGTTTTGGAGGATTTCTTTGGACTGGCTTTAAAGGTTTATTGAAGAAAGGGGTCAAGTGGATGGATAGATTGAATGTGGGGTTGTGTGACTTGCTGATGAAGGCTTGGGAGGAGTAGACTCAGCATGGACAGTGCAGTCTGCAAGAAATTTTCTTTTTCCAAGTCAACTCAGTACTCCCCAGATGGAACCCATTGTTCTGGTTATAAGTGAAGGACTTGCCTGTGTTTGTCTTTGGAGATGAACGATTTCTTCGTTTATTCTGTTGAGAACAGTAAACAGAAAAACAACCACATTATGGACTGCTCACTTCAAGTCCAACACAAAGCAAAAGTATACAGCAAAACTAAAGTCCTTGTTGCTCCCCATTCATAAATTCACCCAAATATATATATATATATATATATATATATATATATATATATATATATATATATATATATATATATATATATATATATTACAATGACGATGGCAACAAAAATGCACTTAATAAATCTATAAATAAATTGGATATATTTTGATGAAAAATGAACAGCACCCACCTCTCCCCCAGGACAAGATTACAAAAAGGGAGAGCATCAGGGGTTGCAAACAATCTAACAAACCAATACTTTTCATCTCCTTGCCTGGTATGGTCACCTCAGTTATAGACTAAAAAACAAACTTTTAAGAATTGTTTCAATGGCAGGTAAAATAGTGGGGAAACCACAAAAACCTCTGTCTCAACTGTTTGCTGAAAGAGCATGGAAGATGGCAAGGAATATTTTATCAGATGTCCTCCATCCTCTTTTTTTTGTCAGTTTGTACCTCTGAGCTCAGGTGTTATAGGGTTCCTATGGCAACTAAGAACATCTATGAGAAGTCATTCAATCCTAGTGCAATAACCATTCTTAACCAAACTAAATGATAACATCTACATGAGGCATTCAAAGTGTTTTATTCTATACACAAAATGTTAATATTGTGATAGTATGAATGTGTCTTATTTTTATGGTTGGAGAGCCGAAGGAAAATTTCCACCCTCGTGGACAATAAAGTTTTATCTTATCTTATCTTATCTTATCTTATCTTATCTTATACCACCAAAGAAGAAATAAGGAGAAGGGGCTGCTGTTTTTAAAGTAACACGCTTACAACAATCATAGTGGCTTTCATAGTGTATACAGTCAGGTATAAGAACTGTCTTGACATTTTGTGTAATTATAACAAAGTACAAATACAACCTGGTTACATTAGCAGTCAGCCTTAGTAGAAGTAATGACAAAGTGGCAGAGAAGCTTTCCTCCTAAACAAAAGGCAAAATGTTTCCTGGCAGGATGAAGCCAGACTGATCTGAAAGCAATAACCTATTATTTTCTATCAATACAAAAGCAAAAGGATTGAAATATATTCTCTACTGGCTTCAAGGTATCATGTTCTGGCTGGGTCTGGGTCTCTCCAAATGTTAATGTTACAAGAAGAAACCTGCTGGTAAAATGAAAAAATTCCCTTTCACCTAAATGTGACAGGGATGTGAATAATTATGGGCTCACGTATACTGTATATATATATATATATATATATATATATATATATATATATATATATATATATATATATATATATATATATATATATATATATATATATATATATATATATATATATATATATATATATATATATATGTATTATTGTAGTGAGGTATGGTGAATGAGAACTTTATGTAACCTGCAGTAGCCATCAGTAAAACTACATAAAGGATTAAAATCCTCAGTACTCGAAGGTCACTTTCAGAGTATTCTGTGAATACATAAAGAGTTACATTCCTTCTTCTCTCTCAGTCTTCATACATGATCAAAGCATGTGCAATCCTGTTAGTCTGAATGCATTTAAATTTTCCTTCTTTCTTTCCTCTTATATCATTCATGTCTGAATGAAATTGAGTAGCTCTCCTCAGGCAAAAAGGCTTTTTTCATATCCTCAGCCTTTTTGTCACTTTGTGTGAATCAGGTACTGTGTTGAAAAGAAACAAGTTTCTCCACTCTGCTGGGGACTGAAGAAGGGAAAAAAAGTCCTTCATCTCTGTAAAGTTCCCCCAATTCCATAAGGTTACTTGTCTGTTGCATGTTTCAGTGACTCTCCTTGTGTCTAAGATTAAAGTACTGAAATTCCTCAATGATTATAGCTCTCATTTTTGGTGCAATTCAAATAGAGTTGGATCCACTGCAGTATGCTCACATTGCAGGAAGAGGTGGTGAGGAGGTCACAAGCAGTCTTTAATGTAGTCCTCCTGCAACAAATTTTATATGATTTATTTTTAGTAACAACTTTACAGCATTTAAAAGTATTAAGCCTCACACTTTAATATGCCAAACTTCACAATTTTAACTTTAAATTAGCATGTTGGCTTTCTGATTCCTGAGGTTTATTTCAGTTCTGTTTAGCACTGTTGTCTTTCAGTCTTTACAGTATCAAAGGTTTTTGTTTTTGTTTTTTTTTAAACATTTCATGTTGAAATATGTTATATAGAAATGTAACGTACACAAAAATCACTGTTCGGTATGTACTTTAGTTGTAAAGTTGCAAACTGGCCATTATAGAAGTGACTGGATATTTGGTTTTATTTTTTCAAATATGGGATAAGTGGGTATGACCCCTGACTGAATGACTTACTGATGAATCACTGATGGATGGATGAATGGATGGATTATACAACTACTTAAAAAATGTAATATTATGAAGAAGTTAATTTGTTTCATTTATTACTACTTAAAAATGTAATATTATGAAGAAGTTAATTTGTTTCATTTATTCAATTCAAAAAAGTGAGATTCATGGATTGTATAGCTTCACTATACATTGATATGTTTGAAATGTTTGTTTAATTTTGACAATTATGGATTGCAGCTAATTAAAACCCAAATTTACATTGTCTAAGACCAATAAAAAGTATTTTTATTCAAATGTCAGCCTACTGAGAGTATGCCCATGCACTGTAAAATATATACAATCTATACCTACTCAGGGCTCCTTTTGCATGAATTACTGAATCTGCAGTGGCATAGAGGTAATTAGCCTGTGGCTCTGCTGAGATGCTAATGAAGCCCCAGTTGCTCCAATAGCAGCCTTCAGCATATCTCCATAGTTGGGGTTTTGTCTGTCTCATCTTCATCTTGGAAATACTCCAGAGATTTTCCTGGAGGATTTAGATTAAGCTGGTTTGCTGGTAAATGAGTCACAGTTACTAAAGCAAGTATTGGTAATTTTAGCAGTGTAAACAGGCACTAAGTTATGCTGGGAAATGAAAGCAGGATCTCTATAAAGCTCTTTTCATAGGAAAGTCTGAAGCGCTTTAAAATGTTGTGGTAGATCACTTCTCTGATTTTAGATTTTACAAAATATAATAGACTACCAACAGCAAATGACCTGGCTCCCCAAGTCTTAACTATGTAAACTCACTTGGAGGTTAGATACCTTGTATTCTGTTCATCACCACTCTTCTCCAAATACTGGGACCTAAATTAAATATAAAATTTATGCCAATCTCAAAACTGAGGAAGAGTTAAGTTATTTTTTCTCCTTGTCCCATGTAAGATACCTCTTATTTTGTCTCTGAATCAAGAGTGGCCTAACACAAAAATGTGACAGTTTTAGCCCATGTCCTGGATACATGTGTTATGTGTGGTGGCTCTTGTCAATCTTCTTAAATTCTCAAATGAGTTTTGCTCCATGATACTCTCAAGGCTGTGATTATTTCTGTTTTTTTTTGCACTTTTTCTAACACATTCCTTCCTTCGCTAAACTTTTTATTGTTATGGCTGGTGCATCTCTCAGTGAACAGCCAGCCTCCTTAGCAAAGACTCTTTGAGACTATAACATGACATTTCTGTATAAAATCCTTGTAATGATGTAGTTTTATCTAAACTTCAGCAGAAACAGAAGATGCCTCACTGACGCACTACATAGCATTACCAAAATTTGCTGGATTTAAATGTGGTTCACATTTTGGTTTTGGGGCCATGTGGTTGTTTAGTCCCAACACAGTGGCCCAGTACTGGGACTAATGGGAGAGCACTCACAAAATTGTGTCACTCTCCTTCATTTTGTAATGTCCCACATCCACAATATGCACCCTGTTTCATGCCAACCCACATTCTTGTCACTTTTCCTGACACTTCAGATTTTTGCAAATTCAATAATTTACATCCCCCATCACTGGTCTGAATGTTGGCCAAATTTCTTCCAAACTAAACCATTCCCTCCAGGTGCTTAACTTGGTGCTTGACTGCTTTTCTTCAGTGGGTGTAGCTGGCATCACTGCTTTGCAATTTTAGCCCTGAGCTTGTTACTGTATGAGAATTTTAATAGAGAAAAAAGATAACTGCTGTCATGTTTAGGCCTTCTGCTTTCTCATCTTTGTATTTATTCTAAGTCTTCTTAATGGCTTGTCATATTCTCATTTACAGAATCTGTATGCCTCTCCTGTAGGTGAATCTTCAATTCTACTAATTGAAGTCTTTGTATGATAATGCTAATGTCCCCGGTGTCGACCAGAAGCATCTTGCTCTTGTTCAGCTTGGAAGCAAAAATAAAGGTAAAAGTGAAGTAAAAAGTAAGAATCCTGTGGTCCTGAAATCTGAAGTAGTCCAGTTGTGAGGATAGACAGAGTCAGATAATGGATGGACACAAACTGATAAAAACTAAAAAAGTTTAGTTCTGTTATTTGAAATCCCACAAAATGATTAAAATCATTGTGGGTTCAGTCAGATAATAAAAGAGTTTAAAATTCTTACTCTCAATACCAGCATCATCTGACCTTAGCTGTGGAAAGTGATGCCAATTAAAATGAAGTTATACCTTTTGACATATCAACTTCATTTTCAGGGGAAGCACCCCATTTTGATTGCAGCAAAACACCTATTTTTGTCTAGAAATAACTAAAAAAGAAATGTATTTTATAAAACTGTAGCAAGTCATTGAGACAGAGGAAAATATCCCCATTCATCAGCTACTTATGGAAGTCTATCTTGTTTTATCTTTACAGCTTCACTCAACAAAAGACGTCCTAAAAGAAATGGTTTTCAGTGTTTATAATGTTGCACTAATAAGCTTATTAAAGCAACGTTTGACGATCACATACCAACAGCTCAAAATGTAATAGTTGTAAATTTTATTCAGGACAATATCAAACTTACATGATTATCTCAGTGCAAACAAGTTGCTTCTGTGGTTCAGTTTAGATTCCTAAAATTTAGTTTCAGAATATTTCATTGCTGTTAAGTGATTTCACAGCCATAAATGTGACTTGCATTTAATAAACCTTTGCCATTCAATTTTGCTCCATATAGTTATGTTAGAATAAGTTTTTGATTACTCAGTCTTTTGTTTTACACCTAACATAACCTCATGGACTTATACAAATCCTTTCAACTATCAAGTGCTGATAATGCTGTGTAATGTGTTTCGGAGTTCTCTTCTCTGGTTTTACTAACAATCGACAGTGTTATCTGTCTGATAACACTCCATTACTTTATTAATGATGTCATCATTATGCCCGATTTGTGCCCATCATGAATATATCAGCCACCTCCTTTCAACATAATAAAGCAATAGCCTTAATTCACAACTTAATGCAGTCAGAAGAGTTTGGTTAGAAAACGTACGCTCGCCTCCCAGCTACTCAGTTCAAAGATGTAAGTTAAAACAGAGGCCTACCACTCCTTTTGTAAAGTCTGTATCTTCATGAAAACACAGACACATATTGTTATGCACTCCTGCCAAGTCCTATTACATCTGTGTCTGCTGGATGTCCCTGGAAAGCACAGCAGATCATTCGCACCCAGCACGGCTGATGTGGTCCTGCTGGCTTGTGTGTGTTTTAATGTTCATTATAATTACAGGGAAAGGTTATCATGAGAGTGTGTTGCAGTGCATGTCAAACTGTTTGTATGTGTGTGTGAAGGGTATTTGATGTGACATCAAACAGCTTCAATTATTTCAGCACCTCAGGTATCGTCCTCGTTATCCACTTACAACAAGCATTGTGTGTAACAGTGTGTGTGTGTCGGGGGTGCGCGCGCGCGCGCGCGCGCGCGTGTGTGTGTGTGTGTGTGTGTGTGTGTGTGTGTGTGTGTGCGCTCAGTGGGATGAGTTAATAATGTCAGTTGTATTACACCATTATTATTATTATTACCATCCCTGAGAGTTCAATTTTTAAAAATGTGAGGTTATTCAGGCAAAAGTGACCAAAAGCTCTTAAGAGTTTTTTTCTTTTGAAAAACTTTATTAAAGTTCATTAATAGCATAAAATTTTGTTTTAACTTAACTTTTAATCAGCCACAGAGTTTTGAATTTGGAAATATATCTTCATTTTAAAATGTAAGTCTTGTCTGCAGCTTACATATAAAGAAGGCTTGTAGGAATTCATTATATACGATGTATATGTTTTTATGTATTTATTCTACCTAAAACCTTAAACATAACTTAAAGGAACTCTGCCCATGAATTACCAGGCTAGTATCAGGAAGCAGTATTTTTATGAGGCAACTTGTAACCTTGTACTTTTCAGAACTTCTGATTATAGTTGTTTGCATTGCATTTTATTTAGGGTTATTAAAATAAAGAGGCCTGACTTACATATGCACACTACACTTTTGAGATTTTCATAAGCATAAACTTAAAAATATCATGTATTCTTTTTCTTTCCCTTACCAGTTATGTATTTCTTTATGTAAATATATCACATAAAATCCTAATGAGATACATCAAAGTTTGTAAATGTAATTTAAAAAGTTCCAGGAATATACATACTTTTGCATGGCACTCTATCCCATTTCACAAAGGGCATTCCACAGAGAATATTTTAACTGGTTCTCAATGTGAGCTTTAATTCTGTGTAGAAGTTAATTGAACTGGGAATCAGTTCAGTGGTAGACCCACCTGTGCTGCTGGTCTGCATGTTTGCTGCAGCAGGATTTATGTTTGTGAAAGAATATGTTGCCAAGTGAAACTGTTTCTAGACAACAATGGAAGCCCACAGCACAGAGGAATTATATCAGCCTTTTCCACTAAACAAGAAAATAATGACTTCCCCCGCTGAGACCCCAGACCTTGAATGCTTTATGCTCCCTGGTGTGTTAGGTAAATATGGCAGCCCACTGTGGGCCAGAGCTGGTTGAGATCTGTCACCTGTTAATGGAAATGACATGAGTTTCCATTTATTTATGTGGAAAATAAGACAGCATAAAAACAGACACTCCAATCCTTAAATACAGAAAATGCAGGGGCTACTTTTTGTTGATATTCAGCCACTGACAGCTTTTTTCCCTATTTTTTTTGGCTGCCACATAATTCTAAAATGAATTTAAACAATCTGACTGTAGTACAGACACTAATCTTTTAAAGAACTTAGGGACATAACACATTTTGTGACTGATCACATATATGGAAGCAGAAATAGTTACAGTTTAGGATTTTGAGAGGTTTGTAACATAATCTAACCCAGTCCTAGTCTACTGTATAGAAATGGGGCTATGCGACTCCAACAAAAAATATCTACCAACTCAGTGTCATTTATTGTTAAGCCCATAGGGATGAGAATCGATCTCAGTAATCAATCTCAGTAGTTCAATTCCTTGGAATCGTTAACCTGCCTGCTTAACAATTCCGCTTGCCAGTTCCAGTAACGTGAGACGTATTTGTGTGATGACGTATTATACACGCTTCGTATTTTGGTTTGGAAAATATCCAAGATGGCATTACAGCAAAGGCGCTCCAAAGTATGGTTACATTTCACAAAAAGACGATGCTAGGGGCGGTTGCAACATGTGCAGAGTTTTAATTACAATAAAGGGAGAGAATACCTCCAGCATCCTCAAACAGCTGACCACACAGCATGCAACTGATTTATCCTAACATAATGATTGTGTTTATCCTTCAGATTTTTTAAATAAATTGAATTGAATTAAAGGTAAAGTGTTTGATATGTTGCTGAGCAATGGCTGTGCCTCTTGAGGCGGGGAGCTTCCAACACAGTGTCTCCTGCCATGAATAATGTTAAACTCCTCCACGTCCTGGTTACTGTATTAATGTTAGGGCCATACTGTTTGAAAAAGCTTTGTCTCCTATTAACATTTACAGTCATGTTCAATAAATTAGAATATGGGTTCCGATGAGGCTCGTTTGTCAGATTAAAAGAACCTTTTGAAAACAACCTTTAAGTCTTGAAAGATCCTTCCTGAAAAGGCAAACATGCAGATTTGTTTGCACAAAAACTGTTGATGTGCAAAAAGTTGTATTTCATGTTAAAATGTTCATTTGACAGAAGGATTCTTATTTTATAACCCAGCTTTAACTTTATTTGAATTGAATGCAACATGGTGCATACCTTGAATTAAAGAGTTTATTTCCTAACTCAATGAGAATTGATAAGAGAATTGATAAGGAATCACACTGATGAGTGAGATTGATAATGGAATCGATATCGATAAATTCTTAGCTGTTCCCATCCCTATAAGCCCATGATCCTATATTGTAAATTTTGTCGAATTTGTTTAAAATCAGAACCTACCTCTCACCCAATGATCACTGAAGATTGAAACTAGTCCCTACATAATAAGTGGGAATGAACCAGGGATGTCTGAATTCAGTCCTGGAGAGCTGCTATCCTGCAGTTTTTGATGCATTCCTTCTCTAACACTCGAATCAAATGAATGGGTTGTTACCAGGCCTCTGCAGAGCTGAATGAATGAATGTTGTTGAGGGAATTCAGGCGTGTTAGAACAGGAATTTATCTAAAAAGTGTAAGATAGAAGTTCTAAAAGCAGAGATCCTTAAATCCAGTCCTCGAAGCCAGTGTCCTGCAGCTTTTAGATGCATCTCTTCTTCAAGATACACAAGTCAAATAATTAGGTCATCAGGGGGACTCTGGAGAACTTGATTGCATACTGACTAGGAATTCAGCCATTTCATTCAGATGTGTTGGACCAGGGACACATCTAAAGGGTGCAGTATACCTACCCTCGATGCCTGAAGTTGAGGACCCCTGCTCTAAATTATGGATAAATATGTATATGTGTACTCTTGCCAAGTCTAAGCTAAATTCAACATCTCTATATGTTGACAAAATGTAAATCTTTAGACTAAATATAAGCTTTTTAAACCTGGATGGCCATGGATAGTTTTTATGTTCAGATGCATTTTTAATTCAAAAAGGTTCACTTGAAAGATCATTTGGAAAATATTCAAACAATCCTTACCAAGTCACATTTTAAATATTGGAAAGATCAGTTATCGAAAAGATAAAACAACTTACAGGAACCTTAGGTTCAGACTTCATAAAAATATATGTAAAAGCTGAATCTAAAGAATAGCTGAGGTATGATGGTATAGATATGTGTCTTTTATTAATGAAGTTACAGAAACCAGAAAAAATCCTGGCCTGAATCATGCCTGCTGACTGAAATGTTAACTGATTTGACAGTATGATACAGTCATAACGGATGGTAACCAAAAACAAGCCATGATTTATTGATTTCATTTGTATGGTTAGAATATTCAAATATTCTGCATTGACCAGGTAAATCACTTAATCCCAAACTGATCAAACAGGCCTAGCTGAGCATCACAAAAAACAAAACAGACTCTTTGATGGCAATGAGATTCTGACTTCAGAGGATTCTCAACAAAGTATAAAATAACGTCAATTTTATCTATGGTTATGTTAGTAACAGCTATTGTAATTAAAAGAGCACTTTTCATGTAAACTCATCTTTTGTAAAACTATAACTTCATAAGGCTTTGGTAAACTGGTTCACAAAATATTTATTTGAATATATAGCAAATCATAGAAATTACTCTGGGAAAAGGTGAAGGTAAAAGACAGCTTTAAGCATAAACTGCTTATAATGTTCGCTGCTCTCTGCGACATTTCAGCTTGTTCATCAGCACCACAGCTCACTGCCTCACTTTAGCTTCATTTTCACAGTCATTTTCAGCAACAGCAGGGAGTTGTTTTCAAAGAAAGCCTCCTAAAGAAAGCTTTCTATACACTTCCTCCTGAGAACCAAACAGCAGGCAAGCAGAGTAAGAGAGGAACAGGTGTGTTTTTCAGCTGACAAGCCAGGTGTTTTCTTTGGGGAACAAAATAAAGCTTAAAAGTGAATAAATATAATGGACTCAACATTTCTTAGATGAGCAAAATACTACTCTGGAGGAATAATGATCTGTTATGACTGCTGGTAAGGGACTGCCCTCCAAAAATATGGGCTTGCTTATTTCCTGCAAGGGAAAGTATGAAATCAATGTCATAAGTGAGATTTTCTATCTAATTTGCGAATAAAGACAAACCACCATATGGTCCGCATAGCTTGAAAAGGGGTTGAGCTTTCTTCACAGGGTGGCTGAATGGATTCTTAACGCTCCTTCCCCAATTTGAAAGGCAGCAGGTTTACCTGGCTTTTACCATCTGGTAAGGATCCCTAATGCCAAGATACCTTCCAGTGGATAGCTTTTAGATGTAGGGGTCTCTCCACCAAGAAGAGAAATCAGTCCTGGGTTTGTTAGAGACAGCGCATTTCATTAGTGGATTGGGTATATTCCTTGGCTTCTGCTCAGATGGGCTGGAAGAGGTAGTTGTGGAGAACTATTAACACCACAACCCCCAAAACCCAGCCTTGGGTAAGCATTACCTGATGAATGGTCATCTGGTGACAACATGTTATGGAGCATGAAGTAGCAGGTTTTATGGGGCCAGTGTTGTGCATGAACATGTTCAAATGAGTAAGGGTGGAACAGGGTAGGCAGGGCATGTAATGCCTACCCAAGCAAAGCAATTTTAACATCAAAGCAAACATATTTTATTTTGGAGATCTGAAAATAATTGTAACTCTTTATGGCATGGGTGTCCTGTTCCAATCCTGTAGGGGCAGTGGTGTCTTCCCAGTTTTAGATGTGCCTCTGCTCCAACACAGCTGAGTCAAATGGTCGAACTGCCTCCTCAGCAGGTTAAAGTTCTGCAGAGACCTGCTAATGAACCAACATTTGATTCAGGTGTGTTGAACCAGCGAAAGAACTAAGACATGCAGGATACTGGCCCTTGAGGAATGACTTTGAACACCACAGCTTTAAGGCAAAAAGGAAACCCTAGAGTTTAGTATAGCTTCATAGAAATAACTAAACAGTTCCCCCTTTTGGTCAGGCAGGCAACTGACTGCCTATCAGCCAGGTGTCTTGCTGATGTTGGAGTGCAACAGTAACATCAGTATTGCTTACTGTAATGTCACTACAGTCATATTAGACATTTATAAATTAATGTCACTCCAGTTCTTTACATGTTGGTAATCCCTTCAGTCCAGCTAAAAGTTTGACTTGTTCTGGATATAACTGTGCAATTGTTAGTTTTCTGCTGATGAGGGGAGGTGATGATTGTAGCTTTTGAACTGTTTATAAAGCTTTTTTAGAATTTGCTGAGTCTTTTTGTAAGAATGTGTGCTAGTCTCTGTGATCTATCCCTAGTACTCAAATGGAATAAAGTCAGTTCTCAAATCTGTGTGTATCATTTCTTAAATTTTAAACTTTTACAACCTCTATCTATCACCCCCTGAAACCTGGTAAGCCTGTAAAATGACTTTGAAGTATATATTATTATTTTTACAATTTTTCTGCTGTATTTGTGCTCGGGATGGTAGCTCACAATAGTTATATAAATTACGTGTCTGAACACAGGAATTATGTTAAAAAGTAAGAAAGGAAAAAAGCAAGTTAAGTAAAAAATTTTTGTATAACACATTTCAGTAGCAAGGCAGTTCAAAGTGCTTTACATGATAAAAAAAAGTAACACAATAACCAGTTATTAAACAAGCAACAAACCTTACGTACATTTTGTCAAATGCCATCATCAAAAATTATCAAGAATAATCATCATCAAAAATACATTGAATATATTACTCAATATTCTAATTATTTTTAATCAAAGGCAACTCTAAATAAGTGGGTTTTAGCCTTGATTTAAAAGAACTGTGTTTCAGCATTTTTGCAGTTTTTTGAAAGTTTGTTCCAGATTTGTGGTGAGTAAAAACTGACTTCTGTAAATTTGCTGCTACAAAACTGAATCACACTTGTTGCAGCCAAAAATTGAGTGAGACCTTACATAAGACACAAAAAGCCAGGCATAGATAAATAAATTAAACTAAAGTAGTTATTGCAATGTGTCCAGCTCTAATTTGGGGTGAATAAATGAAGATTTGTGTGGGGATTTGTCCATTGAGGAGGAGGAATTCAGGATAAATGCTATCTGAGAGTGTTTCACTAACAAACCACTACCCAATTCATGAGCTTTAAGCACTCTATGATGACCCCAGTCCGCATATTAGTCCTTAAAATTTCAAATGAACACTTGTAAATAACCTAACAACTGTGTCACCCAGATAACTTATTTTACATATAGTAACAATGCAGTGATTGTGTGAATTTAACTTTTCAACCCCTAAGTAACCTGGGTTTGCTTGCTCTACGGTAGTGTAGTTTTGAAATGGTATTCAAATGAAGTCTGACAAACAGCAGGAAATTGTTTTCAAGAAAGGCACCAATAAATCTAGGTAAGGGTGTATATAATTAGTTTTTTCACAATGTGATGTTTGTCCTAAAAAAAAATCCCTTCAGGCTCATGCTAGACATGTAGTGGTTGGATAGAATGTCAAAATACTGATGTGCAACAAGATGGCATTTGCAGTCAAACACTTGCTTGTGCAACTATTGATCACGGGTAAACATGCAGGACTGATTTCCAATAGTAAAACCATCCGCAGACATCAGCAGATCTTTTGTAATGGACACCTAAGTGAAAATTGCTGTAAAACAACACATTTTCTTAACTGATAAACTTTATGCTCACAAACAACATGTCAATGGTCTGCTGATTCACCACTAAAGCCATCCATCACAGCCATGGTATGAGTTGTGCTTTGGGTTGTTTCATAATTCTGGGCCAGATAAGCAACCACACATCCAGACAACATTACAAATCTTACATAATCATCTATATATAAAAGTGTATTCAGGATGTGGCAAAAACAGATCTTTTTGAGTTAGAAAAGAGTCTTTAGAAATGACTTTACTGCCCAAAAAAATCAGAATAAGGCCAATTACGATTCATTTTTTGTTTTATTCTTTGAGAAATTTTAGGTATTCTTGATTCAAAATATGTTTTAGACATAGAATAGTTCACATAGAACATTTTAGTCCTTTTTCTGGTACAGTCCCTTTTTGGGAGCAGCAAAAGGGTGACTGTCAAATTATATGCATTAAGCTATTTCTCACCCCTGTGTCATTTACACTCATTTATTCAGGTTTTTCTTTATATTTGTTGACAGAAGAGTACATACAAACAAATGTCTGGTAATGTGGGATGAAAAAAAATTGCACCTCATTAGGTACATCATAAATAATTTATGACATGACTGTTCATAAATATGCAGATTTGAACTCTGCTTGTCTCAGAGCAAATGTCTTTTCTCTGTTAGATGTTCTAAAGCAATCATACACATACTTGTACTGCACATATTCCTGGATATCAGAGAATTCCCTGCTGTGAACCAAAGAGCACTGATGTAATTCACACAGCTACACAAAGGCCATGTGGGAATACACTCGTATCTGCATAAGCATACATGTTTCCAAGTGTGTATTTCAAACATGAGCTACATTGCTATGCTTACTGGGATCTTTAGAAACAGCACAGTTATTCTTGTGCAATGCAGTCATGATTGTGGGCAGTAATGACCCGAGAGGAAAAAGAGAAGTGTCAGCGCTGAGAAAAAGAAACAACTGTTTCACAGTTCTGTACCTGTCACAGTGGGGTGCAGGGATTTCTGAAAATATTGGTCTAAAAATCTGACTTATTGTTCTGCTACTATGGGACTGAAGACAATGGAAACAGCAGGGGATTTACTGCAGCAATGTGGTCTGACTTAAATAAAATATACTATAAGAATATGCAGTGAAACAGTTTACTGAATTCTCCATTTATTTCATGCAAGAAACTCTTAACTTTTCAGCCAGTCCTCTAAACTTTACCCTTCTTTGTCAGCTCTTGGGGGTGCAAAGCTAGCCCTGTCACTTAACAACAAGAAGATCTCCATTTCAGCTGCACCTCTTCTAACGCATTTGTGTGCATGGTTGTACATCTCTGTGTACCCCTGCTCTCACCTGGCAACAGATTGGATAATCAGAGGAGGCTGGAGCCCATCCAGGGGACCTACAACCCCCTGGATGGGCTCCAGTGACCCTGAGCAAGATAAAGCAGGTTTGAAAGATGAATGACTCATTGAGACTTGATTACACACTGACTTATTATCCCCAACCTGCCATCTGGATGTGAAGAGAACTGGATTAAAAAGTGGCGCCTCGTTCATTCAAATTTAAAAAACACATGAGAAAGAATTTTCCAAACTTTCCACCATGTGCTTCTGCATAACAGTGTTGGAATTAGTTCTCCATATGCTTCAGTGTCCTCGGAGGAAACCGAGTCAAGTTGTTCCTGCATCAAGCCTGTACCTTGAATACTAGAACACCTGAATCCAAATCTTGTTTTGTTAAATGAGCATGTGTATGGTGAGACTTATTAAATTAAAATCAGCTTCTTTTTTCCCTAAATATGATATGAAATTAGAAAACAGTTTTTGTATTTAAACCAGAAGATATTGCATTTTAATATCCCCTTGGTGTGTCTGTGTTTATCTATAAGGAAAATGTAGACATCCATTTCCCCAACAGTAGTCTGTTGCTCATATTGGGACACAACAAGGTGTTCCCAGACACAATATATGTTCTGGGTCTACTCTGAGGGTCTCCTTCCAGTGAAACATTACTGTAAAACCTCCAAAGGCAGGCATCCTGATTGGACGTCAAAACCAACTGACAGTTGTCGGTTCAGAGTTCAGTCATTTTTCAACTATCTTTTGTTGCTCTACTTCAAGCCCCTTTTCATGTGTTGTTATTGCAGGGAGAAACAATTAACCATAACAACAAATGCATATTTAGTTTTCTCTACTTTTTTTCAATTGTGGGATGAGGATGTTCTGAGTGTTTTGTTTTTTTGTTTTTTTTAAATTGGCAATAAGTTATACAACATTTGGTGTATAACTTCGAATGTTATACACCAAATGTTGTATAACATTTAGTGTATAACACCCTTCTCCCTGATTCAACAGGCCATGTCATGATGAAAACAAGGGCTTCTTGCTTTGCATAAAAAAAAAGTAAATGAAGAACACCTGAGCATACCACAAAGAGTGTTTTAAGATGCCATGCACAAGCAGCTATGCCAGAAAAGTATTACAATAACTTACATTGAGAGCTGCCAGTGCACCCTGGCAAGGATGATGGTCCTACTTCACTTCTGGCTGACTAAGTCATATAAATGCATGCAAAGCAATAGTGCCAGGACGAAGATATGCTTGCCCCATGACAGTAAACTACAACTTCTCAATGGATGTTTGGTGCATGCTCAAAACAGCTGTGCAACTATTCTGCATTATCACAAGTAATGAGGAGCCCACTGAGCTCTAAAAGACTCCAGGAGTCTGCAAAGTCCATCTACATATTCAGCTCAGGTCAGGGCAAGAGTCAGGTGATGGAGTAGTATACATGATAAATAGTGTCTGGTGTTAAGTGCATTAATTAGGTGCAGCCATAAGCTGTGCACATGCTGACAGTGAATGTGTGGTGAAATATGCAATGGAGTTATTTATGCAAGATGCATGGAGAGATTGAATATGTTAATGCAAAATAACCGGTTTGTAGCTGATTTTCTCTTTTTTGTATGTGTTTGTATCTTAATCTAATGTAGGAATATTCTTCTTCTTTCAGGATTAAACACACTTTACCGAGTTTGATTAAGCCTCCCCATAAAACACAGATGCATTTTCATGTTTTGAATGCTTAAATGTGTGATTGTGTATTGATGCTTACGCACACTGAAACTCATTATTAAAAGATGAGACTTGAGTGATTCAAGCACCAACAAAGTGCATGTCAGATGAGAAAGATGAGAGCTCTTGGTCTGCTTGGATATAAATCCAACGACTTGGTGAATGTTGCATTTGATGTGGAAATGAATCATTCAGATTCTCTGGGCTCTGACTTGTCATCCCACATCCAGTTTCTACCTTCTTCCTTCTTTTTAGATTGGACCCTTGCCAGTGATCCAGATCCATTTCCTTGTTTCGTCCTACACGCTTATCCCAGATGCAGTGGTGTTATTTATAGGGCTCCCAAACTTCCGTGCTATTTGTGGTTCAGTTGAGGAAAAGAAACAATGTCATTTTTATGATGGCTTCAGTCTTTTATCTAAAACTTCACCTTAGAAAAAGATTCAGAGCATTAACAACAAGGCCTTTGAGTTAAAGCATCAGAAGACATGAAGCTAGATGATATTTTGTGATTTTAGGCAACAGACAAAAATAGAAAAGTCATATCTAAGACAAGGTTAGGGTAATACTTTGTTTGTTCATCAAAGTAAAAAGAAAAAATACTGTGAATTTCTCATCCATATGCAAATACCTTTTAAAAATCCTTTTTAGAGATTCTTACAAATTACAAGTCTGAGGCCATTGTCCTCAATTGAAAAAGGGGAGATTGCCACCTTCAGGTTGGGAATGAGTTACTGCCTTGAGTAAAGGGGTTTAAGTATCTCTGGGTTGAGAACTTCAGAGCAGTCACTGCTTTGCTGGATGAAAAGAAGCCAGTTGAGGTGGTTTTCCCTCCTACAGGGAGGTGTTTTCGATAGATTTTGCTGGAAGGATTTCCTTGGAAAAAAAAAAGCAAAGATTCACATGCTTGGAAATGCTTCAGTGTACCCCAGAAACTGGGCACGAGGATGATCTTTGGTTTTCAATGAAATCTCTGTCTCTGTCTTCCTATCAGATTATTGGCTCTCTTCCATCAGTCTGATCCCCCTTCAGCTAAAAGCCTGTTATCCTTTTCATCCATTATCCACACATGCTGTTATGCTTCTTAGAGAAGCTGTACAAGATGGACGGATGAATGGATAAATGGATGGACGGACGAATGGATGAATGGGTAGACGGACAGATGCCTGGATCTTTTCTACAGCTGTTGGGTGAGCTTGTACCAAAACCATTTCTTCTTTGTCCTTAAATCTTAACCTCATCACATTTTGGCCAAAGCATAGTATAACCACTGAGAGGAAATGTTAAACAGTACCAAGAAAAAAACAGATGCTAATATTGTTAATGGAGAATCATCGGTCCTGCAATTTTCCACTGTCTTGTTAAACTGCAGTATGTAACTTTGTACCACTCCTGACCTAAAACAACCAATCACAGCCAGAAGGAAGGTCTTACCATTGTCCTTGTATATCCTTGTGTTCGGCAGCTAAATGTGCTAATGGTGAAAAAACAACTTACCGTTCTCGGAAAACCATTTAGCTGCCGTCATTGGTGGCTTTGCTACTAGACTTAGAATTATTAGAAATAGTGGCAGGCTATGTTGTGGTAGTGTAGCAGAGAGGAAGGGGGAGTCTGTAAGCGGAGGGTGACTGACAGCGCTAAGACCTTCCTCTGGCTCTGACTGGTTGTTTCTGACTGAGTGGTGTATTTCTGCAGTTAGTACTGGGAGCACTGGTAGAAGACAGAGGAGCCTAATTTTTTTTACAGATTATCTGTCTGATATTGTACTGTCACGACATAATGATAATCTCAACAAACATTTTAAAAAGATTTTTCATAAAAGTTATATACTGCAGCTTTAACAAGAGGAATGTAGCAACATGAATTAAGCCTTTGTGCCACCCCTGCAGCAATTCAATACAACCAACTTCAGATTTTTACTTTCTTAAATGTAACCCATGTCTTCCTAACGCCATTAAGGCTGAAGGGTGGAATTTAAAAAAAAAAAAAAAAATTAAATTCTATCAGGATTTGCTGTCTCTTGTCAATGAAATGGTAAAGATCTGCTGTGGAGTATGGAGCTCCGCTACTTTCTCATATATTGATTATTTGTAAATCCAGTAAAAACAATGAGAAAAATATTGGCAAATATGGAACACACATTATCTATCTTACATGGATTTTGTCCACATATTAGCTAGTCTTCATTAGCATTTTGAGTTATATTCTGGTATTTGTAGAGAGTATAAAAATGATATGACAAAAAAGAAGGAGAGACTTCAAAATGTAATTTCTCCTTGAAGCAAACACAACACCCACAGCACAAATGAATGTTTCCAAGCAAGAGCTGCAGTTTGTACCACAAACAAAATTCGTAGCCAACTGTGGAAACTCCTTTGTGTACAAGAAGATGAATAATTTATATTTTATGTCCACAAGATAATTATATGTGGGAATAAGTTTCAGTCTTGTGCAATGGGACAAAAAAAGCATGTATCATTTGGGAGTGCAAGGCTCAGTCTTAAACATAACAGTGATGCTTCTTCATCAGAATCAGGTGTGTGAGGCCAAAAAATATTTTTCATCTATCATCCAGAAGCTCTGTCATCTCACCTCACATCCAAAGGAAACTCAATACAATTAATGCCCTCACTAAAGTGCCTTTGGCATTCATTCCTTTTAAAATTAGGGTGTGAGAGTTCCCAGAGTGGTTTAAAAATGCAAAGAAAACTTCAGTAGGGACATTGTAATGTTTATTTCATCCTGGTGCAGCAATCTATGACCCTGGATGAAGCATGGTTGATTGTGATGGAAGCAAAGACAACATATTCATTCTAAGGGCTGGTTCACACCTGTATGGCTTGGTCATCAAATAATTTGAAGCCAGACTAGTTATACTAGCAGAGTAACAAAGCTACAACATTATGATGTCCACATTAGCCTGTAAGCACTCCTAGTAAGACATTGTAACACTACTTGCACAATGACTGCTGTTCACATTCCATACAGAAACTGATGTGTGCTCAACCGAGGCAATTTCACTATGCAGGTGCAAAGAATAATCCACATTCTTCATACCCGCAAACAGTGCCCCATTCTGAGGTCCCTCACACATAGAAACCTGTATGTGCTGGACTCCTGCTACAGTAGTGTTTACTGCTGGGAAGAAGTACCCTGATTTTGGATTTTGCATGGATGATTGCTTGCCTAAATATGCATACACAGTGGTCCTTAAGATTAAAATTATTACAGAGGATGGTATATTCAGTGGTGCACATTGTTCTGTGCAAATAGACCCTTTACACACATCCTTTGATCCAGCTTATAATATGATATAAATACTGGTGGTGGTCCTCTGCCCCAGCAAGACTGAAACTGTTGGTTGAGGATCAGAAACCTCCTACTGCTATTGGTAAGTAAGTTCTACTGTGTGCAACAAGGACAAAGAAACATTCTCACACAGATATGATACACATGGGGTAGCACAGTGGCAGGATGGCAGGGAAATTTGATAAGTACTAATTACTTAGCAGTATCACTTAGTGATTTATCTAATTTTAGAACAGCTCCGTGGGCTACTCATTTGGTCTTCAAGGGCTACTTAGTGCCCGTGGGCACAAAGTTGGTGACCCCTGGTGTAAACTGACTGGCAAGATGAGTCTGAGAGTCTGAACATGCTGATTTCTGGCAACGTGGTCCAGGCATCTCTAGCTAGCGGGAGACTTCAGGGAAGACCCACTAGATGGACTATAAGGTATGCTGTCATTGGAAAATGAAAGCTTTCATTGCAAAGGACAGCTGTCAATCTTTCCAGTAGTGGATGGACCAGCAAATTGAACCCAAGGTCAAAACATATAATGTTGAGAGAATTGAAAAAAAATATCAAGAAGCCAATCTCAGTAGCTACAGGCAAAAACCACAAACCAAACATAATTCATACCAACTGTCAAGAAACGGTGGTGGAGGAGAGATCATCTGGGCTTGTTTTGCAGCTACAGACCTTGACCCCCTAATGTCATCAAGAAAGCCATGAAGTCATCTGCAAATCAAAGTATTCTTGACTAAAATGTGAGGCCATCGACAACAGCATGACAGACTGAGAAAGTCATACAGAAAGGAGAACTGAGAGAATTATTGCTGCTTCTATGCTGAATTATGGAGTTTACTTGTTTTTTTCACACCCTCTGGACAGACAAATAATGTTTTGGATCATTTCGATATGTTTAAACAGAATGATCTATTTCTGAAACCAAGTAGCAATATTTTTACTAATAATTTTCTTGACTAACTGCAGTGTTTTCACTAAAAGTAGAGTGATCCCAGAGCTCCAAACCCCACCACCTTTTTAAATGTTGGTTATTAATTCATCAGTGAATATTTTTAAATATCATATGTGCCAAAATTCCCTAAATGATTCCAAAGTTTCTGCCAGGAACACAAAAGACTGAAGTTATTTTGTGACACATCTTACAAGAAACCATCCATCATCCCTGCATGATATTTTGGCACACAGAGTTGATAAACATTTGGACTTCCACAGATCCCAAAGTCCCAGTGTTTACAGCAGTAATAGAGTTTGTTGTCATTGGTTGTACTTCAGGGAGTCAAAGCGTATTATTACATTTTCTTCAGACTTGTCTTATTTAAATCCACAATCCTAACTTGAGACCCTAACTATTCAGCACATAACAGCTCTCCCTTTACAAATGTTAATTTTGCTCATCTAAAAAACAGTACAGGAAGAAGATATTTTTTCTGTTATTATAAGCAAACAGCGTCACCTTCAGAAACAAAACAGTATTAAAAATAAACAAAATCAAAGATGTCAAAGTGCTGCCCACATGTTTCGAGCAGAAACTAGATAGAAAAAGTGATGTGAAGCTGGGATAATTGAACTAAACAAAGCCAGCTTTGAGCGTTTTTTCAAAGACAATGGCAGTGAAAGGCTGTTTTAAATAAAAAAGGAACATCAAGTACCAAGAGTCAGATATCTAATCCCAGTGTGTGTGAAGCAATTGGCAGTGAGTTAACCCCATGTGTAATGTATGATATCTTTAATCTGGAAAGACACTCAGAGACTCTGCTACTGAAGTCTGGATTTAGATTTTCTCCTGAGGAATATGTTTTGGAAATACATGTTAATAAAAGACGAAAGGTGTGTTTACAATCACAGCTGGAGAGAAAATGCATGAACATGTTGGAGGAATATAAAATCGACCACTAATGCACAAACTCATGGAAAACAAAGTCCCAGTCAGAAGACATATAGCGTTACCAAAACAAATTGAGATGAAAGGTGAAATATTGTTTTTCAAAAAGTTTATGGCTTCAGTTTATATGGTGGCATCTTATATCATGTCTAGATTGTTTAGAAGAGTATAAGAAGAAATGCAAATTATTGAAAGGTTGACCAAAATTATCATGACAAAAACATTATTTGCACTGCTTTTTAGTCTTACAACAAGATGAGCAGAATTTTACTGATTTCATTGTTAATTCAGAGAAACTCTGTTAATGATAGGACAGCTGACATCATTGAAATGGAAGAGCTGAATGGTTGCTTTAAAAAAAGAGTGGTGCTTAAACTCATTATTCCGTGCTCAACCATGGTTTACCCTGGGGAAGTATGTGCTGTCATCACCACTTTGTATTGCTGCTAGTAAGGTTGTGTCCAAATCAACCAGACTGGAATTCTACAGGAAGTACTTGGATTGGACTGCAGAGAACTGGCTTAAAGCGATTTTCTGTGATGCAAAATCTTTCAGACTGTTATGGATGTCTGGATAAGAAAAGGTTAAACCACCATAATCCCTGTGTCATGAGAACAGTAAAGCACCCTGAGATTATTCATGCGTGGGGTTGGCTCTAGACCCAGAGAGAGGACTCACGAACAATTTTGCCTAAAAAATCTGTGATGAATAAAGAATATTATCTAAACATCCTCCTTGAGTATTCTTGCCCATGATCCAGTAGCAACATGGTAATAAACAAAATATCAAAACAGTGAAATTCTGGATGAAAGTCCACCATCTTTATCCTTGTTTTCAATAATTTGATATATTGACCAATAAAAGTTCTAGAAACTTGCTAGTAGCACACCATATATATATATATATATATATATATATATATATATATATATATATATATATATATATATATATATATATATATATATCAACAAGGAAATCTGACAACACTAAAGGAGTAATCTTTCTGAGCTAAATTTCTGTCAGTCTCAACACTTTTGGCAATGACTGCAGACATAATGAAAGGTCTTGAAGTGCTGATTCAATTTTAATTTGATTTGGTAAAAGGTCTTGGGACTTTTCACTTCAGACCTTATTTAATAATAATAATAATAATAATAATAATAATAATAATAATGGCAACATATTTCGAAAAATATTATTATTTAAAGTTAATCCCCTGAAATTGATCACATAATTATGAAATTGATATTTTTGCTCGTACGTTCCATAGCCTTTTGGAGTCTTACCGTGCCTTTATTTCTTACAGAATATATTATGTGTATATGCTATACTCATTTTCACCGTGAGGAACAGACAGCTGGATAGTGGTTTACCTGGTGGGTCTCAGTGGAGCACGTGCACTCTCGAGAACGAGCACACGCGTGAGAAGAGGAAAGGTGAGAGAGCGCTGGATGTTTAAAGGCGCGTAAACGTGCTGGGCTTAGACTCAGGCACTCAGAGAGGAAACTGGAGGAGTCTGAATGATGTTGAAGTCTCCAGACTGAATGACTGATGGACTGATGGCACATGTGAAGCTGAATGAAATGGAGATCATGAACAGGGGAGCAGATACCGAAAGCAGGAAAACGAGACGGGTCAGTTGAGCTGCTCTTTTCCAGTTTAGATGGAAGGTGTTCACCAGACTGACTGGGAAGATGTTTATGGAACGAGAATGTGTTTTACTGAGCTTTAGAGACCGACTCGACTCTGCCATTGAACCTCCGCGGATGTCCAGTGGGATAAACCAAAGACAAAAGTAATGTCTCCTGAAATGTCCTGTCCTACCTTTGGAGGCTCGGGCGCGTAAAAACTGAACCGCAGCCAAGCGCGCAGCCATGCGCACACTTTCTGGCTGTGCCTAGTCTGACCTTCCTGCGTTATGCTGAATGGACCCACTTTCCGCCGCTACGACCCGATGCGACTGGTCGATCCAAGGCACCTCCCGCAACTGATGTCCCTGGAGGACCATGAGCCCACCATGGCGGGAGGGACCCTGGAGCCGTGCAACTCCACGGCAGCGGCGGGCGAGGAGGGAGCCCCGGGTCAGCAGCAGCACTCCTTCCCATGGGTGGCCACCGTGCTGGCCGGCGTCCTCATCACGACCATCGTGGTGGATGTTATCGGGAACCTGCTTGTGATCGTGTCCGTGTTCAGGAACAGGAAACTCAGGAAAGCAGGTACAGAAACAGACACACAGAGCTGTTTGACACAGTGAACAGAATGAGGTGAAAGCTGTTAAAAACCTTCTACTTGATTATGTGTTAAGCAGAGATTTGAGATTCCATTTAATATCAGGAATCCCTGTAATAATATTTTTAATTCAATAATTAAACAAACAACTTGTTTTTCCCTGCAGGACTCATTTCAAAATGTTTCATTTTCCTCAAAAAAAACAAAAAACTTTTTGTGTTAAAATTTAAAAAATATGTTAATGAAAGTTGAAGTATTATGTATGCTATAACGTTAATACTCAATAAATGACATTAATTAGATATGCTATCTGGGGTTTTGTGTCAAAAGAAAGTTTCTGCTTATTCTCTGAACAGGCAACATGACTTATGAGCCTGGAGATGAACTTCCTCAACGATTTTTTTGCCCTTTAACCTTCCTTCTCTTTGCCCTTTTTGTTGTCTGCCATGAGGAGAGACCTGCAGCTGATCTGACTCACATCATTGGTTTCTAAAGGTTTAAACTTCTGAAGCATATCTTATCTGTCCTGCTAATGAGTTTGTAACCTGGTAGTAATCTCATTCTGATTAAAAGTCTCCACTGCTGTGCACAGAAAAGCAAACATAATTACAACCAATTAAACATGAATACAAAATGATTCCTCTATTAACTCTCATTAAGCACCAAACCCCATGTAGGATGATCTGAAGCAGAAAATATCACATTAAAAGTCCTTACTTGAGGATGCTCCCCCTCTTAATGTTCATGTGACTATATCAGAATAATGATAAGCAACATTTATGAGTGTGGCAGCTTGCAAATAGTGAGGGAGGCTTGACTTGAAAGGCAGGAACATAAATCCAATTCGCCTGTCTTTTTGTAATAAATAAGAAATAAAGTGCAATACTGGCCATGCTAATTCCAAAGGCAACAGAGGAGAAACAGAGGAGGAGAAGGGCCACGTCACCTCCCTGGAAGCTCAAATCAAGAGGCACTTAGTGAAACACTTAACTCAATCAGTGTTAATGGAGCTCAACAGGAGGTTGCACATGCAGTGCGGGTCATGTGCTACCCGAGAGGAGCAATTAAATTCACACCTTTGTTGCTCAAACAAAAAAGTGACCATAAAATTCTGAATAAAACAACACCTTAGGGAAAGTTTAACTTTAACTTAGTGAGGAAAAAAACAGATTTATGTGCATATAAAGATCAAATATTTAATCCCTCAGTTCTGGTTAAAAAGCCAAGCTCAGGCTCTGTATGGTCATCAAGAATTTATACATGTTGTTGTTTTAGAGCATCTTAAAAATGAAGCTGCACCGATTATGGTTTTTGCAGCCAGTACCTATTTTCTTTGAGGTCTGACCTGCCGATAAGAACTATAACACACAAAAGAAGAAAGAGTGTTGATAGTGGTCATATTTGTGAATGAAACAGAAAATGAAGAAATTACAAGATTTTTAATATTTATGCATCAATACATATGTCCACAACTTTTACCAGATTTTTTTATTTAACTCAAAAATGCACCTGCCGTTAGTTGATGCATTTCTACTGAAAATGGTGGGACTTCTTAGTTTTCTATGCATTTATTTAACAGGAAAAATATCAGTATTTGAACAGCCAGTAACTGATCAGAGCTGATGAGGAATACGTTTCTGTATGATCTCTGGCTGAATCTCTGTTTTAAAGGTTTATGTTGCTCAGCAGTTGCGTAATCACACTCTTTAGAGAACAAAAGCAGAGAAGATGGCAGATGTGAAATATCCACCTGACACTCTGGAAAGGTCAGCTCTCTTCCCTGAACTGGCTCAAATGCTCTATGAAGAAAAGTGTCTGGCAGGAAATTTCACACCTATGAGAAGCTGATGGGTTCATCTGAAATTTCTCTGCAGAGATAGAAAAGAAAAAAATAAATTTTGCTCTGTGTCTTGATCCAAGTTAATCTTCTGAACATGAATTTTTTTGGATAATTGATAAAGGTTTCCTCAAATAATTACAAACAGCACTGAATAGTAGTTTTTCAAAAATGATCAAAAATAGATGTAATTCTATAAGTTTGACTTAGTAATGAATGTTTTTAGTCCGATCAACAGGTGTTTCTGTTTGCACTTCCATTCTTCAGAGACCTACAGTATTCTACCTTATTTTACTAGCCAACAAATGCTAACTATTTGAAATAAACATGTTTTATTTTAGTATTAAAATATAGAAATCATTAATCAGCTCTAACCTAGATATAATCATTCATGACACCAAAGGGTAAAGGTGAAATTTTGGTTAGTTTTTGGAGTTTGGGGTGTCTTAATTTCTGTTCTTCTAATACTGTCAAACTGTCCCTAAGGCAAGAGATAAAAGCCACTTTACATCACTTCTTTAATGGTTGTACTGGTGCAAATATATGATTCTGTCTCTATGAACTCCTTCAATTCCAGGGCAGGAATGTTACAACCAAAACTGAAAAACTTGGACTGTTTCCTTCTTTTTTATATTCATCCTATAGCTTTGCTTTCTGTCCTCTCCTCTCGTTTGTCCTCCACACTTTTCCTTCATTCATCACCTCAACTCATCCTTCAGTTAATCTCATTCCTTTCCGTTCTGTCTTTTCTTGCTCTTCCAGTTTAAGTTATCCCTTTAAGACTCTCCTGTTTAGCCGTCCTCTCAGGTTTCCTACTTTCGTTTTTCAGTGACTCTTCATTGCTTCTTTCCTTCTTTCCAAGATTCAGCTGTTGAATTATTCTCACCATTTCTTCCTTTTCATGCATCTGACACATATTATCAGATCAGCAATAAACTGCTGCTATTATTCATTATGTAACTGCCACTAGAACTATGAAAAACTGTCAGCGTACCTTTACTCATATTGTGCAAACTCTCCTTGTACTATCATCATCTGCAGGAGAATTTGACCTGCAATGGTTTACATCCAGCGGGTCAGAACACTCAGCTCAGCTCTCTATTAAATAAGAGAAGAAGGAGGAAGGAGCGCTTTGTGTTTGGCATGTATGGGTCATGGCTCACTGCCCGATCCTGCCAAATTAAACTCATTTGCTGTGCCTGAAACTACAAGCTGCTGCGTTTCAGCTGGAAATCAATCTGAACGAGTTCGGCTGTTTTGTTTCATTGATCTTATGACCAGTAAATCAGCGGAGCTCAACCTTTTCAGTGGCAGAGGACAGCCCCGCCTGGATAGAGTAATCCATAAAAGACTTTTTTTTTGATGAACTCAAAATATCACCCAGTAGTACCCATGCACATGCATTTCTAATACACTTCTGTTGCTGCTGCTGCTAACCAGCACAGCCTCATGCACAGGAATGGAAGACATGCACAGGAATGTATGTTTGGATTGTTGAGTTTGTCAGGCATCATCTATGTGGGATGACCAGTGGTGGTTGATTTGGGCAATGAGGCTCTCTCTCTACTCAGCACGATGCTGCGTTAGGGGGCGACACAACCTTAAGAAAAATATATATATATCTGTGGCGCCCCTTTTCCTTTGCATGATGTTTGCACAGTAAGAAAATAGGACCCTACACTGTGCGTATTTCCAATTTGGCATTCAATCAAAAAGCTATCACTGCTTTTAAACAAATGTGAACTGCATTTATCCAGTTCTGTTTCAAAGTGTTAAATATTTAGATTAATTGTACTGGATTAACCCACTGAAAATTGAGTTGACACACGAGACCAAATATCAAACAGATCCTTTTATTGAGGTATCAAAGTATATTTTATAAACAGAACCGTCTATTGATACATCAAAATACTGTGGAACCTCTGAATAAAAACTTAATTTCCCCTAAAAAGCAATTTTTGTTTGTGAAATATTTTTTTCTCCTTAAAAATAAAGGACATTAAGTTAATTTTATGTTGACGTCTCCCACAGCCTACCAAAATGTACTGAGCCCTCAAATTGCTCTGGTTTTCAGCCTAACAGAGGCAATGGACCTTTGTAATACCATTGCTAGAAGCCATGTATGGTGAAATATTCATGAAACATGAAATAATAATGAAACAAAACACAGTATTTGGGAAACACTTCCTGTTTGAGAAATTACTGTTGGAATGGTGAAGACAATTAAGAGATGGAAGAATTTGAAAAGCTTTTTCAAGGGGAGAATATTCTGCTGTGACCTACCAAAACAAACAAAATATGCCAAATTATTGTTGATTCTCAAATTTATAGTTAAATAAGATGCTTAATTTTAAGTGATGGGACATTTGGAAGTTCTACGTCTGTGGGCTGTTATGGGATTGTCAAGGTATGATAACCTTGAATAAAAATATTACAATTTTACGGTATCACATTATTTACCAAATAAACTAAACTTGACATGATCCATTTGTTTCTACTTAAGAAGGGATAGTAACTAATACTTTTACTGCAACCAAACAAAATGAAATTGATTGTATCATAGTAAGATATTATATTTATAATATGTATACCATTTATTTTTATTTTGTTACAAAACAAAGATATAGAAAAAACACTGTTAGCCAGTTAACACACACGCTGCTCATAACTTCCCAACTGTAGATTTAAAATGACGTTACCTTAGTTAGTGATGGGTGCCGTCCCCACAGTCACCATGTTTTCTTTTAGTTTCCACACTGTAAATGTTGCTATTTTTTGCTGTTAAAAATGTTTACATATCAGTTTTTCTTTTTTATAAGCATGCGAAAAGTGTAGTGTCCTTCTTTCAGTCAGCTGGCTGGCAGTGGGAGGCAGCAGGTGGAGAAGGGGAGGTAAAGGAGGAAAGGGGAGGGCAGCGTTGTGTTATCCTATGGTTCAGACAGCAGGTGACTCCAGTCAGTGCAGCAATTTTTTTGTCTTTATTTAATCTAGGAAAATATGCTTTTAGCCCACTTTAATCATCTTACAACCACATTTTGGTACCTCTTTGCATGGACGTCTTTTAACATTTTCCCTTTCTTTGGAGGCAGCAACTCAAAAGGTAGCCTGTTGGGGGGAAAAAATGAACAAAGTTAACTGGATTTGTCTCTGTGGAACGTTTTTAATTTAAAAACTTTATTGGATTTTAATTTAACATTCTAAGACAATTCTCTTCCTATTGTATCCCAACATTAGTTGCAGTCTTTATGGCCTGGCTTGTGTGGACTTTTTTTTTGCACCCTTTTTTGGTGGAAAGCAATAATATGTCAATAATATCAAGCATCTGTAATCTAAGCTTAGCCATTTATTCAGTATTTATTGTTTTTAACTCCTTACTTATTAGGTGAATCAGAGGAAAGTGGAAAAACACAGAATGGCAGGGGTAAGAAAAAAATGGATTGTCTTTTCCTCCACCTCCTAAGGCTGTCTGACAAATAGTGTCAAAGTTTCACAAATTTTTCCAAAAGGTCTTGGAGGGACTCAGATGTTGTGTTTTGCAAACTTTGCACCTTCAGTTTTGGTGTGAAAATTCCCATTATTGTTTGATCATTAAGCAGAATGATAAGACTACTATAGAATTATGTTGCCTCTAGTGCAGAGTTTACTGGGTGAACTTGCTGGGTGTTAGTATATTTGGAAGAGAACTGAGATGAAGACTTTTAGAAAATGACAGGAAAAAACAACATAAAGAATTGACAAATTCTGCAGGATTTTCATTTTTTCTGACAAATCCTCTTTCGGATTGATTTCGACATCTGGAAAATCATTTGTCTAGAGAAGGAAAGGTGGGCGCTTCCTAAGTCCTTTGTCATGCCAACAGTGGCTCATCCTGATTCAGTCTGTGTGTGGGGTTGCATTTCATCCAAGAGAGTGGGCTTCCTCCCAATTATACCCAAGAAAACTGAAATGAATGAAGAATGGGATAATGAGATCCAAGAGTGTCCTGTAGACACTGGTGGTCTGTGCAACCCATCTCAGTTTCAGCTTTCTTCATGCTTTGACTGAATGAAACCATCTGGGTAGAAGTGTAAATATAAATGGATTTGATCATTTATATTTGATTTTCCCACATCATTACTGAAACCAGTTCGCTGAACATTTTTAAACTTCTTTCTAAACTTATTTCTGCTGCACCTTGTATTCCTTATATATTGAAGTTATCAACAGACAGTCACAGAAAAACACTTCAGGATTGTGGTTTTTAAGCTATTTACGAAAAACAGGATCATTCATCATCTGTATCCTGTCATGTTCTGAATTTTTATGGTTGTTCACAAATTAAGATCTATCTGTTTTAAGACTAACGATGGTACCTCATGTGACTCCCAGTGTTACGTACAGTAAAAACCCAGGATATGGTTGTTTTCTTGCTGCAGAGGTGAATCAGACAACTGGAGAACAGCAGGGCAGTGGGTTTGTCATAGAAATACCACCAAGAGAAGGGATTTGCTTGAAAAATAAGCTCACAATTTTTCTTGACCTTCATTTTCTTCTTTACATCCTTGGAGCTCTCTCTGAACATCTCCACAATGCCCTGTAGCTCTCTGCCTGGGAAGATTATTATGCAAATCAGTCAGCCCTCAAAAGAAGGTGGCCCCAAGTTGTTTGGAGGCATCTGCGATGACCAGATTTAAGCATACATGAGCAAACACACCGACAGGCGATGTGATTAGATTTAGAGACCTTAAAGAAGTGAATCCATCCATCACAGCATCCCATTAAATCTTTTATTTATTTATTTTTTTGTTGTTGTTGTTGTTGTAAAGCAACCACCAGCAGAAGGATAAGAATGTTTTCTGTCGAAAGCATGAAAATTCAGGACTGGTACAGCACAAACACTGCCTAAAACTGCAAAACTCCTAATAAATTAAAAACAAACAATTAAAACCCAGTGTGTGAAGAATAGGATTTGCCTTGCCACAGTTGAATGAAGCCTAAACCTATTATGTTAAAGTGGTGGAAATAAAGCTTCAGTGGGAAATTATGTTTATTATACTTCATCCATTAAGATCCCTTCTTATAATGAATATTGTGTCTTTATGTTAAATCTCCCCCTCCAGTTTAAAAACATCAGTGGTGTAACTATTTGTAAATAGCTCTAAGTAAGCATACTATTACAAATGATGAACCTAAATGTGGTGACATTTAAAGTTTTTCTCCCAGGAATTTTTTTCCACCACATCAATATCATTCAACAGGAACTAATAAAATGAATTCATATCTAACATTTTGATGAGTTTGTACATAGATATGTGTGTCTGAAATGACCGTGAAAATACTCCCTGTTTTCCTATCTTATATGGAAAATGACGTAGTTAGATGTAAAAACCTACTTTGCAGGCACAGTACATTTGGGTGACTGTGTTGTTTATCTTCTCAACATGGACAAAACAGAGGGGTTTTTATTGGTTAGTTTGTTCGCTTTGTTGGAAATACAGTGGACCCCCAGTATTCGCTGAGGTTAGGGACCACAGCTGCCATGCTAGAACAAAAATTTTCAAATTCTTGATATCTCGTTTTCTTTCAAAAATAATTTGGAGTTACGTTCCACAGAAAAATCCGTGAAGAGGTTAATCCATGGATACTGATCCGCAAACAGGCATAATTCCACTGCATACAAAAACATCATGCTGCCGAGCTTTGTAGGAACATTAAAGAATAGTGTGTTTACACACAAACCAATCCATATCTGTCAAATCTCCTGATGAAGAAGCAGCACCCTTCCGCTTCCAGTGCTGGTTCCGGTGAGAGAAAGATGCGACCCAAATCTATGTTGCGCAGACAAAAATAACTAATACACTAAGGGCCCACTGGCAAACTTTAAAAAAGGGATCTCTAGATTCAGCTTAAGAAATAAAAACGTTGCCTTTTTGAAAAACAGTTTAAATATCCTATTTGAAATGTGGCTCTGTTTTTACATTATGTTTTCCGCCACAAGACTGGTTCATCCCTTCAGTTTTCTGAAAATGGTAAGATACTTGGCCAAAAATGAGTGAAAACGCTGCCAACGTCAAAGAAAAATGAAAGACCTTGAAAAAGTCTGCGGAACTGCTCATGAAAATAACTTCAAAAGACTTTTACTGTTCAGAAAGGAAACAACTGAATGTTGACTCTTGTAACCCAGCAGCTCATTCTTCTGGAGCTTTTCAAATCTATTTATAACTACAGGTTTAAAATGTCATTCTCATCTTGCTTTAGCATTAACTTAACATGATAATAAACTTTTCCTGTGAATACGACCTCAACAAGGCATCTTTCCTCAGCTCTACTCTTGTCACATTTTCATCTCTGATTTCTTTTGTAATCACAGTCCTTTCGTGGCTGCTCTTACACCAATCAGTTTTACACATATGAGGCTGATGTTTGTTATGGATGTGTGCATTTATATATTTGAACTCATCCAATACTGAGGCTTAGATCAAATTTTCTGTTTGTAAAACTTTTCTACCCTTCATTGGATATGTTGAACCAGGGAAGGATCTAAAACAGGTTGGATACCAACTGTTAATTAGGTGATACCAGAAAAGTATTTGGTTGCACTGGATTTTATTTTGGGGCATTAGACTAAAGAGGACAAAATTGAACTTCATTCTGTTTTCTGGAGATCTGTTTAGAACAAAGCTTAAAAGCTATGAATAATTTTCCTTCCACTTCACAGTTACACACAACTTTGTGTTGTGTTGTGTGTTAGTCTCAGAAAAGTTCAAGACAGGAATATTAAAAGTCACTGTCAGCAGAAACTTATTCTCAGTCTTTACATTTTCTATCTGGTGGGGAAAAATTTAGATTTTCTATTTCAAATGGACAATTATTATAAAGCAAAACAATGAATGTAAAAGTATTATTTAGTATTAATAAAAATTAACCAGCATTTCTTCTTTTTGTCCAACAAAGTTTTTTTTTATTTATTTATTTTTTTTTTTCAGTCTGTCATCAAGTACTTATCCATACTTCAAAACACTGCAACAATTTAACAACTTGACTGTAAAGGTACAAGCAGAAGCACAGTGCTTATATTTATGCCTATCCTACACATTAAATCAAACTAAATTACCACTGCATAAATCATTACAATATATAAAAATACCAAAACATATCACTTCTTGTATATAAATCACTAAACAGAAACATAAAAGGAAAGAAAACAATCCCAAATCAAAACAGATACAATACAATTTGAAGTTATTTAACCTTGTAACCATCAAATATTTTTTTCTCATCAATTTTTTGAAAACTTGTAATGAACTACTCGCTTCTAAGTCCATGCTTTCATCATTCCATAATTTAATTCCAGAACAAAGCAGATTATTATATTTCATAAAGTGTTTGAGTGAATCCTGATGCAACTTTTAAAGTTATGTAAAAAGAGGCATGCAGTAGAAACCCATCATCAAAGCACAACATTTTCTGCACTGGATGACTGCTTTTCTCCGGCAAGGTTGCGGCTGGCCCGCAGGCAAAAGCAACATTCATGGAAAGTTCCTCTGGGTTTTCAAATAATGCAGCTTTTGATATCCAGCAGATGTGTGATACATGCTTTTTAATAGCATTTATATGAGGTGTTTTATCTCCCATTAACAATTGTGCAACCTTTGAAAATATTTCTGCTTAATTTAAAGACCATTTTTACTGGTGCAAATGAGACAATACAAGAAAAAATAAAGCTGCAAGCAGCCTTGAACGGCCCTCGCACCTCAGCGTAGCTGCGACCACGCACCACCACCTCAATACCTCCATGGAGCCCATCAATAAATAACGCATGTCGCCTCTCGGCGGTATGATGGGAAAGCGTCAATGTTACTTTCAGGTAAGCTCATGTAAGGCCCCGACATACTTCAACCGAAATGCTGAAATCGGCTCTCAATGACGTAGACGCGTGACGAAAATTGCGTCATTTTGTTCGCAGAGAGGCATCCGCCTGCCAAACTTGACACCAATCCCGGGTCAAACTATTTTGACAGAGCTCTCTGCGAAGTGTCGTCTGATTGGTCAGAAGTTTGTTGCCGTGTTTGATGTGGAAATGCGATAGGACAGCAATGTTAATATTGTAATGTCGGCGTCATTACAATATTTCCCTTGAACTGGTCTGCTTCCACTGTCCATTTTTTGTATCAGCAGTAGACATGAATACTTTTAAGGAATGTTTATCTGACGCACTGAGGAATTATGTACATTGTACGATATGACATACGATTCTTCACTAAATAACTACTATAATAAGACTGACAAATGGTTAATAACTCCTGGATGGAAACTGTAACGGCATTGTTCACAGAGAAGGCTGGCCGCATTAAAGTGTGGCGCTCTCTCAGTGACCGCTTCGTAAAAGCAAAATAGAGGATGCGGGGAGGGAGGGGGAATCCCTGTGGGTAAGGCCGTGACGTACACTGAGCGGGAGGGGTGTCCCCCAGCTGGTCTTCTCCATTGTATGAAAGGTGTGCGAATATGACCGTCCCGAAACCCCATGACTGTGCGTCGACTGTTCAGCTTATGAAATATGCCGGGGCCTTAAGGCTGCAGTTTGAAACTTTTACAAAAATATGTTTTTTACATATTTGTTAAAACTGTCACCATGTTGTGACAGTATGTTATGAGACAGATAATATGTGAAAAGATCGATCTCTTCCACCTCCTCCCTGAGCCTCTGCTGCTGTCTGAAGAAATTCACCACTCCTGACCAAAACCAACCAATCAGAGCCAGGAGGTGGGGCTTAGCGCTGTCACGCAGCCTCATTTAATCGCTGCTAAATGTGCTAATAGTAGCGGAGAAACAACTTACCGTTTCAGGAAAACCGCTTATCCGTCGACATCGGTGGCCATGCTAACTAGCCTAACCTCTGTGAGCTGCAATATAGCAGACAGCGGGGGGGATGAACACAGGCACGATGACTGACAGCGCTAAGACCCGCCTCCTGGCTCTGATTGGTTGTTTCTAGATAACACTGGGAGGAGGCAAGGGAGCTCGATTTTTTCACAGATTATTTGTCTCTTACCATATTGTCATGATATAGTAACAGTTTCAACAAATATGTAGAAAAATATTTTTTATAAAAGTTATTGCAGCTTTAAGTGTCATGGAGGGTGATTTACCACAGAAACCTATGAGTTTTTTCTCAGTGGGTGGAGCTAAAAAGATACAATCAATTAACCGTACTTTAAAAAAATTAATATCTAACTTTGATTCGGCCACAACAAAACATAAATGTTGCTTTTTTAAAAAAACATTCAAAAGTGGACTTGATGATATTTTTGATTAATGTTAGTAAGCACTTAGTGTTATTTTTGGTTAGCAGTGTTTTTTTTCTCCTGGGAATCTTCTGGGAATCTGGGATGCAGTTTTGGCCCGGTCTCTTTCTTATTGTTGAATCATGACCTCTGTTGTGCTTTAGATGTTGTTATGGGTTTTTAGTTACCTCCTATATGAGTTATTAATGGGCTTTTCAAGTCATTTTGTTTTGCTAGGCCTACTATTCCTGAAGATTGTGAAGGTTCAACGCTGTTCCGTGATTTCTCCATTTTGGATAATGGCTCTCACTGTGGTGTACTGAAGTCCCAAACTCTTAGAAATGTATTTGTTATGTTTTCTAAGCTGATATATGCTGGAATTTTTCTTGAAGCTCTTTAGATCAGGGCATGATGTGTTACAATTTGAAATCAATTAGCTTACTTTACTTTGTCAGGCAGGCTTTTAAGTGATATTGTTTTCTTTATTCTGCAGACCTGGCAGTTGTCAGGCCTGCATGTGGCTGCTGAAATGGAAGTAAGCTCCCCAAAAACTATGATTAAGCATAGTATATGAGTTGACAAGGGGGGATATTTGTCACACAGATCAATGTTGGTTTGGATCATTTTTTTTCCTGATTATTTCTCTTTATTAATGAAACTCTTATTGGAAATAATAATAATTATTGTGCATCTTATTGATTCAAGTTACCTTAGTTTACTAGTAAAATTTGATTAATCTGTAAAAATGTAAGTGAAACAAGCAAAAACAGAAAAAATCTGTAAGGTGCACATATTTTTTTCACAGCGCTGTAACTGTATTTATGTCTAAAAGCACCCAGACACATGTACTGTTGCATTCTTGAGTGAATAAAGGATTTATTGTCCTTTTCAGACCTGGAGACATGGCTGCAGGCATCTTTCTTTCCACAATAGATTTTCCTGTCAGATCACAGTTTTCAAGTTGGACAACCAATAATTATATTGGCAAAGCTGATAAATATAACTGAGACAATAATTCAGACAAAAATCTGATGTCCTGGGTTTGTTAATATATCATCTTTCTACCTCAGAGGCTCGCTGGTAAAAGTTTCAGTGTTTTTTTTTTTTTTTTTTTTTTTTGTTATTTATCTCCCTCAGATTTAACCCTTTTGAGGGGCAGGTACAGTACAATCTCTGGGCTTTGAGGTGAATGTCTTTTCTTCTATCCTTTGCAAACATTGGATTCATTGTGGTAGGAAAGGTTTCTTTTTTATGACTTTTACGTAAAGGTCATTGAAATGCAGGCATGACTGCACACTGGAAGAGTGCGGCGACTTTCCGGAGTCTCTTGAATTCTTGTTTTGTGCATTCAAGCAGGAGGTTTGATTCTTTCTCTTTAGATAGCTTTCTGAGGCTATCCTTGTCCTTGAACTCAGCTTACAAACTGAGAACAAGACATATAAAACAATCTTGCCATCTATGTATTGATTCTTCCACCTCTGCGAACATAAATAGGAATTTTTCAAGCATAACCATGGGTTTTCTGTAAAACTCAGGCTTTTATTCTTCTGTTTGAATCTGTGTAGCAGCTGCAGGTCAAAATGTCATCATTCTTAAGCTGTTTGAAGAATTTCTTTTTTGTGAAAAAAAAATATATTTCCTTGCATTTTGATACATAAATGATACCTGTTAGATACACTTGAATGCCTGTATTTTTTTCTAATTTTTGCTTCAGCTTTTCTCAGTGGTGGCTAATTTGGAGTGATGACAGTAAAAGTCTGTGACCCATGGAGAGCAGAGGAGAGATGCTGTGATAACAACAGCAACAGCTGGCAGAGAGCCTAACAAGCCGGCAGACGTGCTCTCTGGTGTGAAGGCTTGTCCTGTGCAGCTTTTCCAACACAGAGTCGCAGCCTTTCTCTCCTCCCTGACATCACGTCTGATGGAGCTGACCTGAGCTCAAACCTCGTCCTGCCGCCACCGCCGCAGTAGCTCCAGGAGTCAGACGCTCCTGTTTGCTGCCATGCCACCGTGATTTATTTTGTCTAATTTCCTTTAAGCGCACAATGCTTCATCATCCACTGTAAAACTGTTTATGGTCTCAGTGTAGGTGAGGATGCATCACCTGCTGGAGGCCTTTGAGACAGAGCTCTGCTGCTCATCTTTAACTTTCAGACCCACAAATGTATATCTTGAGTGTGTTTGTCATGGAAGTAAAATTTAGTCTGTGCCCTAAAGCCACCCAGTCCAGATCTGTTTGAGTTGGGGCCGCACAGATTGTATGAGTCTGAAATCTAAAAGTGCCAGATTCTCAATCTTTAGAGAACAATGATGAAGTCCCAATAACTTTGGGTCTAGTCAAAAAGTCTTTGTGTATTCAGAAGGTTTGTATCTGTTAAAAACTAACTGGAAATATGCTGTAAATAAATAGAGCTGTTGGTATTCTTTCGATCTTAAGGAACAGGGCTGCACGATGATAGGAAGACATTCAGTTGTGATATCTTTGTGGAGTATTGCCATGATGATATTGGCTGTGATTCATCCACACTTTCCTCAGTTTTCTCATTCTTTTCCATCACCATCATCTCTCCACCACTCTGAGTTTTAGCATCTTGGCCACTATCGGTTTTGCAGGCATCAAACACCAAACCTGCAGTCACTTATGTAGGTGGTAGATTGATGGTCTGCGGCTGCATTGCTGCTTCAGGACCTATGCAACTTGAACTTCATCATTGGTATTGGAATTCTAAACCTTATGCAATGAATTTTGTAATTATCTTCACCTTTTCTGAATCAAAGGAGAACTTGACATTGGTTTCTTGATGGTCCTCTGGATGACAGTGGCAGAAACAATCAGCTGTATTTTATTTGCCATATTGGTTCACCAGGTTTGCTATTTTTCAGAATAATAAATTTTAGTTTTACACAGCACATCATAGGGTGTGGGTCTTGTCCAAGTCATTGTTTCATTTAGTGTGAAGGGAGCTTGTTGTATTTCTTGCTCAGCCACTTCCTCGTAACTTTGATTTGAGTTCACTGTATACTGTCCGGGTGGCACACTTGCATTTCTGAGCTCTGACTTTTGCCTTGCTTGAAATTAGGATATCAGTCAACATTGAGATAACCAAGTATTAACATTTATAAATCTATTTATCGAAAATCTCTGTTTGATGTGCACATCGCAATGTGTTGAAAATTGTATTTAATCTCCCACCCTTATTTAATTCTGCATCCAAGAAGTTTTTTGAGATTGTGATTTTTACACTTTTTATGTTGTGATGAATTTTGGGTTCAACATATTTTGCATCTTGCTTAAATACAGGACCCTTGGTGGTTCCCTTGTCTTGTATTTCAGTATTCACCATCCATGATAGAAGGAAATTGATTATTCTATCCTATAATTCATTGCAGATGAATATTTTATTGTGATTCAAACAAGAGTTCCATGTGTGAAAGAGAAACATAAAGAAACAACACCTTTCTCATTGCAGCACCACAAATCACATGCTGTCATCCCAATTTCAATATTGTCTACAAAGCAAACAAATCACAGAAGTTGAACATTATTCTGTAAACTCATGTCATCTCATATTTTTTTTCCTAAACTGATTAATACATGAACAATTTCTCAAATTATTTTACAGCTTGGTTCATTATTATTTTACCAATTCTTTGAAGAAGTCAATAAAAATTATTAGTATTCATTTAAATGTACTGGCTGTTCATTCAAACACACATTTCAAAAATAACTTAATTATTTAAAAAGATTTCACATAATGACTCCCTCCTTCAGCATCCAGTCTGAGTCTACCAGTATGAATTCATTTGTCTGTCCATCCATCCAATCCATCCATACATCATCATCTGCTTACCTGAGGTTAAGGTAAATTTTGTGATAGCTTACTTTTAAAACAACAGTTGAAGTCACTGTATCAATCTATACACTTTAATGACTTTTCAAATATTCGATAGTAAATGTCAGTCTCCACTTGCTGTCTTTGATCTTCTGTTAGTTTTACTTTCTAAAGCAGAATTCATTATGTATGCTTTCCTGTGGGTTCACTTTTCAAACTCTTTCACCCTTATGCTGATCAACTACTTATCTGATCATCTCAGGTAAAAGCTGTATTTGCTTGACAAGGGGATACACTTAACTCTTAATGCATTATTTAAAGGATTACAACTCTATTCTTGATCAGTTATAACAAAAATGTTGCCAGAACAGTCGTAATTAAAACATGCTAGAGCGGGCGCCTATATACAGAGGCTGTTAGTCCTTGATGTAGCTGTCCAGGTCTGAAATCTATAATAAAAGATTGATTGTTAAAACAAACTATGCATCAATAACATGGCACTATATCCATGACAGCCAAGCTTAATTGCACGCTATACACTGTAATTAAGTTTAATTACCTCAAAACGTTGGCAAATATATTGCAATGTCAATTGTAATATATTTGTTTGATTTTATTCACTCTTTGAGTGTTTAGAGATTGAGCTTTTCAGACATAATTACAGCTTCAGGGTTAAAATGAAATCCATCTACAAGCCTGACTTGACAGGAAGCAGCAACAAAGAGATGTTAAATATCATCATTATAAACTAAACATACTTTTTTGCTGTTTTTAACGCAATACAAAATGTGTCCTGTTTTTTTTAAACCACCCTGCATTCAAACAGATAGTATAGCCAGATCCACTTTAACATTATGACCACTATTTATCATCTGCTGGCACCTAGTAGTGAATGTAAAATGTTAAGCAGTGTATGAACATATAAAGTTACTTTAAGACTAGATAATGATTTGATCATAGCTGTGAGATTCTTCTTTGTCAGCAAGGGATAATTTAATGCATGTGGGATGGAAGGCTGTTTTAATGTAAAACCAAAAATCAAAGAAAAATTTGTGAAAAAATAGTTGAAATATGCAAGAAGCTGGTCATCAGTTATATAAAAGAGGCCTTTGATTGCTTGTTCTTGTTTAATGTTTGATTTTGCAAACAAAATTAGGCCTGTTTTAAAATTTCTGTGTAGTTTTCGCTTTGGGCTGTGTAAGTAAAAAGAAAAGAAAAACATGTTTCATTAGCTTTACTGGACTTTCATCAGTTTTCATAAGATTCCGTTATGTTCTACTAAAGTGATCTAATGACTCAAGCCATGCATGGATCAAAGGCTGCAAGGCTTCTCTAGCTACTTGCTCACAGCAGCACAACTGGTCTGCTGATGCAACGCATCCATTTGGTTAGCATCAGTTTCAGTGATCTGAAGTCCTTCTGTGACAGGCGGCAACATGAATTCAAAGCAGGAGTGAAAATGTCTCTCATCTCCAATTTTCACAAAAAAATGATGTTTAAATCTGTATTTTCCATTGTTTTTTTTGGTTTTTTTTTTAGTCAAACAAGCCTGTACTTTTACCCTTGGTTTTAAGATATTCCATCTTTATTACTATACATTTAGGCCTACTGATTTAGATACAGAGTTGAGGTTACAGTGACAATCCTAGAACTTTTTCACATTTTGTTATGTAACAACTATCGGATTGAATTATTTGTCTGAGTTTTTGTGATAAACCAACTCACAGTAATGCAACATAGTGAAGTGAAAAGAAAATGATACATTGTTGTATTAATTTTTAATTTATTTTATAGATTAAAATCTGAAAATTGTTAACATCAGTTTGCAAGTCTCAAAAATTCTCTGTTAGTGTCATGATTCGTGTTTCTGGTCTGCTCACGTCATGTTTTTCCTGTTCACATAGCTTTCCATTCTCCTTGCACTCCATACCCTCATTGCCCCAGTCACTTAACCCAGCTCACCTGTCCGCCTAATTATCCCAAGCTGCACCCTCCAGGATTTAAGCCTCAACCAGCCACAGCTCTAGTGCCAGATTTTCTGAAGCCACCAGCTGAAGAAATCCAGCTTTTTCCTGCCTAACCAAGGGTTCAAGAGTCCTGACCCTTTTCTGCCTCCTGGACCCCTGCTTAGCAAGCTCCCTACTGATGAGTTTCTTGTTCTTTGACCTCAAGGTTTTGACCCCTGCCTGGCCTTTTGATTTTGTTCTACATGCTCCTTGTCTGACAAGCTTTCACCTCTTGGACCTTATGTCATGACCCCTGCTTAGCCCTCTAGATTCTACTACCTTTATCATAAAATAAATCCTGTAATGCTGCTTACTGTGTTGGTGGCATTTTTTTTTTTGGGTGGGTGGGTGGGGGGAGTCCTCTATTTACCAATTGAGGGTATTTTGTGTGCTGGCTATTACGTGTCTCAGACCAAAAGTAGCATGCGCTGAGCATGCCACTGGAGTTTACAGTAAACTCTATGGGATTTGACCAAAAAAAATGTAATCAACTGTGCTTTACTGTGTTCATCCACTGCAAAATACAGAGCAAGAGTTTTAGATCTAACAAGTAGATGGCAGCCATGTTTTATGAGCAATCCTTCTGTGCTGCTCCATTTGTCCCAACCTGCTAATGAGTAGAGAGAGAGGGGAGAAAATAATGAGACATTGTGATCTTGAAAGTGCTGCGAGGCTTGTGAAGGAGCTCTGGTTCCACACTAAGTGGCTACTGTCCATCTCCTCCTGTGAAGACAATTACATGATTTTGCCACCAATGCAGAGCTTGCTGAGCATGGGCAGTAGGGGTGTGTGAGTGGATCTGCATGGACAATGAATCCATGCACATTCATTTAAACTGCTTCAGTTTTAGAAAAACACTGAAATTCCACAGGAAGTACAAAATTGGACACAGGAAACTGGTGAAAAGCTATGTCCTTCTGATTAATCCCTCTGATTGCTTTGAGACATCTGGCAAAGTAATAGAGAGGAAAAAGTGAGAGCCACCGTGAGTCCTGTGTGGTACCAATAGTGAAGCCTCCTGATACAATCTATGTGGTGTTTAGGGTGGTTAACGTTTCAAATTCAGTGCTAAAAGAAGTTTTTAAATATTGAAATTTAATAAAATTGGGGTAAAATTGAAAGAAGTGGCATGAAATGTTTAAGTTCTTTTTTGTTTTTATTGACATTAAATATAAATTAAGATTATCTACACAAACTAAACTCAACATGAATAACATTTAAATCTTTTAGCATAACTAATTTACATGTTAAAACATATTAAAGAGCTGCTTGTTAAAGATATGCTATATTAATCAGATTTCTGTTTTTTAACTGTGGCTGACAAGCATACTGCACCTGGTTTGTGCATTGTAAATTTAGTTTTGTCTCAATCATCAAACTAGTTTTTCCATAAAAGTCAGCCACAAGGAAATTAAAACATAAATGACAGTCTTTTAGTGTTGAGATGATGATAATGTTGAGCCGATCTATTCGCCACTGTTATAAGTGGCCTTATTTTTAAAAGATTTGAGCATTTAATGTCCATATTTTTATCTCAGCCTGTTTAAAATTTAGATGACCTGCTGAGTCCACATCTTAACATCTGCAGGCCCTTGGCTCTGTCATGTTGTAGGAGGGGATGTTTGCTCGTTTCTTTTTAAGTTCAGAGAAACTGAAAGTGAGTGAGAAAATGAGAATCTCAGACAGTGGGACACCCACCCATGTTAAGGGAGCCAAAGTTACTTTTCTTGGAAACACAAAAAGACAAAAACGAGTCACCATCAGTCAGTATTTGGTCCCGAAGTGGATAATGAGTGTATCAGAGAAAACTTTTGGTCTCAACTGCAGTCAGGATTGCCTCTCGTACAAAGATCAGATTTTTAAAACACGTGCCTTAACCTTGCTCAGAAATCTAAAGACTTTTGTGTTTTACTTTTTTTTCATATCTCCAATCATGCTCGTAAGATAAATGCAGCTGTAAATCATATAAAACCAAATCGTGTTGCTCATTTTTTGTCTTATAGTTGGTGTAAATTTAAAGTGATGGAGAAAATGACATTCATGATGTTTTTTTTTTTTTTTTTTTTTTTTTTTTTTTTTTTTTTTTCTTTAACCCAACCTCCTCCTTCTGTTTAAATTTGCACAGAATGGTTTCATTGCTTAAATTCTTTAATGAGAGTCATTTATTCACAGTCCCAGTTTACAGTGTCTTGTTAAAGTATTCATACCCTTATAATAATCACAGTCAATTTTATTTTTTAAGATCATTATTTTATTATACAGCAAAACAAAATAGTGCATAACTGTGAAGTTAAAAAATGATACATAGTGTTTCAGACTGATTACAATGATTACAAAGAAAACCAATTAAAATTTATATTAATTTTCTCTGGAGTCAATACTTTATAGAACCACTCTTTGAGTACTTACAACCGTCTTTAGGGGTATCTGTCCATTAGCAGATCCATCTAGAAATTTTTTTGCTATTGGAATTTTTAAAATTGGCCAAACTCAGTCAGGATAAACGAAGAGCACAATTAAGTAAACATCATTTTTCAAGGCTTACCACAGATTCTCAATTGGATTTAGGTCTGGCCTTTCACTGCACTGTAAACTATTATATTTCAGCTGTGGCTTTATGTTTAGGGTCAGTCACTGCGCTGCTGGGTGAACCTCTGTCACAGTCTCAATTCTTTTGCAGCCTCTAACAGATTATTTTTTTCTGACCAAACTTTAACTCCATCCAACCTTAATTAACTTTGATGAGCTTCCCTGTTCTTGATTAACAATAGGACTCCCACAGCTTGATGCTGCCATCGTCATGTTTCAGTCCAGTGTTATCTTTTCAAACCACATTTTACTAATAGACTCAAAAGTTTAATTTTGGTCTCTAATCAGAGAACTTTCTTCTACATATTTGCTGTATCCTCTACATGGCTTGTGCCTAACTGCAAATGGGATTTTTTTTTTTTTTTTTTTTATAACAACTATTTACTATTTGCCACACTTGCATAAAAGCCATAGTTGTGGAGTGCATGACTAATAGTTTTAATATCAACAGATTTTCCCACCTGAGCTATGGGTCTATGCTGCTTCTCCAGAGTAACCATGGACCTTCTTATCTGATTAAAGCTCTCCTTCCATGAATAGTCGGTGTAATGACATGGTGTTTGTCTACTAACATACTCTAACAAACCTCTGAGGGCCTTCACAGGTCATGTTTATTTATAAGAAGATTAAATTACACAAATCAACTCTATTACTTTTTGGGTTATAGGCTGAAGACTTCTGATTGCAAAAATGTTGGTAACTGTGTATAATTTTTCTTCCATTTTATAATTCTGAATTACTGAATAAAATTTATTGAAGTTTGTGCCAATTACAGGGCAAATGTGAAAAGTTCAATGGGTTTTTATTGGTGTAAATGGTAAAAACCATGTATTATTTTCCTTCCACATTTAAATTATGCACTGGTTTCTGTTGGTCTTTCACATAAAATTCCAGTTTAATAAAATATACTAAAGTTTGTGGTTCTGTAAAATAAGGTCAGAATAACAACACTGTACCCCTTCAATATACCATATAAGCTAAAGTCTCAGGGAGATAGTATTTTTCTTCATTTTTTTAAGAAAAAAAGGTGAATATAAATAAAAATGCAATCCTGACAGACGTTTTTCTTAAGTTTGGCTCAAATGATTCTTCAGATGCTACTGACTTCAGTTTTCTAACCCCAAACTCTGGGCTCTGTGCAATAATCCACATCCAAAGACACAAGCTGACAAACAAGCGGCTATTTTTACCTCCAAACTGCTTCCTGAAGTGTGTCTGAAGGTGACAGCCATGTTTGGTGCTCCACTTCAACAGGGATCCAGCAGCAGCCGTCAGAGCTGCCGACGCGATCAAAGACCCTGGTGGTGCCACATTCTCACTGCCGGGAGAATGAACTGAAACACTCGCTGTGTAGTGAGACTCGCATTTCAAAGCAGGCTCTCTCCGGTAACTAGAAGGTCCCCGCAAGCTGGCATCTACCTGTTTCTGTGAGACAAGCATACAGACTCAGGAACACTAAAGGAAAAACGTTCACAGCACTTCTCTCTCCACAGAACATATGATCAGATTAGATATTTGTCTAACTCTATGCATAAATTTGCATTTCAATGTGTAAAAAGCAATAACTTTGAAACTACTGTAACTTCTCAGTGCCTTCAAGAGGTAAAGATCACAGTCTGATAGAGATCTTTCCCAATGAAGTCTCCATTTGTCTTAATGAACAAATGATTAAGAGCAGGCTCAGTTTCATTTATCACTGGACAGTTGAGGTGTTTCTAACTGCAGATTGTGTAACTGAGGAGATTAATCTCTGCATTTAGGTTCAGGAAAGTGCAATACAGTGCAGACGTCTTGACCTATTTCACTTTTACGTTTGCTTTTAAAAGACAGACTTTTGTGTAATCTTTTAAAGTGACCTTGATGAATAGTTCTCAAGGCTAGATGAAGGTGTGGTTTCTTATGACTTTGGCTGCTTCAGAGAAAACCAAAGTTTTGTTTGTCTGTTAAGCCACAAAACTTTGATCATTTGAAGATAAAGGAGCTCCTGAATTCCAGGAACAAAGTCCATGTTGCAGAAAAACTGCAAGAGAATGCAATTTAAAAAAATGTTTTAAAGATAGATAGATAGATAGATAGATAGATAGATAGATAGATAGATAGATAGATAGATAGATAGATAGATAGATAGATAGATACTGTAGGGATGATACTGACACTTAAAAAACGTCATCCATTATTTTAACAAAGAGGGTAACTGCATAGAGATGGCATTTTCATTAAATGCATCTTGTCTGAAGTATTTATAGCAAGAATATCTCCAATGAATCCCAATTACTCAGGGAATTGAACCATTAACAACGTCTCCATTTTACTTCTGCCTTATTAACATTTACATTCAGCAAACACCAGAGGATGAGATCTTTTCTGCCAAGGGCAACCGCGGTAATAAAGACAGAACCACCAATTAATACAAATTGACTGGCGGTTAACAAGTCCCCTGTCTCTGTTCTGTGCAACACAGCTCTTTGCTCGAAACTTGTGATTTGCAGCAGAGAAAGAGCATCATCCGGAATATTAACGGCGAGGACTCCTCATAATGAAGATGGAGTCATGGGGTGATAAACACTAAATTTAGGTTTAACAAGGTCTTATTAAGGCTGCAAAGGTTATTGGCAACCCTCCCTCTGTGTACTATGATAAAAGCTTCCACCACAACATATTTATAACAGCAGCAGCCGAGAGGTGAGATGCACCTTATTCACGCTGAGGCGTTTCAGCTCAGCAACAGCTTATCTTTACTCTTTAGTCACAGTGCATAATTAGACTTAGTCTTTGCTTGAGATCTAAAATCGAAAGTTTTACAGGAACAGCTGGGATTAGAAAACGCAACTTGAAGGAACAAACATATTGCCATATGTTATACCATTATATGAAAAACTTCTTGAAATCTGTAGCGATATAAACTGTAGAATACATGTAAAAATATCTTAGAAATTGGTGCCAAATGGAAGGCAACGGATTTGCAGGACTGTCTTGTGACTTTACTTTTCTTGGAATACCTTACAATATTACAAAACTAAGAATATCAATGTATAAGCCTAGGTGCAGTGTTAGTGTGGGCTGTAATAAAATAACTAAACCTGAGAGAGGATGGCTCAGTTCTTGCAGAGGAAATATTGTTCTTTCTCCCCCATTTCCAAGTGCTGAAAACTGCTGCTCATTTTACTCATTTACTCTCTGACCAAAACACTTAGAAAGAATAGTCCACTTTTTGACATAATTTGGTACACATGGAGGCCAGTGATAGATATGTTAGTGATTTAATTAACAAGGAGGAGAGATGTGAAGGAGATGTGAAGGGGCACGAAAATATTGGTTTAACAGGCAGTCATCAGAGCATTGTGAAGGTCACCCCGAGGAGATATTACACAGTATTAACAGCACTTGATGGAGTTGGATAGGGTTCACATTTCGGGTTTGAACAAAGCCAGGTGGACAACCAGGTATTGAGCAGTTAGTTGCTCAGTATGTGGTATGAGAGCACCCACATGTTCTTAATGTCACCTAATACAGACCACACCAAGGAAAGATGATAGCTTGTGCACCAAGTAATACAGAACTTAACAGCATCTATGCCTCCCATCCAAATTCAGATCTCTTCAATACAATGTCATTCTGCTTTGTGTCTTGATGAGATGTGTCCACATAAATCTAACACAGGGAGAAATATGTTGCAACAATGAAGACAGGAAAACACCAGTAAATGTCAAGAGTAGTTAAGGTTTGGGTACACCGGTGAATAATTCTATATCAGAGGAAGGTTTCTGAAGCTTAACACTTAAGCAAAAACAATGAAGAAGAGCACCAGGGAAGATGTTTCTCTGTTATGTAGCATGAAATGTTACTGGTCCTCAGTGCTATATTTTAAAGTCAGGCTGACAATGTTTTGGTATTTTCCTTGAAGCAGAACTATGTGTGGGATTGGCTACAGTTACTATAATGAATGCTGATGATGACACAAAACACTGTGATGCACAAAGTGAAAGCAGTTTTGTTAAATCCTTGTTTTTCTGCTGTTTTTTTAATTGCAATAACTAGTTTTTCCTGCTGGTATTTGTTTGTACTTAATTTCACTTAAATCCACTGGTTGGATTTGGGAAAAATGAGCAGCAAACTTTGGATTTATTAAGTGGATGGTTCTGTTAAAAACTTTGATATTCATATTCATGTGTGTGCATGTTTTGCCAAGATTGTGTCCAACAAGGATTTTGACTTTGGTCTCACGTGTTCACAGCGCATATACATTAATGGCAATCAGCCGATACTTACATGAGAAACTGATCTTGTTCACTGATCTTATCAACCTCTGAAAAGGTCTGAAAATCAGCCACTGCTCCCTTTTGCTCTGCGGTGAGAGAGGGCTGACTGACAGACCCGCCCATAGGGTCATGTCTGCACATGCGTGGTTAACAACAGTCAACCCACTGTTGCCAACTTAGCGACTTTTCAGACAAAAAAAATCTTGGTAGGTCAGGCTTTTAAAAGATCTGTGAATGGCCAGAAAACTGCAATCGGTGCACCCCTAGTTATGACTCCACTTCACACCAAATATATCCAGGCTTGATAGAATGCCATACCTTACTGATATAGGGCCATCAGTGTGCTCCTAATGCTAACTTTGATTTTCATCTGATCTGATATTGTAAAAACTGCAGTAATTACATAACCCTTCAATTTGTACAGATTCATTTCATTTCCACTTCGCTGAGTGCTTTCAATAACATTGTGTCCTCTGCAGCAACTCTGAGGGACTGGATTGTGTGGTGTTTGTTTCCATGATAAAAGTCCTCCTTTTATTCTTGAAAGTTTGTTTTTTTTTCTGCTCAGTTTTGTCTGACTCAGTTGTCTTTGTAGGATTTGCAGGGAATTCTGTGCATAATTATCTTCATGCTGTCTAAAAAGAAAAACGTTTTCAACCAAATCTGAAACAAAATAACTAAACAAGATTTTGGATGCACTCTTCGTTGATCTAATAGAGTGCGCTTCAAAACAGTCTGCAGTCACCAAACAAAACAGGCTTCTGAATGAGCTGCATCTAAATTCTCTAACCATTTCATGGAGGCAACGAGGGACACAGCGCACTGGAAACCCAAGACAATGAGAGACAAATTTGCTGTTCTAACTACAGCCATGTACTCTCCACACATTCTGTGCAGCAGCTTCGCCATGCTATGTCAAGTTTTGTTATTCAGTAAGACTGGTTGCACATTTTTCAAGTATATTTTTGATTCAAACAGACAACAACATTTTGTTTTTAAGACAAGTTGCATAAGTTAAAAAAAAAAAACAAAAAAAAAAAAAACAAAAAAAAAAAAAAAAAGAAGGAAGCAAGAAAATAACTACATGAAACAAAATATGGAGCAGAGAACATCTCTGAACAGCAGTTTCTCTTCTCTATCATTGATCTCTCCAAGTTCATCAGTGCACTTTAGCACCACTATCAACGGTTAGAATTAATGAATAACAAGCATCTTTATTCTAGCATTGAGCACTCCAACCACTTCAGTCAGCGCAAGCTGACTTCTCCAAAATGAATGTAATGTGTTGTTGCTCCCCGGGGGAGGTGTAAACACTGCTCTACCAGCCACAGTTGCAGGTGGATTCAATTTTATTCCCATTTTCAGCTGTTTGCCTAGGCAAATACAGTATTTTTTGACAATATAAAAGCTCAGCTGATGTGCTATAAAGTTATCTCTCTCTCATAGGAAAGATGTGTGAAGTCCTGAATTATGTGTTAAATATTTACCTGCTGCCCCAATTGAACTGCGCTACATTTCCATCACTCGCCCCTTCCCATTATTGCAACTGAAAAGCTCAATTTATGAATTGTCCCCAGTCTTAACAGGAATACCATGAAAGTAGGGTACATGTGCACATCTCAAATATACAGTATTTACTCACACAGGTGAAATAGTTTATTCTGCAAATTATGTATTTTCATTCAAGTTATATTTTACACAGGTCTATCCATCTATCCATTAGATACTTAATAAATGGGTGAAGTAGATGGGTTTATTTAATACATTTACGCAGTGGCTAAATGAATGTCAGGTGATTAATCTCTACGTGGCTCAAACAAGAGAAGGTCAATTTGGATCAAACTGATTTTTTTTTCTGTTTTATGAAGAGCAATGAGTGGGTGTGAAGTGGATATTTTTATTCCAAGATATGTCATTTTGGAGTTCTGACAAAATTTCAAATCATGTTTAAGGAGGCGAAACCAAGTGCTGGAGTTTTGGTCCACAGAGCCATTTTCAGTGGAAAATCTGGGATTCACACATTTGAATCCATGCCACTGTGAAGTTACACAGTTGAGTTTGCCTTAAAAAAGCTGGAGAACATAAATTCGGCTGTTGCACTTCTGCACAACATTGCACTCATAGTTGGATTTAATTTCACACTTTGCAGCCAGATTAACCGAAGAAGGGTTTTCAAAGGGACACAGAATGCCAAATGTGACTGTTAAATAATGGGAACTAAGAATGCACAATATATCAGCATCAACATCAGTATCAGTCGATGTTAGTTATTGACATACCAATATCGGTCCAATATTAACATCCAATGTTTATTTCCATTTTATTGCCGTAGCAATGTAGGTAGGGCTGCAACAAAAAATTATTTTAGTTATCGATTAATATATCAATTATTCTGATGATTAATAGATTAAATAGATCAAAAAACTAGTACATTCTACAGATTTTTCATTTAAACCTTTTAATATAATATTAGAAATACATCAAAATATGCAAATAAACAAATAATTCAATTTTAAATAAGAAAATAAACATTGCATTGCCTAAAATGGAATAACATAGCATTCATTTGGTGTATGTTTGATCATTTGTAGCAAAGGATGCATCTGTAGCTGAAAAAAATACTTCTAACATCAATGTGTTAGAAGCTTAGCCCTTTCCAGCATCAATACAGTGTAGGGCTTATCTGTTTATTTTTTAGATTAACTGATTAATAATTGGAGAAGTGCTTAATAGCATTTTTTAACACAATTTTAAGTTATGTGAAGCTAAAACTATGCCACTTGAGGAGTTTTGGGTAGAACATATTTACAAACAAGGGTTTTTAAAATTGTAAATGCGAAATGTATATATTTTTGTACAGTTTTTGCTTACTTGCTGCTCTGAGTATGTTGTTCTTTCAGCAACTGGCCTTTTTTGAGTCTGTATACTCCAGTTAATGATTAGTTGATTACTAAATAAGTTGATAATTATTTCAATAATCAATTCATCTCTATTCATCACGATTTATCATGATTCAGCCGATTAATCGTTTCAGCCCTAAATGTTGGTGCTATGGTCACTTTTACATAGTGTCAAAGTGTAGGGAAATATACAGCTTATATAATATCAGTAAATATTGGTTATTAGCCATAACAGGAATATTAACATTGATATATGTCCAAATTTTCAAATAGGTGCATCCCTAATGAGAACTATCCTATTATAATAACTACATAATGTACAACTTTAGTATGGACTTTATGTGACGAACTACATTTCAAGTTTTGATTTATGTCTTTTAGTGTGTCTTTAAAGTCTGTGTTGTGACACTATCTAGTTTTCTGTGGGGAAATGTTCTTTTTAACCATCTTCTGATCCAACACATTCTGTAGCTGAAGTCTTTGAAACAATGAATAAATGCAGGAGTGTTATTTAAAAAAAGCTATTGTTTCCTATGCCCAAGTGTACACTGCCAGTGGGCAGTGGCTACGGTTTCATAAATGCTGCATAGAACTTGGCCTGTAAGTGTGTACAGTGTCCTCTGCTTATCAGGCAACAAGTTCAGGTGGGAAACCCCAACGTGCCTCTCCTTAGCAACTCTTTGCAGATCCTCAAGCAGGATCCCAAGGCAGAAAAGATAAAAAATCTTTCCATGGAGTTATGAGTCTGTTCCAAAAGGAGACATCCAAATCAGAACACCTCCTTTCTTCACTTTCATCACTCTATGGCTGGTCCTTGTATCTCAAATCCATTTTTTTCAGTCATGATCCATATCTTATTATCAAAAGGGTTGGAAGGTGAAAGGAATGTATCATGCAGTTGGCTAGTATGTCAAGCGTCCTCTTTATAATACATCATAGCAGTGACATGACATATGTGAATGCCCTCACATAACCACTGGTTCCATTGTTGGGCAACTCTTGAGTTCTGTATCCTCCACATGTGACAATTTGTACTCATGCAAACTCAAAGTGTGACCCCTTTCAAAATGTATCAAGGGCTGATAATGCTCTAAAATGTGTCCAAGGTATCATCTGTGATTGGTGACCTTAACTCACTGTCCAGACTGACTGTCGGAAGCTTTAATAACCACTTGCAACACTATTGCATGGTGATAAAGAACATTCTTTTTTGGTGCCATCATTTTCTGTGGAGTGTATTCTGTTTAAAACATGTGAAACGAACTTCTCCTTGTGGATTTTGTTGTTTTTAATGGCTCTTTACTAGTTTAAGAGATTTTGTGCAGGATCTCTACATAAACTCTAAAACATATTTATTTCAGTTGATGATTTCAGATGATTGATATTCCAGGATAATTTATTTCAGATATTTACTGTTGTTGATTTACTTAATTGACTCCAAAGCCTTGAAAAATAATTGATTAATAACTGAAATAACCTTGAGAAGATTTGTTGAAAGAACATAATGTGCTCTGTTTTTATTTTGTTGTTTGGGTCGATTGCACTCTAAGCCCCCACACAGCTCTTAGTTGCAGTCCATTTACATCTTTACTAAATATGCACATCAATTTCCCCCAGGTTCCAATAAAATGTCATCAAATTGATGTATTTTTTGCTGAACATAAAGCATAAAACTTGACTTCATGTTCAATTTACCTCTTATTGGATTTTCCAAAAGAGAACCTGCTGGATTGATTTGTTAAGTCGTTTAATCATTTTATCTTTTAATATCTGCCTGGACAGACATGAAAGGTATTATTTTTAATTTTTTGTTGCTGCCATATCTGGAAACAGATCTGCTCAATGAACATAAATGTCGGCCTTCTGTTTCTTGGTGTAAATGTAAATCAAAAAACAAGCAAAAATGCTCTGCAACTGTCCATTACACTCTAATTTGTGCATTAGGTTTTCACTTTTGAGGTTCATCAAAAATATCGCTTTTGAAATCCCAAAACCCAAATGAACTAAGTTGATTTATTCAAGCAGAGCCTGAGTATGTTTTTTAACTTTTCAGAACAAAATTGAACCCCACTTATTCCAAATAACACTATATTGTTATTGGTAATTAGGGAATCTTTAAAAATATCTTTCATGGTGTGCTCAAAAACACACCAGATCTGACCTTCTACCAAATTTAATTACTTTCATCAAGACCATTCAAAATGCTGATGGTGTCCTGAATCCTCAAGATTTTTACAATACTAAAGTGCTATATTCCAAAAAAGTGAAAACCTTTTAAAATAGTATGATATAATTGAAAATTGTGCTTAAAGTAAAAAAAAAAAAAAAAAAAAAAAAAAAAAAAAAAAATTGGACTGTCTCTTTGATCATCAGGATGATTACATGTTTGAAACTTTGAATGTGAAAAAGCTTCAATCATGACATAGTTTTACCAAGAATGATAGTCTGTATATTTTGGACATTTATCCAAAAAATAAAAATATCAGATTTTCATATTGGCTGCCTATCGAGACATTATACTCGTTCCCCAACCCCTCCTTTAAACTCCTCAGAGACCTGTACATTTTTGATAAAGGTTCTTGGAGTGATTAGTAAAGGTAATCGTTGACCATGTATAATTACTGTGGTAACTGCTACAAACCTTAATTCTGGGAAATATACTGAATATCCTTTATTCTTACTTCTGTTTGATAGATTGTTTGATAAATTATGAGTCTCATAATTAATTCACATAAAAATAGTTTACCGTAACTATCAAATGCTACACATATTTGAGATTGTTTTGGGGTTTCATGTTCAGCTTAAGTTTCTGAAAACAGGTGCATTTAGCTACTTTCCTTTTATTGTGGTGATCTGAGTTGTTCAAATATTGTTGCTACTTCAGGACTTGTTAACATAAACCACTGTCCGTTCTGTTTATTTTGATACTACGTGAGACTTCTGAAGGTCTTCCAAGGTTTTTCTTTGACTTTAGCTACTTTTTAATTCTTTTCTTTATACCAGTCCTTGAATTTGACTCAATAAGTAAAGTGAGCAATGCCTATATAAACCATGGAAAAAAGTTTTGATGCAGGACCTTTGAAAGTGTCATTCCTCAACTGATCACCAACTTATATGCCTAGTTTTCTGCAGATACCTCACTGGGTATCACATTAATGGAGATAAAATCCTCTCATACCAGGTTGTTTTTGTTATCATTAATTCAATAAAATAAATGGGAACAAATTGAGGTCATGGTTAACGACTTAACAAACAAAAAAGATGCATTTGAAAACTGTCAGGCCATCCATTAGAAATTAATGATAAAGCAGCCAAAAAACTGAAAGACCCTAGAAGGCCTGGAGAATTATTGATTAAGAACACTTTAGAAGCTCATTAGAAATCTGGCTTTTTAAAAAACTAAAACAAAATAAGGTATGGATTTAAATCTTTACACAGTATAAAGCTGTATAAATCATTAAACTTGTCTTTCCCACGTCTTCTGTTTTTGTAGGAAATGCCTTTGTGGTTAGCCTGGCCTTTGCTGACTTGGTGGTCGCCATCTATCCATACCCACTGGTCCTGACAGCCATCTTCCACAATGGCTGGATTGCAGGTTACATCCACTGCCAGATCAGTGGCTTCCTCATGGGCCTCAGCGTCATCGGCTCTATCTTCAACATAACTGGCATTGCAATCAATCGATACTGCTACATCTGCCACAACCTGAAGTATGACAAATTTTTCTCCAGCAGCAACACTATGTGCTATGTTATGCTCGTCTGGACTCTCACAATCCTAGCCATCGTGCCCAATTGGTTTGTGGAGTCGCTGCAGTACGACCCGCGGGTGTACTCCTGCACCTTCGCACAGTCTGTTAGCTCGCTGTACACCATCACGGTGGTGGTGGTGCACTTCATTCTACCAATGAGCATCGTCACCTATTGCTACCTGCGCATCTGGATTCTGGTGATCCAAGTCAGGCGGAGAGTCAAGCCGGATTCGCGGCCCAAAATCAAGCCACACGACCTTCGCAACTTCCTCACCATGTTCGTGGTGTTCGTGCTATTCGCTGTGTGCTGGGCACCGCTGAACCTGATTGGCCTGGTGGTGGCACTGGACTCCAGACTCAGCCGGGCCATTCCAGAGTGGCTGTTTACAGCCAGCTACTTCATGGCATACTTCAACAGCTGCCTCAATGCCGTCATCTACGGCGTCCTGAACCACAACTTCAGGAAGGAGTACAAGAGGATTGTCCTGATTATTTTTAAGCTTCACTGCTAAGGTAAAATCCTCCAAGCTAGAAGTATTTTTTAACAACAATCCCAAGAAAAGATTATTAAAAAGCCATGAGCAAAGAGATATAAGAAGACAAGAAAAGGGGACTAATACAAACAACACTGTGAAAGGACGAAGCAGGAACATGTAGTATAAAAGAGAAAAACTGCGGTAATTTAATAGCTGTAGGTGAAGAAGAGGATAAAGATTAAGTAAAATAAATTATGCCATACTGAGAGTTATCAGTGCTGCCTTCAGGGAAACTGAAATTTTAAAAATGTAGCAAGTCAGACTGAGACCGGAGATTAGAAGTAACTCTTAGTAATTTCTCTCCTCATGTCTGTCTTTGGTAAGGGGGTCATTAGCTGTTGTTGAAATTTGAAAGTTATTGGCTACTCAAATTTTAACCAGCAGCACAATTTATTTAAATGTTAGAACATCAAAATATTATGTCCATCATCCTCCCCCTGACTAATTTTGATGCAGAACATGCTGCTGAACTTCTTAGAAACTGTGAATTTGTTTGAGTGACTTTCTGAATGGTAAAAGGTGGTTAAAAATGTGCAAAACAGGTGCTTCTGGGAGGAAAAAAAAGCATAAAAAAAGAATCAAGATTAAATTTTCTCACCATAGTTTGTGTTGATTTGCAAGTAAAATTATTTTGGGCAAAGAGAGAGCAACAAAAGAACAAGACTTGAAAGGACTTAGACTTAAAATTATTTATTAACATTCTTTGTCAGAAAAAAAAACATTCAAAAAGAAAATAGCTCATTTCAAACAGTTCCACATTTTTAAGGCTCCAGAACAACAGAACTGTATTTCATTAGCAATTTAACTTAAAATATGAATTATTTTAGATATCAGTTTTCACTGCTTAACACTGAAGTAAACACACAGGTGCCTGTTTAAATATTGTTTTTTAAACACAGAAACCCAATCTTAATGTGATTATGCTAAAAAAAAATAATAATAAACTTCAATGTAAAAAACAAACTCAAGAAGAGTTTTAAGAAAATCTCTAGCAGATTTGGGTTTCACCCAAGGCCTTTTCTCATTGGAAAATGTCAAAAAGAACCTCAGACTAAGGTGACTTGGGTGTCATAGAGCCATCCTGTATGGGATACCTAAACCATTCCAGTTGGATCCTTTTAGCAGAGCAACAATTTTTGAAACACCATGGTGAAATGACCAGATCTCAACCAAGTAATTATTGGGCAGAGAGCTTGTTTGTAAGGGATGTGTTAACCCTGCAAAAAAAACAAACAAACAAAGAAACTAACAAATGAACAAAACTACATTTACATTTAATGGACTATGCATCAAAAATCCTTTAACCTCTAAGCAATTTAGCTGAGTTATCTTATATACATAACAACTTCCCTAGCTCTCTTCAGTAGCCTTATATGCAAACACCCAATTTTCTAACCCAGGTTTACTGCATAAAGTATGGACTACATTGGTTGTAGCTCTTGTCCCTTTTCTCAGAGGTAGTTTAGGTGCTTTTCCACAGAAATCTGCACAATGTTTTTCTGTGATTTTACTTTTGATTTGGTGACACAGCAAAAAAAAAAAAAAAAAAAAATAAACTTGTAGCTGACCAACGAGTTTTTCTTTTGATTGACTTTAAATATTTCAAATATGATGTTACCAGTTTTCTTAAATATAAGCCAAATATTAGAATAGAGTCTTTCCTGCAGTGTTGGCTTTATGTTTTAGTGGTATAAAATGAGGTTCTGGTTCAATTACCTTGCCCATATGCAATGATAAAGTGTGGTTCCAGCTTTATCTGGATATTTTCATAATCTAGTATCAATCTTTGTTTTACACAACTGTGTGATAGTTAAGGCAGTGATATAAAATATGTTTGGTTACTTAAGGAACATATAGCTGTTGGCTATGTCGCTATAGGATGCTCTAATGGTCTAATTGTTGCTGCTACCCTTTTAGATGGTTTAATTCAGTCTTTGGATCAGTCCCACCAGGGTTGGTCAATTCCAATCAGGAACAAGACCGTTGAACTTCACATCCAATGAAGCTGGCTTTGATCTCTAGTTGTGTTGTTGTACTGAAACGCTTAGTCAATGATCATTTTAAGGGATGTTGCTGTTTCTGCCGTTTGCCTTTTGTCCCTATCATCGGAAGATTTAGAGTTTGCTTTTCTGAGCTACCTGGGTCTCTCATTAGCTTGCAACATATCACCCTTAAAACATGGCTAGAACCAATGCTGTCCAAGCAACACATCAGTCAGAGCTCAGTGACCCTTCAAACATACCTTTATGTGTTCCCCAGTTCCTCCATCCAAAAGGGCGTTATCCCAGATAGCCTAGGGATAGTGAAATTATAAGTAAAGGTTCCTTGTACTCCACTTGACAGATGCTATTTTGCAGTAAATTGTTAGAAAAATGAATGCATTAAAGACTAAGATAAAATCAGAGGACCCTCCATTTTAGCTGGTTTAAGCAGTTTAAAACAGCTGAAACTGCAAATGTTCATATCTACGCTATATAATTCTACATTAGCAGATATTAACCATCTATGCTGTTGTAAAGTTTGTTACTCTTTTCTCAGCTTAACAGGTAAATGTGTCTCGCTACCAGCTGTGTCAATCCAACTGATGAGCTGACTATCTGTCGGTGTAATTTCCAAAGAGCTATGAGGCATTGAAAAGCACAGCAGTTTACCATCCTTGATGTCACTGAACAGCCTGTTGGAAAATTCAAAAGTTTTCCTCCATGGTCTTAGAACAGACTAACGAGTTGATGCTCACAAAGTGGATTGATACAGCAGGCAGTTTCGACCACTATAACATTAGCATTGTAACAGGGACATTGTTCGTTGGAGACAAACTTAAATACTGTCTCTTGTGAAATTGTTGATGGTTAGCCATACTGCTAATATAGCTTGGTATCCCATGGATATCAAAATGTTTAGTTTCAGTTTTAAATAGCTAAAATTAGCAAAAACAGGTAGCTGTCTGACTAGCGGTTAGCCTCTCACAGCTCTGAGGATTTATTCACTTTTTTACAAGCTCACTGCAATATGAAATAGCTAACACAGGAAACAATTATTACTGACAATAAACTTCACAGACACTAATTTCAGAAAAACCTGAAAAATCACTCTCAGGCTTGTGTCCTGGAACAAAATTGCCTGGTAAGTTGATAAGGTGTTAGGATAACTGAAATTGGACAACCCCTAGGATGTTAAGCAGTTTTCTTGCACAACATTGATAAATGAATGATTGTCTAAAAATATTCCAGCATTGAAAAGTCTGGTAAACTCTACTTATTGAGTTCTTGGTCGTAATTAGATTTTTAAGTATTACACTGATAAAACATTTCTTTCACAGCATGGCTTGCCCATTTATGCAGTTTTGCTTGAAAACTAATATGGCAATGCAAACAAGGAAGGTGTAAACATAGATTTGCCTCTAAAATCAGCTCCTGTTGTCTTAGGTTTGACTAAGCAATATTTACTCATATTCTACTGCTATCATTTGACTGTGGCACAGTGAATTTACTTAAGTCTGAAAGTGGGATTAAAGACACAGTCACAGTATCTTAACTTCTTCTTTGCTACTCATCTCATAAATAGAAAAAGATTGTTCATATTTACTTATTCACTTAATGTATGCTGGACTTGGACTTGATTTTTGAGTAAAACTTTCATGGGTCCTTCTACCACTCAGAACAGGAGCAAATATCCTGAAAAGAAATGTCAACCTCTGCCATATGCATAATCTAAAAATATAAATCATAGACCAGAAAAGTTTCTGCCATTCTGAAGCAATACCATGAGAGAAATTTCAATTTCACTCATTTAAATTAATAATTTATGTTATGTATAAACACTTCTGTAATCAGGTTCCATATCAAATCCTGCTAGCAAAAAGACCATTTACTCAGATATAGATCTGAAACATGATAAATAAAAGAATAAAAACAAAGATAAAAATGAGGAATTGCGCCGTGGTTGTTCTGAATGGTATTCTGACTACATTTCTGTGTTTCTGACACCTCTAGAAAGTGTAAGTTCTGCATGTATAAATATACGTATAAGGGGTGTTGCTGCTGATAATCTGACTGCTTCATTTCCATTTTAATGAGTTCACTGTTTGTGTGTGTTTTTGTGTATGTGTGTGGATCCGGCTGCTCTGAGACTGGTTCCTCCCTGATTTAAAGCTCCACTAAGGACACCTAAATTGGCAACAGGGCAATCAGTTGGAAGGGGACTTTGTTTTATCTGTGCCAAGATATTGCTGGCTCCTATCCTAGTTTAAGTTTTCATGTGAAATCTCAAAGTGAAAGCACTAACTCAACAATTTAAAAGTTCGATCCAGATGAACAAACATAGCAAACACCTAAATACCAGCTGCATAAGTGGTGACTGATTGACTTTATTTTCAATGAGCCTGGCATTTGCAATTTATCGGGTTTTTAAAAGAGGTAATCCTTCTAACTTTCATTTATTTTAGCCAAAATGCCAAATTAATCTTTGATTTCACCAAGTTACTGGCATGGACAGGAAATCAGGTCAGATGGTTTGTAATTTCTTTTGCCCAAAGCATCACTTTAAAATGACTGACTTGTATTTCCTCTGTTTTAAGATTTCTTTAAAAGTAAGCTTGTATGTTTTAGGCTTTCATCAACATGTCCAACATGTTTACCCCTCAACATGTCTTTAACTTGGTTTATGTCTTTGTTTCTATGTGTTTTAATTTCTCTATTTGTTATAAAGGGCTACTGGTATAGTTGAGAAACAATCTACCAACAGTGGTAGCATTATAGACTGATGTTTTATCAGGGTCTTGCTGTTTGCTTCTAATGCATTCTAATGCATTGCATGAAGCTATATTGTTTAAACCTTACTGGTAAGCATTTTTGGATTTCAAGGATGCCCAAAAGAGATCTTTTTGAGGTTGTTTACAGATCATTTCCTGTAAAATCTGGGTCTTCAGTTGAAGGTTTGTAGACATAGGCTTGGTCATAAATTAAACCTTTGCACTTTAAAGAAATTTTCTGGGGTTTTAGTTTAGTTTATTTAAAACAGGGATAATGTGCAAAAAACATTAATAAAAGATGCTTTGCACCAGATTTGGCTTAAGCTAAGGTTTTGCGAGGTTAAATTAACAGTCTAAATGCAGGACTCTCACCAAAAGCAAGAAATTATCCTAGATGCAAGCTAAAAGTTTTGCATTGATAGCCTAATGGGATTGGAAATCAACAATTGATTGAATCACATTTTAGAGTATATAAATGCAAATAGCTACATCACCAGATAAGGAAACTAGAACTTCACTGTATCTACATTCAGTGATGCATGAATGCTTCTTAGTGGTACCCTTGGAATTTTATTTTTCAGGTCACTATAGAATTAAAGTATTTTCTTCAAAGACTTCAGACTTTCACAGACTTTCCTCACAGACAATCTTGGGAAAGACTATTCAGCACATAAACTGAAAGAGAACCACCTTTAGCATCAAAAACTCCCAGTAAGTTTGCATTTGACTATATCTGTCTCTCACATTTTGGAGGAATTTTGTCCCATTTTTCTTTCCAACATGCTTCAACCTATTGAGGTTTGCAGACATTAATTTTTCTCAGTTTAGGTCTGAATTTTAACTGGACCATGATAACACACCTTGGTTCTGTTTTCAGCCATTCTTTTGTAGATTTTCTGCTGTTTGGGACATTTGCCATGTCTATAACCCAGTTTGGGCCAAGCTTTAGCTGCCATGATCTTACATTTGACTTCAGAATGCTTTGTTATACAGAAGAGTTTATGGTCGAATCAATGATGGCAAGGACCCAGGTTTTGTGGACCCAAAACAAGCCCAAGTTATCAACCCTCCACCACCATACTTTACAGTTGATATGAGGTATTTGAGCTGATATGTTGTGCTTGGTTTTTCCCAGACATTGTGTGGTACATTGTGGCCAAACATCTCTACTTACATTTCATTTGTCCAAAAGATCTTGTTCCAGAAATCTGGTGGCTAGCTAAGATGTAACTTTCCAAATCTAAGTTGGGCTGCCATATTTTTTTTAGAGAGAACAATCTTTTAACCTATGGACCCAAAACAAGCCATACTTTTTACATACAGTTTTTGTATTTGTTCTGTGATGAACTATAACATTCAAAGTGCTACCTGAGGTCAGCAGTGGGGGGTTTTAATGGAGTGCTTTCATCATAAGCTTCTCTCTTTCTTAATTCATTTGAAACTAGTAAAAGAGGCCTTCATTTTTCCCATGACTAAATGACAGCTATAGATATTCCAGAAATAGTGGAAACTAAACAAGTTGTTTTCCCTAAACAGTATGAAAAGGACTATGAAACAGTTTCTTAGTGAAAAAAATTAGACAATTTAATCGACTCTTTAATACTGCAAAATGACCTCATTAGGGATTCACTTCAGGTATCCCAAGGCTGGAGCATCACAACATCAAATTCACCCTTTCCAAAAGCTGTAAATCTGAAAGACACCAGGCTTTGACAGGCTTTGACAAAACGATATGAATGCTCTTATTTCAAGATGATCCATTTGGATAATCGTCAATCTTAGTTCTTTAGTCAATCTTTGTCCTTTATTCCAAAGAAACTAGATAATCTTTGGGAAGATTGCTAACATCCTGCTATGCACCTTCACTCTTTAATAGTCTGCCCTAATTAAAATGCTTTTGGACTAGAACAACACATTTTTATTCTGCCATGTGTTTGCTCACCTTTATCACTCTTTCCAATGATTTTATCAGCTCTAAAAATTGTCTTTCCTTGGCCTGTTGTTGCCTTCATCGCTCTGTGTTTGTCTAATTGTGTTACAGTTCTGAGATTGTATTGTATTGATATCTGTGGATCAATAACTTTAAAGGTTTTTAATCAAAGTAAAAAAGGTGAAAATCTCAGACTGTCAAGAAATTACCCCAAATACAGAAAATTCAACATTGCACCACAAGTAGAAGAGGATGAAAGTTTTTTTTTTTTTTTTTTTTTTTTTTTACAGTATTCATAGTTATTGTTTTAATAATTTTCACATTATAACCACAATCTTAAATGCATTTTATTAGGATTTTATATGACAGACCAACTAAAAGTTGTTTTTGTGTTGGTCTATCACAATGTATTATGTTCCTTCTACTTCAATGTGCTACTTTGTGTTGGTGTATCTCACAATAATACAATAAAATACAGTGGAGTTTGTGGTTCTAATGTCACTAAATGTGAAGGACTTTATGTGAGAAGGTTTTAGGTGTATGATTATATTTGTAAGGTACTGCAGTCTAGAATGCTGGTGCGCAGTGTCATCAAGGGGCAGTGTCCTACATGTTTCATATGTTCAATGTTGCAATGTCAAGTCTCTGCAGAACTTGATGACATGTTGAGGTTGTAATCCAATCATTTAAATCAGCTCTGTTGAAGCAGGAACACATTTAAAACATGCAGGACACTGGATATAGAAGAGAGAAAGATAGGAAATCCTCTGGTCTAAGAATTTATTACCTACAGTCCATGATAGGCTATTTTGTCCCCTTTGGCATATAATAGGATGAACTACAGTAACTGACCACAAACCTCAGCTTCAATTTTACCTCAAAATGTTGCATCCTGTCAAGAAATTAAAGTTTTCCTAACTGCTTTGTTTTCTGCTAAAGATATGTTGGTAACATTTGCTCTAACTGGGCTGTATAACAAAAACCAATAAACATAATGAAGTAAACTCAACTATAACAGTAATGTGAATCCTTATAGCTTTAAAGTAAGTGCTCAACAAAGTGTAAAGTACTTTGATAATGACCTTTTCTTGAGTTTACATATCCTGGGGCAGATACATGTATGGTAAATTAACATCCTCAGATTCTGCAGAAAGTAAATGAGGCATCAGTATTGGCTTTTTAGAGCACTCCAGTGAGGGTAGTTGTGAATTTAATTGGCCCACAGAGGATACAAAAATACAGAATCAGCTTTTTACCTGTAGTTATGTGCATTAACTGATACGTTATTTTTCTTGTTAGTGTTGAAGAATAATGCAATGAGCCAAGCTCTGTTGATGTATTGTGAGTTTGGAACAGCAGCAAAAAAAAGAGAGAAAATTTAATACTGTGTCCATATATGTGGTCCAAGGCCAGCCAGCTAAAATAGGAGCTATCAGTATTCAGTCTAAGAATGTAACTGTTTTTCTTTCATATGCTGTTTTTGCACATCGCCATGAAGAATGTTTCCTCTGAATGTCTGTAATGTTTATGAGACAAAAGAAACCCACTGAATCCTGGAAAACATGTCTTAATAAATGAACGTTCACTGTGAGACAGCGTCTTTGTTTCTTTTTCCTTCATCTCTGCAGCACTTCACACTTAGAAAAATACATGTATCTAATTTGACAAATATTCACTGAGAGAGTTTAAATTCCTGCAAAAAAAATTTTTTTTTTTTGCCTGAATACTGCTTGTTTTTATAACACAACTGCATGAAGAGAGGCAGAAATATTGAGTCAGGGCCATGTTTTAGCCACTGGGTTTTTCCTGTGACTCAAAATACTAACTGAAGAGGACAGAGAAATCACCAATGTTGTGTTCCTCTGTGATTTTTGTCGACAGAAACCTGACAGCTGTCTGTTTTCTCCGCTGTTACACGCACATACCTGTACAAACTCCATCCCAACACCATCCTCTGTAGTCTGAAGGTGATGGTTGTGGTAACAGCAGGATCTGACAGGCAACTGTCGCCAGAAGCAACACTGCGAGTCAAGCACCATCTCCACCAGGGGGTGAGGAGAGGAAATGAATTCAGATGGCACATGAGGAGAAAGATAAATAGAGGAATGAAGAGAAAACAGATAGAGAAGAGATAGCACTAAGGAATGACATGTAAACTACACAGTCAAACAGAGATCATAGTATCTTTATAAAGGAACTTCAAATAACCTCTGTAGACCTATAAATTTCAGTCAAGTGTTTGCTTAAATTCTTAATTATAAAAAAACATCCTATAGACTCATTTGAGCGACTAAACACTTAAGTCTACACTTCAAAGTCTTTGACCAAGCGTCTAATCTAGTTCAATGCCATGCTGTGCAGAGCAACATCCTGTGGCTACTGATTGGACTGCAATTAATTATGTAATTCAATGAAGTGTGATTTCTAAACTGTAAACTTTAGTGAGAGGAATAGTTGAAGTTGTTTCCCATTTTGCTTTTTTGATGCATTATGCTCCCGTCCCAATAATAACTGCTCGGAGAACAAAGACCCAACGAGGTGAGAACTTAGAGGCAGAAATCAGTCCTAGATGTTCTAAGTTGAAAGTTGAAGAACTTACAAAAAGAGAAAAATTGGAATTAAAGACTGAAAAGTTGGGAAAAGATCATTTAATGTATGAGATCGGTTTCCAAACCAATCATTTTGTATTTTGAGATAAGGTAATATTGGTTCAATTCATTACACTTGTTCAACAGATTTCTGTAGTAGTTAATCACCCTTGCTGTATTTATACTTCCAGTTCTTAGTTAGATGTGCCAGTATTGCTCCCTCCCTGTTTTTCTTTTAGCTTTATGTTTCCCCTCCTTTGGATTTCATACTCAGATTTCTTGCTTTTAAAGAGGTTTGATTTATTTTTATAATGGGTCTCCTACATCCTTGGCCTTAAAAACAAACAAACAAAAAAAAAAATCAGCAGGTAAAGTTCTCATATCTGGAGAAGCCTAAAGCATCATGCTGCAGGACAGGACAATTCCCTGCAGGCTTCTCAGAAACATTTGATGCAACACTGCGCAGATCAGTGCTGCAGCCAGAAGAGTGAGATGAAACACACAGCAGTAATTAAAATAAAGAGAAGGGGGAGGAAAGTGCAGAAAAGTTTGGTTAAATAAAACCACTGCTGTTAAGTACAATAACGCTGCAGTAAGGATGAAATATGTTACTGTGTGGACAAAATAAGAAATCAGACAATACAGAAAGAATGGCAATAACAAGGAAGCATGGGGAAGAATTTTAAATCCCAGAAACAGAACAACTTCCAAAAATCAAGTTAACTCTTTTGGCAACTTTAATCAAACCATTCTTAATTTGTTCTGCATATGATCTGCATATTATCACAATCACTTAAATTGTGATTTTAGATCATTTATATTTCAGATAAATGTATAGGAAATTATTTATTTAGCATGTTGTTACAGCAAAGAAAGAAAGATACCTCCCCAACCAACAAGGTGATTCCTAAATAAATTGTCTTTATCCAGCTTTTATTTTTTAATGTTTTAGTTCTTGGGAGGCAGAATTTGTTGTAACTTTCCAAGATTCCAAGAAGAATGTTTGCTTTGCAAGACACTATAAAGCATTAAAGTTTACTGTATTAAAAAAAATGCAGCAGCTTAGCATAGGTTCCTACTAACTTGTCTAAACTATAATAATTTTAACAAAAAAACAAAACAAAAAAAAAAAACAGAGACTGAAACTGGAACCCACATTAGTAATATGACTTGATAAGAAGTAGGAAGTTAACAGAAACCAATACAGGGAAAACAGTGGCCGAAATGCTCAAATGAATGATACTGAAGTGAGAACAGGTGAGACTGATTATCTAAATGTGAAACAGCTGTGGGGTAGCATAAACTGCGGTAGCTGAGCGGACAAATGACAACACACAAGGAGAATACAAGGACTGGACAAACAATAATTAACCCAAATATTACTAAACACCAAAGTAACAAGTAATACAAGGAAATATGAAACAGGTGAACCCCAAAAACGTGAAAAACTTGAAGTACAGAAAAAAAAAAACACAAACTGAAAACAAAGCCATTCAACTCAGGATGAATTTTAATAAAACTTTATAAATGAAAAACAAAAGAAGATGATGATATCTGCACCTGAAGTTGAACCCCTAACTATTAGTGGAAAACTCAGGAAAGACCTAAAAGAAGGTTGACATCTAGTTAGTTGGGAAACCATTTGTCTGTTTAAAAATACTAATTATCCAGGTCAATGTTGTTACTGGGGTTGTCTTTCACATCTAAAAAAAGTGATTCAACATATTAGTTAATGCTTCATAAATCACTACTGAAGGTTTTTCTCATTTACATTATCAGCACTAATTATAGCTCCTTCTCTGCTCAATGTTTTGAGCCTAAGAGTGGATCTTTAGACAACAATAACTTCTAAACTTCTTTAATCCAACAGCAGCTCCAATCAAACATTTCTGGTCTTCGAACACAGAAGAAAAATTTGGCACTTGGAATTGAGGCAGGAAGAGAATATTCTCATTTAATACCAGGTACCACACACACAAACGAGTTTATAATCACTGGTTGTTTGTACTCGGAGTCTGAAACTGAGGCAATTAGCACAGCTGTTAACGGGTGTGTTGTGAGATCTTTTCAGGGTTAATCTGAATTTTCTGTCTCATTAAGACACAGAGGCAAATATGTCAGTTTGCTGCTTGTTTGACAATGGGATGCCTCTTCTTTACATCTTATGTAACAGCAAACAAACTGACAAATGCCATTTTTTACAGCACATTGTGAAATTCCTAAAATTTCCTCCGTGTGGGTGATGCTTTTCAATTAAAGGGAAGCACCCTCCCCTTCTGGCTCATGGTGAGTCACCCACCATCTCTGCAGGAAATTATCATCCTCTTAAACAGAAAACACACATTATGCTCTGCTCATCCCGGCTCTTGGAGTTTTGAAATGGAAAACGGCTTTCTAAAGATGAGGGAAAAAAAGAGCTGAGGATCTTTTAAGCTGAACGTCCGCAGGGAAGCTCTCCTTATCTCCCTGTTCTCAGTGAAGGCTGCATGCTCTAGACAGCGCTGACAGAGCTGCCTGCTCGCCCAACTTCAAAATATTTCAGCTACGTCCAAAACAACATTCTCAGAGGAGTCCAGGGTAACAGCAGGGAACAGATTCATGCCTGGACTTTTAACTAAAATCTTCTGGAATACAGGATGACACTCACTGTTGAATAGATGTTTTTGGGCTTATAATATAAAATGTATTAAAAGCAGGGTATGTGTAAGAAAATATGTGCGTAATTAAAAAATTCCCAGTGCAGAAAATAATTTATGAGTTTAAACTGTTGTGATTAAGTTGGAGAAAATAATGATCCTTGTTTTGCTGCTCAAATAAGAAATTAGAGGTAATCAGAGGTCATGTTCAATTTTTTGATGCAGGAAAAAAGAATTCGGGGTCAGATTTATAATACTCTAAAGTTCTGCAAAAAAAAAGTTCACAGTCCTGAAACGCAATCTCATCTTCACCCTTGAAACGATTCAAACACTCAATTTTGTCTTTTATACTCATGGAAAAGCTTGTTCCTAAAGTCAACTACACAGTACATACAGTACATTGTATGTTATTTTATTTTTTATATTAGCTTTGGTTATGTAAGTTTACTTTTTTTTTTTTTACTATTGTACCTGTATGTATCATCTGTATTATTTTCTGTACTGTTCTTTAATGTATATTTGTGTGTCTCAAGAACTGCAGAAGAAGTTTAGCTCTGAGAGCTATAATCTGGTACTAAGTGTAAAAATATCAAAATGTTGCTTTTCATGAATTGAAAAAAACACACGTTTTTTTGACATATAAATCCATATTGATTGGTCAGAGTTACTTGCAGTTTTTGATACTTTTCAATGGATATTTTTCAGTTAAACCACAGACAGATGTGAAGGGTGATCAATAGACTTGATTTTTAGAAGAAAACAAAAATGAACACAAGGTTTTTGCCCGACAGCACCTGCATGCTCTCCGTTCAATACAGTAACAGAAAAAGAAAAAAATCTGTGTATTGCTGTACAAACTTATTTAAAGAACTTTTCCCCAACAAAGACCTGGAATACTCATCTATTTGACCACAATCCACATTTCCTTTGTGCAACCATCGTCCCCAAATGCCTCCAAACTCAAAGAAGAAGATGGTACATCCGAAAAAAGATAACAAAAGACCTATTTCTTTGCAAGTCTGAAGTGACATAGAGCTTGTCAAATGATTCTTGGCTCAATCAGATGATGATGGATGATGGTATTAAATACGGTGTCATTTGACAAATCAAATAATTTTTGGTTGAAAGAATAGTATCCAGAAAAAAAAATTAATTGAAAAAGTGTTAGGGTGTAAAAAAAATTTCTAATACTTAATTTACCAGAACTATTAAACTAAGTTTGAGTTCAGCTTCTTTAAAAAATCCTTTTATGCTGGCAAATAACACACTGCACATTCTCACCACATGTTCTTTCATGAACTTGCTTTTGTTTGCACATTAGTTTAAATCATTCTTTAGAGCTTCAGAAGAAATGGTGGCATAGGAGTTGTATCATCAGGTTTTAATCTTCATCTTTATTTTGAGTAAAATTGTAAATATGTCACAAACAGTACAAGAGAGACAAATGGCTGTTCAATTACTTGCTTTCCACAGAAGGAATTAACTTGCAGATGATCAACATCAAAGATGATTGCTACCAGAGTGGCCTCATCCTGATGTGATTTTGATAGGAAGAATTGTTCCATTCAATTATTTCTAATCTGTGGTGGGTGAATAATTCAGGTTCAATGCAGGGGTGCAATTATTGTACGTAAAAACAGATTTGAAAAGCCTGTGTTATGTGAATGAAAAGCTATTTTACCTCATTGTTGTCATAAAAAGAGGGAGTCTTTATAACAAATTAATGTGTGTTGAATTTGTGTCACTGATGTGTCCCATTTTTTGTTTAGGTGGGATGGTAATGAGGACAAACCAGTGTTATTTAGGATGAAAAAGAAAAAGTGAGTGGAGACACATGGGTACAGCAGATGAGGAAAGAGAACACTCCAATTTATAAGTGATCTTAAAAGAAATGTAAACCAAAGCAAAAGCCACACTTGCAAACCAAAATATGCAACAACCCAAAGGTAAATGTAAACATCCACACAGTCTGTAAAGCAGCTCATTTACCATGTATTAGGCTAACTGAATATATCGGTCTATATTAGTGACTGTTAACCCCCAGGTTAATGATATGCTATCTTAGGCTGTCGGGAAGCACAATATGTTGTTTTCCGTTTTGCGCAGTAAAATGAACCCCAATGTCCTTTTTTTTTTTTTTTTTTTTTTTTTTTTTTTTTTTTTTTTTTTAACTTCCCCTCAATCCAACAAGCCCTCCTCCCATTGTATTATTAGCCCATGAAGAATACAGGGGTTGCTTGTGGGACAATTATTGAAGAGAAGTAACAGATCCATGGAAACAAATAGAAAACCAAAAAAGCAAAAAACCTCAGAATCACATTCTACCTGTCATTTATGTGGCTTGAATTTACAATCTGCAGCTAAGTGCTGACTTTAAGTCGAGAAAGTTTTACCTTTTGGGGTCTTTGGACCTAAAGAGGAACGATCTAGAGTCAACGTGCAGCTTCAGTCACTACAGCTAGAATCTAGTGATCATGCCTGAAATCTGGGTGTAGTGATGGACTTGGACCTGAACCTTCTGAGACACATAAAAACAGTTACAAAGTTGGCCTTCTATCACTTGAAGAACATCTCCAGGATTAAAGGACTAATGTCTCAACAAGATTTAGAGAAACTTCTCCATGCAGTTATATTTAGTTGCATTGATTACTGCAACAGTGTCTTCACAGATCTGCCTAAAAAATCAATTAGACAGCTGCAGCTGATCCATAATGCTGCTGCTCATGTTCTTACTAAGACCTGGAAAATACAGCACATCACCCCAGTTCTAAAGTCCTTACACTGGCTCCCCATAGGTCAGAGAATAGACTTTAAAATACTTCTGTTAGTTTATAAATTACTGAACGGGTTAGCACCAAAATACACTAAAGATCGGTTGTCGTTGTATCAACCTTCCAGACCACTCAGGTCTTCTGGTTCTGGTCTACTCTGCATCCCCAGAACCAGAACCAAATATGGAGAAGCAGCTTTCAGTTTTTATGCACCACAAATCTGGAACAAACTCCCAGAAAACTGCAAAACAGCCAAAACACTAAATTCCTTTAAATCAAGGCTGAAAGCCCACCTGTTTAGAGCTGCCTTTGATTTGGACCATAAATCTGCAAACAAATCTGGGTGAGATAAGCTTGGTTTTCCAAAGGGTGGAAGTTTGAGTGTAAATCAGTTAAATAAAGTAAGTGAATCACTGATCAACGTTTTTGACGTTATTTTGATGATTTTCATGTGTATTTGCTTGATAATTTTTCCCGATGATTTTGATGTTTTGATGATTTTTCTGTATACTTGATGTTTTTATGATTAAAGCACTTTGAACTGCCCTGCTGCTGAAATGTGCTATACAAATAAACTTGACTTGATTTGACTTAACCTGATACTGGAGCTAAAAAAACAGTTTGCACTAACTGTTTTATTGAATCTCTTATATGAAATATTTCTGTGATGCATGGCTCAGTTGGAAGAGCGGGCATATCATATGCAGTGGCTGTGGTCCTTGATAAGGTTGCCCTTGGTTCAAATTATGTGTCTCAGCCCATTTCCTTCATGTCTTCCCCTTCTCTCTCCACCCTTTTTCCTGTTTAATTACTGTTCAATAAAGGCCACTAGTCCAAAAAATGATTTGTCCTGCAGAGAACTTTTTTAAACCACATCCTTTTCAACAGTTACCCTCCAACTGTCTACAACATCAAATTACAACTTTAAGAACTAAATTAATTATTCTGAATAAATACAATTTACAGTGGATGTAATTTATCATTTTCTGTTTCATCTCAAAATATTTATTGGCTAAATTAGATCCAAACTAAACACTTTAGTTAATAAGCTATACAGTTTGAGACTCTGAGGAAGACAGTCTGAGAAGTTCAGACTGGAGAACTGCTGAAAATAAAAGAGGAAAATGAAATTGAACAATCTGATAGATTAAAGAAGGAATTAAACTCTCTGCGGGTTCCCTCTACTCTATTAACCAGCTCTCAGATGTAACAGAACTACGAGAGTAATAAGAGCATCTTCATTAATTTATTCAGCTGCATTAGCTCTCGTTATAATGTGACCGCTCTGATTAAGAGGTGTTATTTTCTTCCAACGGTACTCAGTCACACACACATTGGTTTTACAGCAACTCAGAAATAACTTCTCCAATCAGTCTCTATTTGGACCTGGAGATGAGTAAATGAGTAAAAAATAATCCCGACTCTCCACATTATGAGTGAAACATGACATGCTTTTAATGTTGACACTAATGTGTAAATTGAACAGATGAATGTTACAGAACAATCGATAGATGTGGCTACATGGTGCATTCTGTGGTAAATTTGCACCCGGATGATCATGAGGAACTCACTGTTTTAAACATTTCTTCTTTGGTTTTCATGTTTACATGCCAAATGTTTAGATAGAAGCAGAGATGATTAGATGGTTTTGGATGACAGTATAAAATGAAAGCATTTCTCAAAATGTTCGATGTTGATCAAAATCATCGGCAGAATTTAAGGATTTTAAATCCTGACTAAAAGGAGTTTTTGAGGGAGTTCCAGCTTAAAGGATCACACTAGGCAGCCTGTCTGGAAAAGAAGGTTGGAGGGTTTAAGCAATCATCTAACCTCTGAGCTGTGGAACAGTGAACCAGATCTTTACTGCTACTCAGTTAGAGGAGGACATGGACTTTATTCTTTCTACTCAACATGTTACTGGACTTGGAGAGTGGCCCTGTCCTTAGAGATATTTTGTGTGGGAGGAACCAGAGAATGTGGTTTCTCTGATACCGGAGACTGTAGTGTCGGTTTTTATCTGGTTTCTGTGTTGCCAAAGTGAGTGAATGAATGAATGAAGGAAGGAAGGAAAGCTGATTAGATAATTTTAAGGCCAACAAATGTGTGATTTTAGAGAGAAAAGATAAAATCTTGAAAATATAAAATATGATATTCCTCTGAGAATTAGGGAACAAAGCTATCCAAACAAACTTGTTCGTATGTTAAAAAAAACAAAAAAACAATGATCCTGCTTGATAAATAATGAAATATCAATGATTGACCACATTTTTTCAAAAGCTGAGTTCAATTTCCCTTGCCATGTCTGAGCCTGAATACTGCCAGAGATGTCTCTTTAAGAAACCAGTTAAATAGAACCTGTCTGACAACATTTCACATGAAGTCGGCTAAAAGATCTCAAAGATTAACACATCATGCCCCAATCTACAGAAATTCAAGACCAGATGAGAAAGTCAATGACATCCGTCAGTCTGGAAAGGGTTAGAAAGACATTTCCAAAGCTTTGGGACTCCTGCAAACCACAGTGAGAGCTCTTATCCACAAAGATAGAAAACACTTAACAGTGGTGAACCTTCCCAGAAGTGATAGGCCTACCAAACTCACTCCAGAAGAACATTGAAGGTTTATCCAGGAGGTCATAAAATAACCCAGGACAAAATCTAAAATCTTGATGACCCATAAGACCTTCCAGAAAATGTTGTGGAAGGTATTGATCTGCTAGAATAAAACAGCCCCTTTCAGAAAAAGAACATAATACTGACAGTCAAATATTGTAGTGGTAGTCTGAAATCTGTGATATTTTTTCATAGTATGATAATAAAAAATTGACAGATTATGTGGATAAAAGTGAGACTTACATAATCAATGCTTGTCTTGCAAATTTAATGTAGGTTGTTGTGATGACAGTTGTGAGAAAAGGGAGTGCTGATGCTTTTCTGCCTCAGAGTAATAATCCTAATCAGAACTTGAGCAGGATTTACATCTTTCTGCGTTCTGCCATAATTTCATTGTCTTGGATTACAATTTCTGTCTGCAGGTTCATTCATCACTTTAATGAAGTACAAGCAGGCTGGGTTTATGAAAGGGACCTTTTAAATCCCTGGCAAGGGTGCCAGTTAGTTGTGTCTCCAAGATACTGCTCTTCTCCAAACTGGATAAATCAGAATTTAAACCTTCACTTTATGAATTCATACCACAGCTAGAGATTTTGTTATCAGCGTCTTTCTCTTGAGTGATCATTGTGGCATGCATTGAGGCATAAATAATAATATGAGGTACATAAATTCTCTAATTTCAACCACATATAATCTAGATCTAAGTCATATTAAATGAGGACAAGATATCATGAGCAACGTGATGCACTGAAAAATTTGCTGACCAACCCAAACAAAAGATTTTCAACAAATTTACCAGACGTAGATCTGACAGATACATAACATAAAGGGTAGGGAGGAGATATTGGCTCATCAAAGGCTGTTTATTCTGAGAAAGGAATAAAGAAATTACAGAGTGCTAAAGAAAAAAAAAAGTTTTTATCTTTTTAAAAGTCGTACAGCAGATAGACATCTGAAAATCTGTTCTTTTCAAGAGTCTGCAGCTCCTCATGAAGATGTCGATTTTTATTTCACTGACATTTATATTTTCTAAGCAAGAGATTTAAAAATGAATATTATCACTATGCTCTACATTACAGATAGGAAAAAAAAAAAAAAAAAAAAAAAAAAAAAAAAAAAAAAAAAAAAAAAAAAAAAAAAAAAAAAGAGTCCTTGGAAAGCAATCACCATTGTCAACGCTGCTTCCACTTTAGCACTAAAGTCCTTCCTGGTAAAAGATGAATGGGCATTTTGTTTTAAACACTTTTCTTTGTAGAGCAAACATTTACATGTGCGACAGATGAGTGATATATCCACACACACAAAAGTTATAGTTCTTTATACATATAAGGCATGTGGATATGTTTTTTGTTTTTTTTTTTAAATTGATTTCCAAAAATTTTCTATTAAAAGCTGAAAAAGTCCTCTGGTTGCTACTGCCACATAAACACTGAAGACGCACAACAGTACAGAAGCTTTGCAGTGAACTTACAGTACATGTTGCATGTTATCTGCCCAACATCGCAGATAAATCATCTTTTATTATTTGACACACAGTCTGTCTGTAGTTAAACCAACCTGTGAAGGTTAGGTGCAAATAATAAAAAAAAAAATAAAATAAAAAAAATAAGACTGTTAGTAAAAACATGAAAACACAATGAAAAAATAAAGAAAATAAAAAAGAAAACTTTTCAAGACACAGAAGAGTTCCTATAAAATTTCATGTCTCCCAAGTCTAAAACAGTTTGGATTAATATCTAGTTCTGTTCTACAGTTTTAGGTCATTGAGCTTTTTCATCTACCTTCTTATCAAATCCTTGTTGGTGACGATTTTAGGAAAAAACTTTTAAAATCTATATGAAGTAGATGGTAAACGTTAGTCTTCTCTGGCCAGAGAGATTTCAAATGTTGGTCCAATGACATTTATAATAAAATTGTCTTACTCCCTTTTCAAACATATATATATTCACACATATACACAGGTAACCCCCCCACCAAATCACAAGTTAGCGTAATATGGTTATCTTTAAAACAACTGACCAGAGAGACATCGATGGATTTGATAACTGAAGATGAGAAGGCACAATTTTCATAATTAATGCAAGGGTTTGGTGCAAAACTCTCAACCTGTCCTTCAAACACTATTTTTTAATTTAAACTGTGTTTAATGTGTGACCAAAAACTGCCAAAGTAGCGCACAATTTTATTCAATAAGGCATAAATCCAAGTGCATTTTTTTCTTATCAATGTTTTCTTCCTGTCAAAAGATGTCCGATGGTGATTAAAATCCCTCAAAGCTGTAAACTTGAAGCCGTTTGGGATGGGATGAAAAACAAATCATTTGGAAGTCAGCATCAGCTCTGAATCTGGGAGTTAAAACCAAAAGCAATTATTGAGGTAGTTTGAGATGTTGACTGGAAAATTGATATTAATATTTTTAGGCTGTAAATACAATAAATTATCTCTAAAACTTCTCTAATCTCCTGAAATCTGCTGAAGTTATCTTCTACATGAAGGTATTTATAGTAACTTTTTGATTGCACTAATGGCTGTAATTAATTTAATGTGACACTCTCGTACATTTGTGACATAATTACATTAAAATACATGTACAACAGCAGCGAATAAAAACAAAATAAAAATGTTCCCAAGAAGGGTTTAAACTGGCCTGAGTGGCCTACAAGTCTGTTTTACTGCACCATGTAGGTGTAGAATGTCTCTGCGTGTTTGACATTATTTCGGGCGATGATTTCCTCGATGGCAACATAAGTTCCTAAGAGGAAGCCGAGCAGCCCCACCACGCTGATGAGCAGGTTCTTGATGGTCACCAGTGGTGACAGACCCTCCGTGTGAAAGGCAAGGATCTCCAGGATGGGTGGAAAGATGAGAGCCAGGAAACTGCTGCTGACCGAGCCAACCAGTGAGATGACGAGGTCCAGCTCCGGTATCAGGATGGCGAGAGCACCTGAAGAGCAGAGAGGGAGAAAAATGTGTTGAGACTAGGATTTAAAGACAAACTTGAAGATTTGTTTGGACATAAAAGGATCGAATGCTTTTCATAAAACAAAAGATGCTAGTTAAACCCGCAGCCGCTGTACAACATTTCTATTCAGCTGTAATTTTCCACCATCATGTGTTTCCTGTGTAAGTGTAATGTCAGACTTGTATAGTAAACAGTAGACCCAACTGACATTATCAGTCCTTCATAGTATATTAACCCAGTTGAGGTCCATTCAACAGCTCCTGTGGTTTCATTTATGAAAGCTCACATCCACATGCAACGTAGGGCTCGACTGGTGATTTTAAAATGAAGTCACGTCAAAGAGATGCTCGTCTTTGGGGTGATGTATTATGAGCTGTTTGTGAAAGAGGGGATGATTTAAGTAATAACGTATAAATAACTTATCCTGCTTATAACGAAGCCTAAAGAATCCATTTAAAAACTGGTCTTTGCTTAACTATCTATAGGCTTACTCTGCACTGATTCATCCCCCTTGAGTTTTCAAGTGTCTGAATGAGTCATAGGTCAGACATAAAGCACGAGTCTGAAAATGTACTGAAAATAAGTGAAAAAGCTGTCAAAGTTCAAAGAAAAGCTTTGAAAAGAGCTACAGAAAGCATGAAACTCTTGATCAAGACCACTTTAAAGAAAGAAGATCGTCTGGCTGAAAGGCAAATAAAATGAAATGAGGGGCGTAAACCAAACTTCCGCACATTACTGCTCTGATGTCATTCTGACGACAATAACATTAACATTCAATTAGGACTTGTTCACTAGTTCTAGTAATCAGACTTGTTCATCTGATTAGGATGCCTCCTCCCTTAGGATGGCCTGAATGGAGAGAGTTTCTTGGGAGAAAAATGTCTGTCTGGGTTTTCCCTCCTAGACCTGTTTTCCCATTACGTTACGTTTGACGAGTGAGTGGATGGGAGGATGAATGAAAGCTCAAACAGATATATTTGCGTATTTACAACATTTATAAACTTACCATCATAAGGATCATCTAACTCCAGAATATTGTATTAGTTGTGGGCACCTTTTTGTCAGGGTAGTTTCCAGAGGGGAAATTTGTCTTCTTTTCTACGTCTGTCAGATTTGACGTCAGAACTTAAGTCCCACATTTACAACTCCCTCTCAGCATAAACAGCATTATCATTGGTGGAATGCGTTTTGCTGTCAGCTTCCAGTATTTCAGTAATGCACACATAAACTCTCAGCGTTGCAGAGTAGATTCTGCAATTTCTCTCCTACTCCTGAAATCTTTTGATATTTAGTGTTTAAAGAATGCAATATTACTACACCACTTTTTTTTTTCTTTTCAATTCCCATCTTTATACTGAAAATGATCATGTGTAGCTGACAATCCTGATGATTGACTGCACTCAATGTACAAGTGTCTTATTTTTAGGTTTTTGCCACAAAGTAAGGGCTGGGAAGTCAGGGATACAATGTATAGAGGTGGAGGAGAAATGAGGTGGCATGCACTCAGATGAAATAAAGGTAGATGGATTAGGTCAAACAGATGACGATGCAAAGGGAGAAAGAGGAGAAAATGACAAATTTAGATTGGAGGAGGGACTCCCACTGGGTGAGCACAAAACTGTGGTTGTGGGGATTGTTTTTCACGTGTCGGACAGAGCGGAGGCCATGCTGCTTAAACCATCAGGGATCACAGTCACCTTGTGTGGTTGCTACAGAGACAACAGCACAAACACCTCCTCTGACGTATAGCCGCATTCGTCACAGCAGAAGTGTGTGTGTGTTTGTTCCTCTCTGCACGAGTAAACGATTCACATGTGGAAAAGAGAAGTCTTACTGTGCTGAACAGTCCATTAGCATCTCCGCTGCAGTGAGCAGGGAGGACGGGCCAGAGCAGGTGTTCTTGTTCTGTCCGTACACCAGGCACATAAAAGCTTCTTTGAACCATAATCAATTGCTCATCACTGCATGTTAAGGTCTATCAAGTTATACTGAAAGCCAAAAGCAAGGTCGAGCTTTCATGTAACAAGCACACCAAAACTCCCCAGTGTCAGATGTTCATGTAGAGCAAACCTGTCACTACTCAGGATACGCAATCCAACACTGCTCTTTAGCTTAGATTTAAAGCTTTTCAGGGCATCAAACAAGGCAGGCCTGACTATGGAGGAGGACTGAGGGGAGGGCCAACTTACTTAAAGAATATGCTGAGCCTTTTACAGCAAATAAACCACAGGGCTGCTTCTAAAAGGCTTGCTGATGTCCTCAGAGAGGCGGCAAGCGGATCATCAGCTTCAAAGTCCTGAAGAAGAAGTAGCGTGAGCACGTTAATTTTTCCGCACAAGCTCAGATCTTACTCAAACAAAGTAGAAAACACTTAAAGTTACGATCTGCCCACCGGAGATTTGGGATGGCAGAGAGAATTCTGCACAGCATGAATGACAAAAACTTTTTAAAGAGGGGGACAAAATGAGAGGATGACAGTTTAAGAATAGTGGTAAATTCTCAGCTGCTGAGCTACACATGGAACAAGGTCTCTCATGTCCAAGGATCGTGAATCCATGCTTCCATGTGAGGCTTGTGTCAAAGGGTAGAAGTGGCCTTTCCCTCGGAAAAGGTTACAAGTGAATTACGTGATCTGAGTTCATGAAGGCAATTACTGCACCTAAGAAGCCTTTTTCCACTCAGTTCCAAGTATTTGAATCAACTGTTCTCAAACACAAGACACAGATACAGGATTTCTGAAGCCTGTACTGTCACAAAATCTTAGCTCTTCAAGACAAAGATAAATAGATGTTAAAATGTATTTTGCCTTCTTCTGTGGAGTATTCCTGACAGGTTTTGTTTCCTTCTTCCTTTTACTTGATTTTCTTTTTCTTTCCAGGTAACAACCACCAGCTCCAACACAACAACAAACTGTCTTGTTTATTCCCTTGAAACCATTAAAATCCACAACCTTTGCACTGAAAAAGTATTGAACCTTTTAATATTTTTCACATCTCTACATTTTGGATGTTGCACTATTTGAGAAGAATAAATTCTGAAGTCAGGGTTTTTTTTCCTCTTCCACCCGTCAGCATCAACAGACTGATTGGCCAGGCTAGTTCAATTAAGCAGCCAGAAGAAGGAAATAAAGAACAGACTCAGAGGGAGAGGAGTTGGCAGCTTTTAGACTGTCAGCAGGTGGTTTCTGAACCAGGCCCACAGGTTTTTAAGTCCACTGAGAGAGAGAGAAAGAGACAGCTCTACAGGCAAAAAGAGTCAATTACCTCCAAAGCTACGGAGCCACAGCCGGCAGTAGGGATCCTCTAAGGCTGGATTAGAGATTGGTAGGGAGGCTCTTAGCTTTCTTTTCTCCACAGACAACCAAAATGTACTGGAAGCAGTCTAATTTCTTCACCTCTCCACTAGCAGCCACCTCTCAGAAACAAGCAGAGCTGCCTCTAGATCTTATAGGCCTGAGCAGACTTTCATCTGACTCACCCAGAGTTAGTTGATTTGCAGCACAGTGGACTGAATATCATTAAAATATGGACCTTAGCTCAGTCAGTTACTATAAGTATCTGGTGTGCTTTTCTGCTCTCTTTGCCCAGCCTAGGTTTAACAATTACGTCTTGGTAGGGATGAGTTCTGAGAGACACTTGGAATATTATTTCATAACCTAACACCCTCATCCCTGACCTGTCTGGTGCATCCCTTGGTTTTACAGATGCTGTTGTTCACTAGTGTTCTCCAATAAAGCTGTTTGTACACTGAGATCACATTACAAAAAGGAGGACACTACCTAGGTGACCTCTGAAGGTAATTAGTCACTATAGGTTTTATTTAGGGGTACCAGAGTAAAGGAGAATGAATACTCCTTTAGTCCTTGCTTTTGAGACAAATGTTTGAAAAAAAGATGTAAAAAATGTTGAAATTGGAGTTCAATTACATCCAAATGTGTCTATTCCTTCTGGGTGCTAACATTTCTTTAGAGGAGTCCATATGAGTATACTAATAATGACCAACAGCACTGTTAAGACTGACATTTTGAGTCAAAGAAGCTCTTTCTGAATAGAGATTCACTGAAACAATGCTGAGCCTCTGAATCTCTCAGAAAACCTGACGGAGCAGAAAGTATGTGGTTTAATAGAGAACATTTTTGTTATGCAAATCAGGACATTTACCCAACCTTTATAGAAAAAAACTTTGGTGCAATTTAGAGATAATGGTTCTTAATGATGGGGGCAAAAGCTAATTTGGGACTTGAGAACCTTCTGAGTAATTGCATTAACATCTATATAGAGGACTTTTCTTCTTAATAAAAAGGATACTTTGCTGACTTTAACTCTGTTAGAGAGCTGTGTTGATAATAACCATATAAAAATGACAAAAACTAAAAAACCTGAAGAGGTGGACTATATTTAGATGAATAAACTATTGCACAGTGCTGACAGAAGCTGCAGTATAAACTAAAATCAGTCGTAATTTCGGAAGAGGAAATGCATATCAAAACCAAAAGACCAGAAACAAGATGGTAAATCCAAAACCAAAATCCCTTAATGCAGATGTTGAACTTTTACTCCAAGTATAATCTCTTAATCACATCAGTGGCACAGATTATACACATCAACTGAAACCATATCAGTCCTGGTCTGATGAGGCCACTAAAAAGTACAGGAAAGCTTGTCGGAGAACGTAATATGAACAAGTGTAATATGAAATATTGAAAGCATCTTTAGTAATAGTCCAAGGCCCTAATCTAACCCTAAAATGTCAAATATTAAGGCTGAAGTACTTATGCAGCACCTTCAGCAGGTTCTTGGTCGTAACAGCTCCGGTGCTCACTGCCAACAAAGATCTAAACTCTCCAGTCTCCTCTGGGGCAGTTTCCTCTCCTCTTACTTCCTTGACCCATTATCTCCATTTAAGAACAACCGGTCCTTCAGTTCTGTCCATTGTAAATGGTTCTCTCGTTTCTGGGGAAGTGACAGAGTTTGTAAGAATGAAGTTGTACAATTGATTATTAAAAAGATTTGTACTGATGCTAATAATCCCAGAACAATTTCATACCTTTATTTTTTGCTTCACCTTGTGAGTAACCTGATCATTTCAATCTAGTTTTAAAGCAAACCAAAGCACCAAACTGGCCCTGATAAAAGATGTTAGTGATTTACTGCTGTTAGTTGACTGGAAGAACTGTATAATTTTAATGTTAATGGATCTCAATACTGCATTTGACCCCCTAGATCATTGTAATCTCTTTGAGCATCTGTAAGGCGACTCAACCAAAGACGTCCCAGTTCTTAACCAGTGCTGATGCTAAACACTGTTCTTAACTGGTTTGCTTTGCCATCACCTGAGAGCCAAGCTGGAGAAGTCATTATAAACATCTTATTCAGTTTTATTTTGTGTTTCTGTAAAGGATCATAGTGCATGGAGACAATATAAAAACATAAATATTTATCCCAGTATTCTTGCAAACAGATGACCATGCAGAGCCCTTGAATCAACTAAGGTGGTGTTAATAGGGCAAGTCGAACTGCTGAAATCAGTTCTCATTGTCGCAGCTGCGTGATGAAAATCGCGTCATTTTGTTCTCAGCTTCGTGTCGTCCATCCCTTCTCGTCACAACCCCCCCACCCCCCGGTGAACTTTTTGCCCCCGTCTGTATGCGAAACTATTGTGTGATTGGTCTGAATTTCATGGGTGTGCTTATTTATGTGGAAAACAGCCCCAACTACTCAACTTCCAGAAGTCGGTTTTTCAGCTTCAGAGCAGGACTGATAGTTTTGAGGAGCAATTGTTCAAAGCCATGAGGATGTACGTACTGAAACATTAAGAAAAAAAACAAAAAAATAAAAAAACAAAAACAGTGATCGGTTCTGGTCCAATGCAGTGGGAGAACATCCTATAGAAGCCTTCCAGTCTTATTTTTGGATAACATGGAAAATAAAATGAGATCCTTCAGCTCCTCAATTATTATCAATCATCCGAACTGGTGAACTGGTGTTGTGGATGTTAACAGTCGATCCTCTCTGCCATGATCGCTGTGTTTACTGTATTATTGTAAACCACACACATGGCAAAACACCATGATGCCACACCACAGCAGGAGGGGTTTCACAGGAGCTTGGCTCGGTGTGTCTTGTGGACCATGAAGGGTCTGTGTGAAAATGAACATTCAAAAACCAGGTGACTGCATGTTGACAGTTCGGCTTCGACTCGAGCATGCAGAGCCCTTCATGCTGTCTTAAACAACCAGCGGTGCTTATAAAGCTTCATCTGCTCTCGCATGGGCAGCAGCTGGAAAACTGGCGGAAAACACAACCTGAAGAGAAAGATTAATTAACGGCACTTTGTCATATCAAAAGACTGAAAGAAATCTCTGAGAAATGGCAATTATGGACTTCTAATAAAATAATCAGCAGTGAGAGCAGCTGTAGTGCCATATTGATCTCACTAAACTCTGGAGCTTTAAATATGGTGTTTACAATGTTTTGACTGGCTACTGCTCCCAGTGAGCTCACAGCTAGCTCCTGACGAAAGCAGTTCTGTCTTCTGGCGCAGCTACAAAGTGGTGCTGGGTTAGTACTGGTTTGTAGGGGCCAGAGCTAGAGTTTATCTCACAGATACATAGTCAGTACTAGTACCAGTTAAGCACTGGAACCAACTTGGTGGAAAAGGTTCCTTTGTTTCTTTTTGGCAATATCAGAATGACTTTACCAGACGCAAACAGGCATGGTGCACTTTTGCTCCCTCCTTAATATTAATCCTTTAATGCCATACTGAAGTCATTGCTGCCGGGTACCAAACTATGTGTTGCTGTAGTAGCTACTGTTGTGGTGTTTTGAATTAGGCCATAGTAATTAGACAGCATGAGTTTATGTTTTGTTCCCACATGTCATTAACAGTAATAACTTCCAATCAGGATCCAGGGATGTTTCACTCAAACAGCATATAAATAAAGTTAACATTTACTTTTCAAAATAAATATGAACTAGCAAGCTTTGGTGAGAAAACTAAAACAAATATGCTGATACATTATTTTTGTACAAGTAGAGAACATACTTCAGCTAAAAGAGCATGATCTTTAATGATCATTTACTTGGCATCAAACTCACCTCCTCTGAATGAATAGTCTGTTTTCAGCCCCATTTCCATTCTTCGGTTTCAGTAACAACATAACCTCTGGCTCACCTCCCTCATTCCCACCTCCTTCATCACTATGTTGAGTCAGCAGTCAACGGTTCTTTTCACTAAGATGAGCTGACAAAGGTAGCAAAACTCTTCTCCAGGGACGCTCTGGATTAAGCAGTGTAGCTTTCGGGGAAATTTCTTAAGTTGCACTGAATATTTTTCCAGCCATCAAGATGACAAGAAAATCATTCACATAGGTTTTGAAGAAAAGGCCTTTCTGAAATATCTGTCAACATATGGCAGGAGAGTTAAATAAAGTCATTTAAATGGCTGTGTTGGAACTGACCAAAACACTGTTTTTAATTAACCTTGTTGGATTTCACCCAATAAAGTGTTGGTTTAATTTTTATTTTCCTGCAACCAACAGATGAAGTTCAACATACAAGTTCATAGTCTAAATATATATTAACAAAAGTCTTTTTCACAGTAAATGAGAAACCTAGATGAGATTAAGATCATCCAGTTTTTAGGATGCTTATCTACTGTGGGATGTTTCGTAACAACCATGCATTAATACATCCCCATCAAAGATGATTCGTCCCCTCCATGTCGGTTGTAGAGGGAAGAGCCTATCAGCCAGATGTAGATGCTCTTAGGGGTCTTGGCAAAGTCTCTTTGAGGTGTTAAGAATGCATTGGGCTCCATTTTACAGATGATAGATTATGAAGGGTTTTGAGCATGTGTGGAACTTCAGCAGCAAGATCATAGTGGTTTAATAATATGGTAGCCTCATGTCTAAGACACGGGACCTATGTGCAATTGTGCGGCTTGGGCTTTAAAGTATTTTAAAAGGGCAAAATTATGTGTTTTCCTGCCACATAGTGCCATTTTATAACACAATCAAGTAACTATGTTACCTTCAGTTCTAAAAATGGTGTATATATCAAATATGAAGAAATGAGACTTCGTAATTTAATGCTTTGAAATGAGGCCACTGTCTCTTTAAGAAACTCTTGCACTTTCTGACACTCCACCGTCAAGAAGTCATCACAACATTATTCCTCTATTAACACTTTAACAATGTTTTTACCAATGTTTTTATCATTTAATGAGCTCAGCAGATGTGCAGTTCTACCAGGTGTTTGCTAATTGCTGCTGCTGCTGCTAGTTTGAAGGAGCTGAGTGGGGGAGTCATGGTGGAAGGGTGCTCTGTGAGGTAAAAGTTTGGAAGCTTGGAAACTGCATCTTGAAGGTGGAGCTCAGTCTCCACCCCGCCCCCCAAGCATTTTGCATATTTTAGGAGATTAAAGAATTTCTCAAACGTGCATAAAAGAATCAAGGCAACACTCCACGTATGTTTTTGATAAGGGAATAACATTATAACATGATGTAAAGCTCAAAAAAGTCAATTTTACATAATACTGCCTCTTTAAGCCACAGTCCAAATGTAATACCCATGGTGGTAGTGTCAGTTTAATCTGACATAGTGTTCAAGGCTAAAGTTGCATCCTGACATTGTTTGAGTTGTTTAAGGTTTTGACCAGACCAATTGCGGGCAGATTTGGTAGGATCATCTTTGGCAGCTTTGTCGACTTATAGTACATGGTGAGGTCCCTGGTAATTACTAAGAGCACAGCAGTGTGATGATTGCCTTCATGTTGATGGAGGTTTACCCTGTCTGTGGCAATCCAGCCACGATCTAATCAGTCATAGAGATGAGGCTGATCTTAAGAAAGTATAAGAGGACCTTTACTGTAATGGAGATTTACTGGTTAAAATCTTGAAGCAATGCCGAGCTCTGTGTCTCCACAAATCATATCAAGCTTTTCTCATATCACATTTGTCAAACTCCCAATAAAGTTCAACAGCTTTTATGAAAATAACACCACAAAAATGTGACTTTGGAGATTCTGAACCATATTTATGTCTAAATTATGATTAAAAACTAGAGGCAAGATAGAATTTAAATTCTTGTTTCAATTTTCTGTTACATGAAGCAAGAGAGCAGGAATAAATTTACTAAAAAACAAACAAACTGGCATGTCCACCTAAAGAGGCTTTTCAAGCTAAATCCACAAGAGGAGAAAAACATTCTTCTTGTGTAATTACAAACTTTGGGAGAAAGATAATTCCTATACAACTTATTCTAACATCAGCAAAAAGAACAGTTTCTTTGAAAATTACAATGAATATTTCAGCCCCTGCGGTTGGTTTTAGGAGTAATCAAAACAGCGGGAAAACAGGACGCTCAGTCCCAGTTATCAATTCAAAGCTGCCAATTTAATTTATCATGGCTGGTGGTTGTTTGAAATTACAGGAATACAAGGTAACAGAAGCAGTTCCCTCTGAGCGTGAGGATTCATTTAATCAGGGGGTTGCAGTTTGCAGGAGGGGCTATAATTTGTTCCTGCTGTGATGGGAATTTATTTCATTTTTATTTAAAATTTATTTGACTAGTAATTCTTGTTAGAGATACAAAATACCTCTAAGGCAACTACATAACATATTTTAACAAAATAAACAGTACAAAATTAACACCTGAATTTTAGGATATTTCTGAATTTAGTTGTAGGAGTAAAACTGAGAAATAAGCAATTCTCTAAAGATGAAAACTGCACATGAATATAAGCTGTACATGAGTTATATGCATGCATATATAATTAATGCATGACTAAGTACAAAACATCTGCAGATCTGATTTAAAGATTGACCAATATTAAGAAGTTGTAGCTACAAGAGAACCAACAACTTGTTTTTAAGCTGTGGTCAGGAAAACAAATCTTATTGACAAAAGCTCAGCAGAGAGTACAGCTGGCCAGAAGAAATTACATTCCATAAAGAAATAAATCTGTAGCTATGACCCAAGGTTCAGGATTTTCCTGTATTTAACAAGCTCTGTACCCTGAAATTTGGTGGATTTTTGTAGGTTTTTGCACTTTTAAAATAATACATTTGCACTCCTAGTTTAGGTACTTTACTTTTATATTCAGTCTGGCTAAAGGGCAGTTTAGAGATACCAGTGAATCAAACAAGCTAATAACTCTGGCAAATAGCCAGAGTACCTTGAGAAATGCATCCAGCTAGATAGAGAACACACACACAAAACAAAAACATATTTGAGGGACTTAGGGGTTTATTACAAATCTTAGTAAATTCTTATTCTGCTTTTGTGCTGAAAGCTTGACATCTTTTGTAACATCCCCCATAGGTAACTTCTCATCAGAGCAGACAGAAGTCACATGTGGGGTACACCTAGGTATTTAACATCTACATGCTAGCTCAGATTACAACAAGTAAAATAACAAGATTAGCTTCCATAACTACACCGATGATACACAGCTCTAAATTACAATGTCACCAGGTGACTCCTAATCCATCCAAGCACTGATTAGATGCTTAGAACAAATCAATGCATGGATGTACCAAAACTTTCTCCAGCTGAACAAAAACAAAACTGAAGTTATCATATTTGGTCCAAAAGAGTAACAATAAAGAGTCAGCGTGCAGCTTCAGTTACTTCAGCAAAAAACAAGTGATCAACAGGTCCAAAATCTGGGTGTAGTGATGGACTCAGACCTGAACCTTCAGATACACATAAACACAATTCTATCAGCCTTCTATCACCTAAAGAACATTTCAAGGATTAATAAAGGACTAATGTCTCAGCAAGATCTTGAGAAACTCATCCATGTGTTTATCTTTAGTCGCATTGATTACTACAACGGAGTCTTCACAGGTCTACCTAAAAAGTCAACCAGACACCTATAGCTGATCCAGTATGCTGTTACTCATGTTCTCACTAAGACCAGGAAAATAGAGCACATAACCCCAGTTACAAAGTCTTTACACTGGCTCCCTGTAGCTCAGAGAACAGACTTTAAAATACTTCTGTAAATTTATAAATAACTGAATGGGCTTATAACCAAACTACATTAAAGATTTGTTGTTGTATCAGCTTTCTAGACCACTCCGGTTTTCTGGTTCAAGTCTGCTCTGCTTTCCCAGAATCAGAACCAAACATGGAAAAGCAGCATTCAGTTTCCATCCAACTCCCAGAAAATTGCAGTCAAAATACTGAGTTCCAGATCAGTTAAATTCAATTAATTTATATAGCACCAATTCACAATAAATGTAGTCTAGAGGCACTTTACAAAAAAGTAAAATCCTTTAAAGTGGACACAGTGACACAGAAAGGCTGACTGAATAAAGTTGGTGGTCAGAGGTTATATTTAAACTGAACATACAAGTTAAAACTAAAGAAAAGTGGGATTATTTTCTGAAACAATGTTCAGTTCTTCGTTTTTAAAATTTTTAGTCTGAAATAAATGTAATATTAAAATATAGTCATGTGGAGGACAAGCAAGGACACACTAGGATTTTAAATTAGAGCTATTCAGACCTGAACAGACATTTGAATTTAAATCTAGAACTGAGAAAATGATGCATGTTGTTTCAGCATGAAGAAGCCAGTGCACAGCTCTCAGGTTAGAATTACAAACAAATGCAGGACGAATGCTTACCTTCTGCTGCAAACATGACAACTGTGGAAAATTATTGCAGTAAATTGTATTTCAGCGCAGAGCAGCATGTTAAATAAAGACATTTGCTGCTTGTTTGGACGGTTGTTTCACAAGTCAATACATACAATCTGCCCTACACACTATGATTTTGAAATGAATGACATATAGCTTGAGAAAAATAAAAATGCTGTGTGGATTTTGGTCCCACAATGAATTAATACATAAGTCACACACCATGTAAAGGTCTACTTCAAACTGGTTTTCACCATAAGATGTAAACAAACAAAAGATTTTTTTAAAAATTACAAAAACAAATTCTACTTGCTTTTGTTAAATCACTCTGTGTTTTTACAAAAGCCAATTTTGATACACAAAAACCACAGAGTCTAGTACCACAGCGCCATGACCTGCGTTTTTTGTGAGCTTCATTGTACAACATGAAAATGTCATCAAAAGACCTTTGTTGGCTGCCATGACATCTGCTGGAAACAGAACATTTCATTGTGTGACACCTGCAAGATTTCAAATAAAAGAGCCAAACACAAAGGATGTGCTGGAGTCGTTCAAATACCAGTAACAAGCGCAGGGAGTCTGCCTTGGAGGAGGCATTTTTTTAAGAATAATAAAAAATAAATAAATAAATAACTGAATGTTACACAGAAAACTAAAAAAAAAAAAAAAAAAAAAAAAAGCACTAAAAAATAAGCTTAAATTTCATATTACTTGGAGATAAAGAAGCTCATCTTGGGTCACTGAAAGAAGTTTTCAACTTAGAATAATTAAATTAGTGGATTCTTGTGAATCAGGAAATGTAAAATCCTTCAAAAAAAAAAAAAAAAAAAAAAAATCTTGAATCAGGCTATTCTGGACCCCGATTGAGGCATTCATGGCAAGTCTGCACTTTGGAGATGTTGTTCAGATACAGGAAAAAAAAATCTGCTTTCTGCTCTGCCACTTTTTCCACAATTAGATTTTTTTTCTTGCAAATTAAAGACTTTTTGACAGAGACTTTCAGAAGATTTTGTGAAAATAGGTGAAATTAATCTCAATTTCTGAGTTTTTTTGGTGGAAATGTATTGCTCCGTGGCCAATTATTTTTTCTTTTATCTACAATGGCTCCAATACACCATCGCAGAAGTCACATCGTGTCGATCCGAGATTATACTGTGGACCCCCACCTCTTAGCGGATTTTTTCGTAGAGCATATCTAAAATAGACGATAGAAAATGTAGCTTGGGAAGATGAAATACTGAGGTACAATTGTACTTCAAATCCTACTGGCTGTTGTTTGCAAAGCAGCCAATCCAGGAAAGCCACTGATTTTCATTGGTGTCGATTAGCTATACGCCCAAAAGTGGATATAAGGAAGAAAGTGAATGTTACCTTCTGCCATAGTGTCAAGATGGTTTCCACTGCGCACATTAATGCATCTTAAGGTATATTTGGTGTTTGAACCATTAAAATAGGCTATTATAAGCATTTTTAGAGGGGGTCTCAAGTATTTGTGGATTTCATTAATTTGTGGTCCCCAACCCACTGTATTCAACTGACACCAACAAACTGGAGGGGCAAAATGTTGATCTAATTTGTGTTTGACTGGAGAAATCCAAACTATCTCTGGCAGTGAACAACAAAATGACACCGATTTTGGAAAATGCAGCCATAAGGGGACATAATCCAGTGATTCCTTGAGCTAGTCCCAAAAAGGATAAATGCAGAGGGCTGTCATTAGGAGCATATGACGTAAAACCTAAGCCAAATCAAATATGTTAATCACAATCATGGACTCCATATCAGATCTGTTGAGTCCCGGGTTAACAATGACCGCCACCAGTGCTGTTGACCTACAGGGTGCTGGTGGAAACTGGACTACTGTTGCTTGACAGAGGAGGAAGGCGTGTTTGTATGCAGAGAGAGAAGAGGAAGAAACTGATCTTGAAAATGGTGGCATACATTGAAATACTGCCCAATGCTGTGTGGCAAAGGATTTCTACTGTAAGTATCAGACAGGAAACAGGTTTGGAGCAAGGACTGTATATTCAAAGTGGACATAGCCACTGATTTGGACTGAGCAGCAGCTTTAAACCTTTAATGCCATTTGGGGGGGGGGGAATCCAGAAAAGAGTTAGAGGGTTCTACAAACAAGAAAATGGTTCATCTATGAAACAAAGTGTGTTATGAGCTCAGACAGACAGCATCCACTTTAAAGTATTTTAAAACATTGTGACAAAATTATTTTAAAATAAATAAAAATTAAATATCCAAATAATTTTATGTAAATATTACCTTTTTATTCTATTTTCTATCAGAGAATTCTTCTCCAGCTTACTAACTTTAAGCCCCACAGAAAAATTACTCTCTCTGATGACAGTTTTTGTATTATCTAATTACTTTATATCAAAACACAGTTGTTTATTAAACCATGAGCCCCCTTTCTCTCTCTCAGTATGAACATCTTTATGCCTGCAGTGTGTTTAGTTAACGGAAGACTAAGCAAACAAAGTGGACACTTTGTCTTTGCTGTTCTTTAACAAAGTCCAACAAAAAGCTGAACTGATTCTTCTTTGAACAACAAACATATTAGGCTGTAAGGACCTCTGAGAATACTACAAAGACCATAAAGACAAAAAGAGCCCAGCTCTGCAGGCAAAGAGTCTCCCAGCAGACTCAACTTTATCTTCTCAACAAACGAGGAAAAAGGATCAGAGACGGACTGTTGTCCTTTTCCTAGCTCGACATCACATTGACCCATCTGTCTTTAAGAGTCCTTGGGTGCCACCATGGGTTTCTGAGGGGCTCAGAAAGGGTACAAGAAGCTTTAATTACCACAGCCAGCACCTTTCCAAACTACCATTCTGGATGTCCTGCAATGTGGAAAAAAATAATAATTCTTGTGGGGTTTTAAGAGGGCTTGTGTGATACAAAAACATTATGGAAGCCGGTAATGTTCTTGATGCAAGTCCTTGAAACACATTTCTAGTCTAACAAGACAAATATAAACTTTATCCTTTTGTGCACATCTGCTATGCACACCAACATTTTATATTATATGAAGAAGAACAGTGTGTTGCTGACAAGTATGACAAGCAACAAGTATGCAAGTATTTTGACACTACCTAAAGGATGCAGAACTATATAATGATGTGCAAACAAAACGCCGTCTGGATTGTTAAACCTAATAAGTAACCTAAATATCAGGCATTTATGAAGCCTTTATACTGGTATTCTTAGCCTTAATAAATAATTTAAACCAAAAAGATTTTAACATAGCTGAGTTAAAAATGACCATGAGCTCACTGTTGTAGCCTATGTATTAACTGAAAAGCAAGCCACAATACGCTAAGATTACTGTATACCGAGCAGTTTTTATACTTTGCGAAGTGTATGAAAAGTTAAAACTGAATAGCTATTTATTATAGACAGACTAGAAAAAAACCTGAGGGCAAAATATGAGCAGAAAAAGCTGAGGATGGAGAGAAAAGGACAAGAGGAATAGGATGAGAGGTAAAATTAGAGTTGGAGGGAGAGTCTGACCTTCCCTACCCCGCAGGAGATCCTTGGTAATGACAGAGATCCTTCGGCTGACTGTGTCATGTGACATGATAATTGAGCCAGAAGGTTGGGTTGTTTAGGGACAGAGGCTGTCATTCAGAGATGATGCTAGTTTGAAACATTCAGACGCAGTGTTCTGAATAATTTTTCAGATATGACCTTTAGTGCTTATTGCTGCAGTCTTTTTAAAATGATGTGGACGGATTTTTGTATCAACAAGACAATAAGGTGCTTTTCAAAACCGTGCTGTGTTTAATTATTCAGCCAATAACTGAACGAGTTGGCGTCACGTTTGAAGTTACCTTCTGGCACCTTCCTGGAGGAAGTGTAAATTACTGTAAATTACACAGAAACATGAACATGACATAAACAGGTTACTAACTGTAATAGAATGATGAAACCAGAACAGCCACATAATTAATATTTTTTTATGTCAACGTGGACCATTAGTCTGTTAAGAATAAATAAATCTATCATATTTAACAGTGTCTTAGCCTTGAATAGACTACTGATGGACCTGTAGCTATAACTAACTGCTGGCATAGCTATTAAGTCAGTGTAGTCTCTTTGCATTTATTTTGAAAAGTATTTGTACACCTATGATTCTGTCTTTACTCGTGTTTATTTTCTGGATTAGAGCCACTGACAGACATTACTCTCAGTAGCTACGTAATGTTTTGAATTTCCAATCCCAAGAAAGTACCACTGGTATGATCAGAGCTTTTTTTTTTTTTTTTTTTTTTTTTTTTTTTAAATAGAAATAAAAAACTCAGCAGCATTAAATGATCAACTGAACTTGGCTGTATTGCAAATTGGATTCAAATGGATGGTTACTAATGAAATTATAATAAGTAAATTATGTTTCTTATCAGGAAATCATCATTAGATAAATCAAAATAAATTTATTTCCTTGTAAGTTGTCCTCGTGCCAAGCCATGAATATTCAATGACTTTTTATGCCCAACTACTGATTAGAAATCTCTTTAACAAAATCTTTAGATTCTTTAAAATCAGTCAACATCCTAACTCTGATTTTGTTTCTGAAGACAGAAGGTAAGTCAGAAAGCTGAGATGGAGATACAAAGTAAAGGCCAAAATGCAGAGGGGAATCTGCTCCACAACCTGTAAAGGTGAATGCACACAACAAATTCCTGAAAGGGTAAAAAAAAAAAAAAAAAAAAAAAAAAAAAAAAAAAAAAAAAAGCAAGAAATAAAAAAAAGACAACCCTACACTCCAACAAGGAGCTTCCTTTTCAGTTGGGACATCACCTTTGTGGCACACTGCTCCAGGATGAAGAACAAGAAGAAGAAAAGAGGAAGAGGAGGCTCACGCCACATCCTCATGTGTCCTCTCCTGTTCCCATCAACAGCTTAACAACACACGCAAGCTGCTCACCTCAAGCCTGTGGCAAAGTGACTCAGACGAAGAGGATACTTTCAGAGTGAACAGAAAAACGACCAAAACAGAATGCTGAGCTGGTTTCTCAGCTCATGAAGACGAATGGCTGTTACGTGTTAAGATGTATTATGGGAAACAATTTGCTTTAGATTAGGCTTGATCTCCTCAAAGAAGTGTCATTATGAGGATATATTTTAAGTTCCTGCTGCATATCAGCATTGCAACACTGGGTTGAATGTCAAAAAAAACAAACAAAAAAAAGGTAATGGTGATGAGATTGGTGCAATCTGTTGCTTCAGGCCCAAGGGGTGATGAGGGATTTTCTGGTGTAAATTGCTCTCAGCTAGGCTGACACTAGCAGAGTGAGACGTAAAAGCCAAAAAAGATTGCTGAAGCTTTGCTACAGAACCTATGATGGTGTTGCAACTTCAACTGAGACTCATCCCTTTGGGCAATTTTTTATTTAACCAGTCGAGCTTTGGGTCAAGAGAGACATTTCTGCAATGGCAGCTACTTTTTTGCAGTTGTGTTTGATGCTCAGCTTGCAACAAATTTATGTTTCATTTCGACTTTAATTTTACTTTACAAAACTAGCTTTATTCAGTGTAGGGGAACAAAAAATAACTTTGGTCACGTCAATATTTAGTGCGTTAGTACTTTCTTATCATATCCAAATCTAAAGAAATTTAAGAACAGATGTGATACAAAGTGACAGAGCTATTTGACTGGAAAAAGTTACAAAGTCATTCTAAGTCTCCAGCAAACCACGAGAGCCTTTAGCCACAAAAGGTCATCATCTAAAGCACTGAAGGCTGTACTTGTCTCAGTTTAAGATAATCAATCATTCAACAATAAGAAAGACTTCCCTAAAATGAAAGGTATACCAGAAAAAGAAAGTTAGCTACAGTCGAACATGGTGGTAGTGTTGTGTTGGTCTGGGGCTGCTTTGCTGTAATAGATGGAGCTATGAATGTTGCTCTCCACCAGATCGAAGCTTGTTCTTGTGGAGTTGTTTCAGCAATCTGCTACCTGTGACGAACTGTCCGAAATACCCTTATGCAACCTAACGTTTCTGTCTTTGAGAGTTTTATTTTCTCTCTTGTGACAATTGAAGAACTGGGCCTTCGGGTAATTTTGTCAAACTCTGTGTAGAGACGAACGAAATAAGGTAAAGCCATATATCAATCCCACCGCTGCCACTCAGAGGCTCTTTGATTCAAAACAGCGTCAGCTGCAACAGCAAGCTCCTCTGCTTCTCAGCCTATCAGTAGCAAATTAGAAAAGAGTCCTCACTTCAAAAGAAATCTCAGAGCATTGAAACGAACTGACCTTTTCGGGGGAAAATGCAAGTCAAATCAGAGCTCAGCAGAGAGAGATGGGAGAGCGTTTGCTCAGGGCAGTCTTCTCTTTTACCTCTTATCTGCCCGTTTGAGCTCAAACTGAAACAAATGGCAGGGAAAGAAAGGGCTTTGTTGTTGCAGCGACGAGTGACATCTAGGTTTGTTTTACAACTATGCCAGTTAAAACAGATCTAAACTAAACTCATAGTGGATCTGGGAGGAGAGAAAAAGAACTGGAGCATCAGTCAAACCTGTGACATTTACCATCAACTGAAAGCCATCTTCAAATCGCACACCAATACCAGTAACATCAGCTGGTTGACTGATCTCACATTATGTAAAGTCCAAAAACATGCGGCTTTCTGTTTGTTGTTTAACATTTTCAGAGTTAATAAGAAAACATATCCTCTTCACCAAACAGATTAAGACTTTTATTTAATTACTTTTAAATATCTGCTCATTTATGAAGTGTGGTTACTCTTCAGATCTTTAGTTTAAAAACAACTCCTCAAAACAAATTCTGCCTCAGAGTTGTAAATAATTACTATTATTATTACTACTGTGGACTACAAGTCTGACCAAAACAGAAAAAAACAGTTGTAAAAAATGATGGCTTATATCTCGAAGAGGCTAAACAGCTGAACAGTTAGTATGAAGAGTCCCAGTCTTTTCCTAAGTGGTTTCAAATAGTAAAACTCACATAAATAAATACATGTAGTTAATAAAAATATATTTCGGCCTCCTTCTTTTGAATCTTGTAGCTTATTAAGGAAGTACAACCAAATTTTGTGTGTTTGCTACCAAGTACCGGTCTTTAGGAAAATGCAAAGTTTTGGATGCTGTGCAGCCAGAAGTATTTCTGCTCTTATTTTTCTATTTTCGGAGAGTTGCTATAATGCTTAGCTGGTCCCAGTGATAAAAACAATACCTCACTGCCACAGTTGATTAGAACCTCAAAAGCTCAAATAATACCTGAACTAAAGCCCCAATTCCCAAAGGAGATGAAAAGGAGGCTTTGAAGATGATGAGGAGAATCAAAGAGCAGAGAGATAGGGAGGAAGTTCAAACCATCTCTTCCATCGATTTTTATGGGCAAAGATCATATCCCCAACTCCAACATCTCTCTGCCTGGCTTTGTAACCACACAGCCAGACAGATTCAACGAGGAGCAATAAAAGCAAATGAGGTGGATTAGCAGTGCTCGCCAACAACTGATGGTGTCATCCAGGACATATTACTGTGGAATATCCTCTCTGTTGCGCAGAAATTGAGCTGTTAGCATGCCATGACAATCATGAGACCGTCATACAGCAACAGTCTTCAGTCAGAGGCCTCTTCAGACACGTTGCAAGACTGACTGCTACTGGAGATCTTTCCTGTCCACAGAATAACCATCCACAACTCTTTCAAGATACGCGGATGACACAAGTTATGACAACATTTAATTTCCCTTTAGGATAAAGTATTTATAAATTTAAATTTGCTTTTTAAATACAAATGAGTCACTGGTTGGCATATTGATCAATTTGTAACAAAAGTGTTTTTATTCAAGGTTCTAATCCCATTTTGTCTCAGATTTTTAAAAGAATTAATATTTTTATATAAAACTAAATATCCCATTTACTGATTATTATTACTTTGAAATAGCAGACCATTATGACTAATTTCACAATAAGTGAAATGACCCCGAGGTAGGCTAAGTGGAAGCAATGACAGCTGTTCAAGTGATCTAAATGTTGAATAAAGTCGCCTCAGCACTATTTTTATTATCTACCCTTGCAAGGAAACCACTTGACTGCCCCTTAATAGCAAAAAGGACATTTGAACCTAAGTTCCGTGGAAAAGCATTGTTCAAAGCTGCATCGGAATGCATTTTATTTATCTTTGTCCTTACAAGTTTCCACAACTAGGGGTTTTCTAATTTACTGAGCTGGCCTGAATTCTAAGCAGTAGCAGCCTTAATGCCAATGTAACACACTTACACCCCCAGTTGACTTTACCCCAGGTGAAGAATGAACTTTTAAACATCAGACATTGGAGAAGAGAAACGACAGCAGTGCTGAGGAATCAGCAGTCCTAACTCGATGGTAATCAATAGCAATCGTTGGACTATTACAGGCCTATTACAGGGAACTTTGTTCTGCTGCCTGAAAGTAGGACAGAAATGAGAACAGATAGTTCTTGGCATGCACTCGTGAGCGCAAGCGAAGAAGATGTGGCAGCCGAATCCTCCATCGAACGGATTCCCGGAAGCAAACGCACACTCGCATGCAATGCTGCAAACAAACCAGCCCTGAAGGACATTGTGGCTCCTTGAGATGCACAAACAATCAGCTGTTAGTCCAAAACAAAAGAAACGAACGCCAGAATTGAGAAAAACATGGACATGAAGACCTTTACTAAGATAAACAGATTAACAACCTCCACACAAAGAAATATGTTAAAGCTTCTGTTCTACTGATGATTTCCTGAATGCGGCTGGAAAACCAGTCTGAGCAACAATTCTTCCTTCAAATTACTTTGTTTCCATGAGAACAACATCCTCTTTTTCTGTGTTTTACCTCACACTTGACTTAAGTGTAGTATTACCTACTGACGGTCACTGACTGCAGTTAGTCGTTTGATACAGCAAAATGCTTCCTGCTACCTCAAAGAGCTTAATGAAGGATGGAGAGAGTGTAGGAGTTTCATCTCCATCAACCTGACACATTATCCAGCAAAAAGAAGCCACATGTGGGTGGTGGTGTAATTTCTTTTCACGTCAATAAGTTTTTTTTTGTTGTTTTTTTTTTTTTAAATAAACAAATATTCTTAAAGTACATGTTCATCAGATTAAATCATCTAAAATACTGAAGAAACCAATGAATTTATTTATTTAAAGACAAAAAGAAACAGAAGACAATCTTGAAGTTTTGGAATTGATAAAGGGGCAGTGAAAGAGTGTCAAAACACCCAAATAGTTGTGTGAGTGCTTTAAAGGGGCAGTATTATGTGTTTTCCACGCACATAGTGCCATAAAATGGCACTATCAAGTAACTATGTTGCCTTCAGTTGTTACAAAAATATTTTATATCAAATATGACTTAAATTATGAAGTCAAATTTCTCTTAACACCTTGAATTTGGGCCTCTGTCTCAAAATTCATCATTTAGATCAGTGAATTCTAAAAAAGAAATATAATAGTATTAGTCTAGCATTTCAGCAAAGTGCTCCCCATGACCAATTTAGGGCGTGTTTAGAAACAAATTATAAAGCTATGCATGTTTTAGGTGATGTGTTGTCAGAACATTTTAGCTTTTTCAAATCTAGACAACCTCTTCAGAAAATCGCAGCATTAATGCAGAGGCTGCAATATATATAAAATGTACTCTACAGTATATTGTTTTCTTTTCAATTTATGCATAAACATGGCATTAATTTCAACCATGTATTGGAGTGTGACTTTGTATCATCATTAATAAGCAGGAGCTTCCTGCTTATTAAAAAACAATTAGTATCCCAAAGTAGTGCAAAAAAGATGAAATAGTTTGTATAAATACAGAACTGGTGCATTTCTGATTTAAATAAGTGTGATACTTTCAAGCTTTGCAATGAGATCAACAAGCTGATGGAAGGCCCTGACTTAAAAATTATCTGCAAACTGATGTACAGTGTTGAAAATTCACAAGGCAGATTAAATACTCTGGTGACCGTTGGTGTGCATCGGCTCCTTGTTCTAATGCATAATAATCAATCCCCCTGACATCACCACCATGGACAAAAGGTTGCAACATCAACTCAAAATGTAAAACTTATTACATTTCAGCAGACTTAGATACAGGATTACAGCAAAAAAAAACTGGGTAAGGAATGCTGCATGTTCCAAGTTAATGATTAGATATCACTGCTGATTCCTAAATCTCCTTATAATAAAGGATTTAGACCAGTCAGGCAGGGTGGTTTAAAAGAAAAACATCAAAAAGAATTTAAAACATATTTACTTTACACAGACCACAATCTGGTGCTTTTTAATCCTTCCTTTTCAAATGTGTCTCTTGTTTTTCAAACTCCATTCTCTGATCAATTTGCCCGATTTGTGGTGCCAAGGTGAAACTACAAGCAGGACTCTTCCAAGCGCTCTGGACTTGTGGGATCACCTGGAAGTAATTAGTCACAAAAGGCTTCGCTGAAGTCGCTCGATACTTCTGCCTCGCTCATTTGGCTGAAAACAGTCAATCAGCTAAAAACTGTCCTCAATGAGGGATGAAAGACTGCTTTTATATTACAATCAAACCAACAACCTTCTGAGAACACATCTGCTTCTTTTCCTTTAGAGTGTTTCGGCTAAAGTGGAGAAGGGGTTGTTGAAAGCACATCCAGATCTTAAAAGCTTCAAGACTTTAACACTTTGAAGTGTTCATCACAGACAATCAGCTTTGTTTGCTGGAACAGACTCCTTTAAAGAGTCAAACAGCTTGCTGACTGCCTTTGCTCCAATTTGGTTCAAATAAACATAATGGAAAAAAATCAACAACAGAAACTGAAAGAAAACTGCTTCAAGAAGTATCAAGAGAAAGTAAGGGTGATTCAATATTCCTGACTGAAGTACAAAAAGTTCCAGAGGAGTCACTGAAAATGATCAAGCCATACTTCAAAAGGAGAACAAACTAAAAAAAAATGTTCTCCATCAAAAAAAATGAACTATTCTACTCAGACTGGCCAAACACACATTGTTAGACTGCTTATTGTGGCAGTACAAGTAAAAGTTTGTAAAAACTGGTCATAAATGTCTTATAAATGTCATTTAAATAATAAAATCAGTCATTTTAAGAAGCAAAAGGAAAATTTTCAGTTAAAATGCTGGGGAGCACTAGTTAAAAATAAAATTATATATTGTTCCTACATGTGATGATGACCAGAAGGGTGCGAAGCAGGAGATCGACTGGCTTCTCCCATCTTTCTGACACGCGGGCCAAAACCGGCGGGATGAGGATTTCTGCAGGAACGTAGAACTGCAGAGCAAAAGTGATGAAGATGCCGAAACAGTACAGGAGCTTTACAGCCTGGTACGTCCTGCAAGCAGACAGAAAATAAACATAAATAGCAGCACAAATCCTCCATTTTCCTTAAAAATAACAGACAAAATTCAAGAAGTTAATAACGCTATGATGTGTAGTTTTCATAAACATCACTTGGTCTCTGCTCTCTGTTTCAGACGAATGCTGCTAATTACAGTCTGAGTTTTGAACCTCATTGAACAGCCAATCTATTCGACTAAAACGCAACATCAGTCCAGTCACAAAAGGCACTTCAATGGGCATCGCTCTCCTGCAGCTGTGATGATAGCAACAAGTAATGAGTAAACAAATCCTGTCTGAGACTTTGGTTCCACTTTTGTTGCTGTGGGAACCAGACTGATGGCCAGAGAAAGGACACCTTTGTTTTAGAAATGCTGATTATCCTGCTAACTTTATTTATAATTACCAAGAATTTCTCATTAGCTTTTACGTCGGTTTGTGCTGAACTTTGGGGAAAATTTTATACCAGAAAAAAAGCTTCAATGCCACCATTACTGTCAGGACAATTTAGTCCCCAAGCAGGGAGGAGGGGTTCAACATGCAGCTATTCAGAGGTCTGTCTAAAGTTATAATTACACTAGATTGTCCAAACTTTGAACATGTTCCCCTCAGCTTGTTTATTTTATTTGCATCTAAAAAGCAAGTTCTCAAGAGTTAAACGAGGTCAGAACTTTCTCACTGTCCATCATCATTGGTGTACAACCTCTCCCACCCTCTCCTCTTCGAGTTAGAGTTAGAAATAGTTTGTTTGTGGCTTAACCCTCTCACTCCTGATTACTGTTGCTGGTGAAGCTTTAAAGTTTGCAAAAACAGGTAAAGAAACAACAAAGAAGACTCTCCACCAATCAGGTGCAGAGAAAACCAACTCTCTGCAGGTTGGCGAGCAATGACATCGGAGTTTTTCCAAACTTTTCCACACTACTTTTCCAAAATACTAACTATGGGAGTTTTTCACCTGCAATAGTTAAAACTGTACAATTTATAGAGTACAGAGACAAAAAAAAAAAGGATGAACAGACAGATGGATAGATGGAAAATAAAAACAACTGGATGTACAGATGGATGCTGTAAACTGATGAACAGATGGCAGACATAACAGTAAGACCTGTGTAAAACGCATGCTATTTGGCTGAAACAAGTTTTTAGAGCAATTCAGATATAATTTCATTGGTGAAACAATGAATTAGAAAATTCCAGACGGGGTAGAAACAAGCTTAATTAAGATATTTCTTTTTTTTACCAGTATGCCATCCTAGGTCACTGTTCAATAAAAAGTTAAAAAAAAAACAAGGAATTTATGAAAATCACCTGATTAACAAACTTTCTATTTCTCATCTATTTATGTTTTAGCCAATCACAGGTAACGTCAGTTCTATACAATTTTTTCTTGCTGAAGCCTGTGAAAAGATCTCAGTCTACCCTACTATAAGCCAAATCCTGTCTGACCACGTTTTCTGTTCTTTTAGAGAAAAAAAAAAATAATCCCTGGACGAAAAACTGGTCTAGTATTCTACATTTAAAGATATATCACAGTCAGTTTAGTTGTACAAAATCAAAATTCCTCTTGGCAGCAAAAACCTTGAGCAAAATAAAACTCTTACCTGCAACAAAAATAATAACTCTACATTGTGCTGTTTTTCTACACACCAAGGTTTCAGATTTGTGTTATGTTAATGCAAAATGTTTTCCCTTTTAAACAAATCAAACATTTCATATCATATTAAATTCATCTAATTGCAAAGTCTGTTAAAATCATGGATCAGATCTTTCACTGCAGATAAAAAGGAAAAGAGCAGCATATTCTCCAAGTTCTTTAAAATTCTTGTCGTCATCTTACCAGCAGTTCGGCAGGTTTAAAGTGATGCTCCCGCCAATGTGCTCTCCGAAGCACATGTATCCTATGGTGCCGAGGCTGATGTAGAGGAACGTGACGATGCCCATACCCAGATACAGAACCTCGGTGAATCTCTGCGGTCTCTGCATTTTATTTTCCAGGGGAAGGACCTTCCAACGCACAAAGACACAAACAAGACCGGATAAACACGAAGACAAAAAACGTCTCAGCAGGTGAAAGCTTAATGAACATTTTTGGATCTTCTTTGGAGTCTGCATTAAAGCTTACAGTCAGTTACTCCTTCAAAACGTCTCTTGTTGCTGTGATCTCTTGATTTGGGCATCTGGATCTTACAGCAAAGCCTAAATTTGTATTGCGATTTCAGCCAAAGCCCATAGCCCCCCTATGGGCTTTGGCTGAACATGCATTCAACATGCATTCAACATGTTCAGAAGCATTATATTCATCCCATCACTGTGCTAGTGACAAGTAAAACAAATGAAGGGTTTTTTTTTTGTTGTTGTTGTTGTTTTTGTTTTTTTGTTTGTTTTATTATCCACAGCTCCCACATAGATGTATGTGATCAGCGAGCTTTACAAAGAAAAGATACAGAAAACATTTGGACCTGAGACCTTGTCCTCTAGAAATTTCTGTCAGGATCGCATCCAATCAAACTCCAAAACAAGGCTTTTGTAGGCGAATCTAATATATGTGGACACACCACATGCCTCTGTATTTGAACAAAACCAGGGTTACTTATAATCACCATTAACAAAAAAAGTTCAGCTAACTGGGCAGGCGGGCTTAAACACATATGCATAACGTGGTGACATACTAATGTGATAACAAACGTGACGCGCTAGCATGTCTCGCGTTTGTCGCAAGCAGAAATGCTTTTCTGCCCCACAATAAACGGACTGTGTTGTGTGACGCCAGTAGCTCCACCCAAACTTTACCACTGTTCTACCGACCTACAACTGAAGGGGGCCCAGGAATTGTGAGGAACAGGTCGGCTATATGGGCCGTTTTCACAATAAAAATAGACAAAATAGCATAATGAACCACATCGACCCGTGCCGCTCAGTGGAAAAGAGGCACTGATGTCCCACCACAGACCTGCAACCAGACTGATGACTGGACTTTACTCTATTAGAACACACTGATTCTTTTGCAGCCATTTGATTGTAGGTTTGTTGCTGTGTTTGAGATATTTGTCCCATTTTTGATGCTGTGTCAAGCATCACTCAGACAGATTGGGTTGTATTTTGACGATATCAAGTCCGGTGGCTGCAAAACAAATGCAAATCCTCACCTTTCCACCATCATGTTTGATAAAAGGATGTTCTTTCGAATAAGATGTATTTCGATGTTTTTTAATCATGATCAGACATCTCCATTTTGGATCCATCTGGACAATGGACACTGTTCCAGAAGTCTTGTTATACATTCAGATGCAGCTTTGGAAAACCACATTCTTCTTTTCAGAGGGAAGGCTGGAGGTACTGGGGTTTTAGGCCATTTCTTTGAGCATCGAACAAATGCCTGACCTTGGGGTGAATTTGCACCCCAACATTGGAAATCTTTAACTTGTGAATAAATCTCTCTTTGTAAAGTTTTAGACTTCAAATAGCTTGGAAATGTCATCATAACCCTTCCCAAATTATCAGCAACAATTACTTCTGTCACTTACTTCAGTCATTCTCGATAACTTTCCTCCCTGGCACTGTGCTAAACTCCAGCTTTTATCAAGTCCCACTGAATAACTTAAATTCGCAGCACGTGACTGTTACTTTCACTCTTAGAACCTACCGAAGCATTTGTGTGTGTGATAATTGGTGTGTTCTTGTATGCTTGAGGTCAGAATAAACCATTTCAGAACCTGATAAAACTAGACCCCTTTTTGTGCCCATCTACAAAATATGTGCAAACCAAAAAAGCTCTTTGCACAAATTGTTCTGACAAGCAAATAGAAACTGTGTGCAGAAAGTCTTCCAACATCTAACTGAGGGATTATGCATGCATTTAGAGTAAAAGCTCCTCACCTTTCTGTAAATGTATTTTAACTACAGTCAGGTGAAAAAGCTGTTCGCAACATGCAGCAACTTATTTACAGTCTCATGAAGGCTGGTCAGAAATGTGATGCAACAGATGAAACAGGACAGAAAAAAGCTGCTGAACTCAAATGAAGATGATGGCATAATAACCTAGTTTCAAAATGCCACAAAGAATTCATTTGTCTAAGTGTGATTCCTGAGGTCAACCAAAACCCACAGCTTCAATTTTTCGGATTCAAATAAGCATTTTAAACGATTTAACGGACTGATCAGGCATAACATTATGACCAGTATGCACACCCAATCTGTCTGCCACCATGTAGCCCTAGCTGCATCAAACTGCAATGCATGGTATATTCTGACACATTGCTATCAGAACCAGCATTACGCTGCTTGGCAATCTGAGCCACAGTAGCTTGTCTATTAGATCGAACCACACCACCGTAGACCAGGAGATTCCAACGAGAGCTGCAGTTTTGGAGCTGCTTTGATCCAGATGCCTTACAATCACAATCTTGACCTTATCAAACTCACTCAAATTCCTGCTTTTAATACATCGTCTTCAAGCACACAATCTCCATTTGCTGCGTCGAGAAAAGAGCAGCATTGTCCACATGTCAGCATTCATAATAATACTCTGGTAGGTATACTTATCATTTCTCATCATAAAAAAGCACCTTGAATAAAAAAAAAAGAAAACCACAGTATTTCCTGTTCCTGCTTTCTAAACAGATAATATAATGCATAAATAACAGATATGATTGCATTAAATAGAAGCAGATAAACATTTTACTTCCACTGCCAGCTGAAATGTTTCTCATTGTTCTTTGACTCAGTTATCAGTTATCACCACTTGCTCACTTACCACTCCGATCCCTTCAAAGGCAAAGATGGCCGTCCCAAAAAACAGAGGGTAGTCCTTAAATCTGCCAACCTTTGGTAGATCAATAGGGTAAGTGATGTTCTGTTAGGGTAAAAAAAAAAAAAAAAAAGAATGAATGAATAACTGTTTACTTTAGGCATGCCTGACATTTGATATCATCTTTAAAAGGCTTTCTGAATGCTAATTGGTGATTCATTGTAACTAAATACCAGACAACTGTTTCATATCTACCCAAATCAAATCTGCAGTCAAAGGGTCCTCTTCGCAGATTACCAGCAGTCATGTTAAAATGAGCCCTTGTGCAAAGAGGACGCCCCACCTTATGCCTGCTAAACTCATTTGCCGGCTGAAGCCTGCAAATTACCTTTGCTTGTAGCAATTATTTAACATAATTACGTGCTGTGTTAGCAGCAGCAAAAAACCCCACTGGATAATACATGTGGAACTGTTATTACTTGTTAAAAAAGCCAACAGGGAGAACGAAAGATGATGCTAGCTATTAAACATATTCTCTGTCAGTGAAGGACAATCTTGTGTTCAAAGAATGTTCCTGTTATAGAGCAGCTTTGATCTAAATTTAGTTAAACTCCTCAAATGAACCAACACTGATACATAGTCTTCATGTCAGTGAGGCAGGTTCTTCAGCGTAACGTTAACGTTTCAACAAACTTGAACTATAAAGAGAGACACAGTCAAAGTGAGCAACTGAGAAGTAAATGTAAAACTTCTTATTGTCAGTGTCCTTCAGTTTTCCTGAACTTTGTTGATGCAGATCCAGCTTATGGGTCACATATCTCAGTCCCAAATCTTTGTGAGGTTTCTGATGCAAGAAATTGCTTAGTTTCAAGGCAAGGCCATTCCTCGGCAAACACAAGTACTATATATCTGCAAAGCACAGAAGCAGGATGAAATAGTCTAAGGCCACGAAACGTAATCTGGAGACTCTTGTCTTCACCGGTTGTTCTGTTATTTATAAAAAACTCAAAATCCAATTGGCTTAGCAGCCACAAAGACGGACTGCAGGGAGTGCCGGAACACAGGGGGTTTATTGTGTTTGGATGGAAACTTCCACGAACAAAAGTTCAAGCTGAAGTATTGATTTTAATGTAATCACAAAAACATTGATATTTTTTCCCTATAGGCTAAAAGATGAGTCATATTATCACATAGAAAATACAATTACATTGGCACCAAGAGAGTGAAAAAGATCCAGGTTCCCCGACACCGACAAACATAATGAAATTCTCACTGATCTTGATATAACTCACCGTTTAGAAATCAGATATTAAAGCTCCGTAATATTTATTTTGCAGCTATTTTCCAAAGAGAGTTAAACTGACAGGGCAGATTTTCATTTGAACTGTGAAAATATCTGATATACAGACGGTACAGAAAGCTTTCACAAAGGGGGAAATTTTAGGGTTGGTTTGGATGGTCAATCTAGATTTGATGGGGGTTCTAATGACCAGGAAATAGTAATAAGTAAACAAATCTAACTTTTTGAGGTCAGCAGCTGAGAGATGTACAGTGATTATTTTGAGACCTTCAGAATAACTATGAAAACAAAGCTGAACAAAATGTCCTTCAAAGCAGCTGTCGGTACTTTCCTGTGACTTTGCTGAAAAGACATTATAGAGCAGAGGTTCCTTAACACCTAGTTCCTGGAATCAGGATCTAGTTCATTTAAGAGGTACATGAATAGTGGATAAAAGAATAACATTAAATCTCTGTGTTTAGTCAGTCTTAGCTTGAAACACAGTTGAGTTAATCAGATCTGAGGTGTGATATGCCTTGAAAAGTAAAAATCATGATTTATTTGAGAAGGAGGCAAGTAGAAAAGGCATATTTCCTCCTTAAGCATGTTGCAAATCTGCTTGCGAAGACACACACAGAGCTGCTGGAATTGTTGCCTCGTGTTTCCCAGAATGACATTTTCTGATTCTGTGCTCCAGTTTGCAAATGAAGTTTAATTCAGGATGCTGTTGATCAAATTAGAAGCAGTGAATGAACTGTATTGCTGCATGGAATGCCTTTTTATCTAAAAATGCACACATCTAAGGTCTGTACAAAGCCATTTATTGGTGTTTTAATACTGATAATTAGACACTGATAAGGCATTTTGGAAGATCCAGATTTTTATGGACTGTTGTTTAAATAAACTGACCTGCTGATTCCACTTTTCCAGTTAACTTTTTTTTTTATCATTTAAGTTGCATGATCATAAAAGCAAAAATATGCCGAAATTTAAAGGAAAGAAGAGTTTGTATCCAACAGAAAATAAAGAGGTTATTAAGTACCTGTGTGCATCAATGCCTATGTCCCTAATGTTTTTTGGGATTTTTTTCTTTTTCTATGTGTGTGCAGACTGAAGAAAATTAGAAGTTTTCAGTTTTGAGGCATTTGATGAACAAAAACAAAAAACAAAAAAACCCTGACTTTTTAGCATCTAGTCTGCTAACATAGCAAAGGGAAAATCGAGAGGAAACTCAATCAATCATTTTATTTAAAATAAACATCTAATTTTTCCTTCTTTCATGACAGGATAAAAATTATAATATAAAAAAATCCCAGTTTAAGGGTCATTGATGATAAATTGTAATATATATATTAAAGAGTTCAATCTACACCTGTTGTTTCAAGACTAGTGGTTTAAATCTAAACAGACCCAATCAATATTCTGCAAATTCATAGAGACCCCAAAATGAGGCCAAAATAAGAAAATCCTGACATCTCCTGACAATATGCGTTTACAGAAGCGATGCAACTTCACCGCCTCCACAGATGAGTCAGTGGGAGCATTATCTGCCAAACGCCGTTTCAAACTAAGATTGATTTGTTTGTCTTCTACATGTGTAAACATAACCCAGAGAGTAAAGCTGCACTGAAGATTACAGAAATCAAACCAGGAGATAAAAGATAAATGAGGTGGTTACCATGAGGGAATAGATGTAGATCAGAATCAGACTGGCAGTCATGACCAGGTTTGCAATGAGAGAGAAGGGAGCCAAGAACTTCAGGTTGGGGGTGAAAACCAGGAGGATGAAGAAGGGCAGGAAGAAGAGCATGTAGATGCGGGAGTCGAAACTGGGAACCAGAATATCCGTCTGGTTGGTGTGGTTCACCTGGCAGCTGAAGGTGGTGGCGTTTGCTGCTTCTACAACCTGGGAAAAAAAAACAAAAAAAAAAACAAAAATTGATTCAATGATTCAAATGAGTCAAAAAAAAGACATTTTATAGAAAGGTAAATCAGGAAATGTGTCAAAGTGTATAAAAAGAAAACCGGAAACTAATTGCCTGCACTATTCTCCCAAAGGAGGACAGAAAGAAAAAAATAAAGTTCAAAGAAAACTCTTTAAAAAGATCTCCACAAAGCCTGAAGAACTATTGATCATTAACACTTTGAAAAGTCACAAGACAGTCTGACTACTTGGAAGATGTCAAAAAAAACATAAGCTGCATTTTATATCTTTTACAGGAGACGTTACCTCACTTGGATGATTAACAGATGGATGCTACCCTCTAGTGGAGCGAAGATGCACTATAAGAACTGAACTTCAGATTTCTCCGTTAGGAACGTCCCTCCCTGATTATCAGACTGATGCATTTCCACTTGTTCCTAAAGAGTTATCTTACGGAAGGCAAACAAAATGACTAAGAATTGATTTGTAAAGGCTGTTAAAAAATTCCAGACAAACTCAAACAAAGAATCGATCTGTAGTGAAGAGTTCAGAAGTCAGATTTTCCTCAACCGAGTGTTAAACCCTCGAGACCAAAGATGCAATCTAAACATCTGAGCAGGACAATGAGCATGTATTAGGATGGTTTATGGTGTTTTCTACAAATAAAGACAATGTTTTCCCTTAAAGCTAAAGGGATAATTATCACATAAACAAGTGAGCGTGTGAGGATATTTGTAATCCATTTTATTTTATAAAGAAAAATCTAAACATTCTTTATAACTTGAAGTGGAATTCAACAAAATGAAGCTCAGGTTTTTCTGGTTTTTTCCACCTCATCCTGCTGTTAAGGCAAACCTAATACTGATACTGACCCAACTTGTATCTGTATAACCTTTGGATGGCAGTATCTCTATCCATATCCTTTCAAAACTGTGTAAACTTCCATTCTAACTAAAGGTGTGTTCGTGTGACCTGAGAGAACCTAAGGCTGAGAATCTGAGTAAAGAGATCCAGCTCTGTTTGCCTACATTTCTGCTGTTGTTAAACCCAATAATTTACACAGATTTTCAGAACTGAGATGGTTTTATATCAGCGGACAGGTTGACCTGAAATGTCACGCTGACAGGGCAAACGTTATCCTCAGATATTCTGAACCGGGACCAGCAGGAGATGCAGTTTGAATGTAAAAGCAGGTGTTTTAAGGTATGTTTGTGTGTGAGCGATCAGGACCTGCTTGACGTTGTCACTGAGGAAGACAAAGTAGACGCAGCAGAAGCCCATCTGGGTGATGATGAGGAACAAGTTCACCGTCCGACTGAGAAACAGGGACAGAGGAGGAGCACACACAGCCAGATGGGAAGAAAAGAGTTGTTACCAAGTTCAAACCTTTAACAACTTTAGATTATCTTTGTTGTTTGGCTTTTTCTCCAACTGCAAGAGCATCAAGTAATACAGCATCACCCCTCCCCCAGATGTTGCTGTGCACTGCAACTCAGCTGGCTGAAAGAACACTTCTGCACTGTTTCCTGACTTAGAAGGAAAATAGTTGCTTGGTAATATTTCCAGTTATCAAATACACTGATAGTCATTGTGTAGTTTCTACACAATGACTATCATTGTGTAGCTGCAGGTCACCAACCCAAGCTGCTGACCTGCAGCTTTGGTTGGTTTTAATCGTCTGCACAGTGGCTGGTTCTTATGTTTCCTGTGGAAATGCTCTCTGTTCTGTGATCCAATGAATCTGTTCATAGTTTTATATCATGGCTGGTTAGCGAGTCTGCTAACCAGCCAACTGCAGGCTCACTGCTGGAGCAGATAACCCAGCTAACTAACTAACCAGCCAATATCAGCTTGTTATACTTGCGCTACGCTAAAAAACCAGGATGCCAAAAACTACAATATTCTTTGCAAAAAAAGACTTTAAAACTACAAAAAAAAAAATAATAATTTAAAAATAAGATTTTGCTGAAGTCTATGGAAAAAAATCCAAATCAATAAACAGTGCAGATAACATTGTAATAATTCATGTAAAAAATAATAATTAAAAAAAGTAATACATATATACATATATATATATATATATATATATATATATATATATATATATATATCAACATACCTCAAAACTAACATGTTTTGTATACTTTGTTTCACTGGAAGTGGCAGTTTAAGAGGAGAGAAGCTATTAAGTTATTAAGTGTCTTTATTATTTATGCAAACTGTGTTTTATCATAAAATAAATTTAATTAAATATTGTTTACAATGTAGTAATTTTCACAATCTTTTTACCGACTTTAATATCTTTAATGTCAACATTTGCTGATAAGAAAGTAAATTTATTTTTGTATACGAGGAAAACCTGTCCTGGAATCTTCCTGGATAGGAGTGAAGATATCAACATATTTGCAGCTTAACATTTCTCTCACCTTCCCCATCGTGAACTCCTCCTCAGCCAGGACACATTTTCCATCCCGTACTGCATCACCTCTCCGTAGGTCATAGATGGCTGGTTCATCCTAGGAAAAAAAAAAAAAAAAAAAAAATGGTGAAGGAAAGTGAAAACCAAATGAAGAAAAATCTGCCCTCTCACAGGAAAGGATGAAACAATTAGCAACAAATGCACCCAGTGGTACAGCACAGCTTTAAAAGTCACCAAATGAAGGCTGGGAGGGAAACAAGTAAGAGATGAAAACCACTATGAAGATGAAGACCATATGCAGGTAGATATCTATCCATAGAAAGATGCAGTGTTTTGCAACTGATATGCGACCCTTCTATCTATATGAGAGGAAGTGATGAATCGGTACTAAAGAAAACAGAAGAGTCTAGTTTCCAAGAATCTGGTTGTTGCACGATTCTCACAGTGATAAGAAAGCATTTCCTGACTGTGGCCTTTTAAAGACAATCTTCATTCATGCTTCTGATCCGGTTAATCCTTCTTTAACCCAAGTGGGCGGGGCTGCAGGAGATCTTTGGGTGAACTCAGCAAAGGGCAGGACAAAGGGTGGACAGATGAGCACGAGCTGCAGCTTGCAAACATTTTATGTGATAAACGCCAAGTTCATGTCTGCAGTGGGGACACAACAACAACTGATTAACATACAGGAGCCTCATGGAGTTGATGGTTCAGCTTCAGGGACCGTTAAAAACACCAGCCGCACATTCCCAGCTTCTGATTGGTCGAGCTGATTACATTCAACGTATACATGATGTTTGGGATTTGCCTGGCAGCGTTGACGAAAGTGTGAGAGCACACACGACGAGGAGCTGCCAAAGGGCTCCTGATTACTGAGCAGAAAATAGAGACCTAGCGGAAAGTAATCCATCAGCCTGCAACAACAAGTCAAGTGGAGCTGGCAAAACACGCAATGAGCCAAACAAGTCTCCTGAACTGAAGGACTGACTTCAAAGACAGGAAATAAACTTTTAGGTTTCAGCTGCACTCACCAGAGGGGATTAAATAAGCCTGAATAAACACAATCTAAACAGAAAAAAGCTGCTCTCAGAGTTGAGGAGGGAACTTCATTTAAGCATTCTACACATTTAATTAATTGGAGTCACTTACGAGGTTAAAACGATTGCATTAAATCATGTCTGGCCTCCACCCTCCTGTGCAAAACATGGCACAAGCAAACATTTAATGTAACCCAAGGCTGAAATATAGTGTTTACTTACTTTGCACTGAGGTGGTGGGAACATTTCACCAGGAGCTTCATGCAGTGGACTGCGATGATTCCCATAACCAGCAGACTGACTGGTCCAAGCTGCAGACAAGAAGACAGGGAGATGCAATCAAGAACGAGATAAATAACAACAAGAATAACAAGTATTATTATTATTATTATTATTATTATTAGACAAATACTAATTCACCTAACAGTCATGTTTTTGGACCTGGAGAGAACCCAACAATGCACAGGGAGAACATGCAAACTCGATGCAAAAAGAATCCAGGCTAAGATTCGAGCCAAGGACCTTCTTGCTGCAAGGTAACAGTGCTACTCATAGCCCTAAACTTAAAAACAGCTTTAAATGTATAAACCTAAAAATGAAATAAAGGTTAAGCAAACCCCACATGTAAACCATTCAGTGTTTGAAAAACTCATATTCTCAAGATGCAGAGACAGGAATTTAACCGGCGTGAAGTCTGGAGCGCTGAAATGCGATCAGTTCTGCATAACTTCCTCTCACTTTCAGAACATGAGAACTTTAGGTGCGCTTTATTTTAACAAGGGCGCCACCTACAGGCAACGTTGAGCTCAAAGGCACACGAATGAGATGATTCAAGGTCAATGTGTTCTGGGAACTTAACCTGACTGTTCTCATTAAGAAACTTAGTTTAGCGTAATACGTGACTGAACAAGTTTGAATTGTTCTACTTTTTTTTTTTTTAAACCATTTATGGTAGGAAAAAAGAAAAGGAGCTGCAATATTTCCCCTGGTAGGCAGAGATGTGTAACAGGTATTCTTTTCCTCTCACTTTACACTTATCTATAAACACAGGACAGCACAGGCGTGTTTGCGCGTTGTGTCTCCATGTCCAGTTCTGCATGTACGCTTTGTGAGCGCATGCAAGTCCAGATCTTACATTACAGGCAGCAAACAGGAGCAGATAATAAAAAAAAAGAGCTCTGAGGCAATGAATAAAATCATACAGTGGGAGATTACCCATAATAAAATAGAGTTTATGTAAACACAGAAAACAGGAAAGTACAGCATTGTGACTACTGACAGGTGAAGTGAATAAGATTCATCTCTTGTTCCTGTTAGAGAGCAGGAACATTTTGTCCTGAGAGTTAAAATGTTTCAAGCAGAAAAAAGTGGGCAAGCATAAGGATTTAAGTGAGTTTCATTGCTTTGCTCCTTGCCACAAAGCAGAAATGATCCAGGAGTGGTTTGAGAAGTACAACTATGAGTTTAAAATTGTTGACTCTGACTTTCCTAACGTTTAGAACACCATACAAATAGATTTCTCTTTACTTGTTGCACAAACCGCATTTCTTATTACTTTGACCACAATCTCTCATTTTAATGCAACTTGTAGACGTTTTACTGTGACACCAGGCGCCACTCCTGTCTCTGTCTTTCATCCAGCTGTGAAAGGGATGTAAGCAGAATGTAATTTTCAAAGGCCAGACCTCTGGCTTTACCTGGAACAACTGGATAATAACATCATTGTGCTTACCACCAGTCCGGCGTTCTTCACAGCCAGAGGCAGCCCCAGCAGACCGGTACCGATGTTCCCTTTCAGAAGGTGAATCAGAGTCTGACAGAAACTGAAAAATGAGGGGGGAAAAAAACAAGGTTGAGAAGCTGTTCATAATGACGGTTCTTAGTGAGCATCCAGTTTGAATTTATTTCACTCACGAGGTTCCCGTCCTCCCACCGATCCGCTCATAGTTCCGCTGGGGTCTGGAGGGTCCAGGTGGAGACGGACACAGAGCGTCCAGTTCTGATGGGTTTTGGTCGGAGAAGAGAGAACCTGACACGGAGGAAAAGAAGTGAAGAGAAAGGCCTTTTCAGGAAATATCCTAAACTTCAGTACTCTTCCTGCAATCGGCGCTCTAGACAATATATGCAAATAAATATAGGGGTGTAAAGTTGACAAACATTTCAGTAGGTAAAGTCAACAGCACATAATGCTATTATATTTCATTACAAAATTACTTCCTTTTGTATATAAACCACACAGTTTCTGCTGAATGTGTGCAGCAGAAAAATAAAGTCTATGTTAACAGCTCAGCAAAATTTAAAGTACCATTTTTTTTTCTTGAAAACAGGTTATGAACAGAGACTTTTACAACGTGTCTCTCAGTTTACACAGCATTATGTTCAGCTGACAACAATCATACATGACAACAGGAAATGTGGTGAAATCAGGCACCAAAAGGTGATAAAATTCAGATACATTAGCCCTGGTACGCTGCAATTACCTGATGCAAAACAACCAACTTTGGAAAAATGAAGCCCGTTATACTAACCAAGCCACCCGATGCATACATGTTTGATACCAGCCAGGCATGCATTACATGACCCAACTTCTTTTATTTAAAGAGGAAAGGCAATAATTATTAATTATAGCTCACCTGCTGTAGGTTTAAAAAAATGGCTTGGCCTCTTTTAGTTTCCACAACATGACAGTCCGAAAATATTTTCACTTGCAAAAAAAACCCAAACAGCTGAATTTGTCTTTGCTGTAAGCAAGGAATAAATTGAGCCTCGGTTCAGCCAGCCGACTGGATGTGGCCGGCAACAGGTGGGGTAGAGGCAGCGCAACGTTACACAACTATTTCATGAACATCACAAAGCAAAGACATTTAAAAGCCTCGATATCGGTTTAGACTTAAAAGCAGGATCCATCAGGGAATTTCAGGAACATAACAGAAACTCAACCAGAATGGTTTGAGTCGAAACTTCACTAAAACATCTTTTTTTTTTTTTAAAGCAGAACAGAATGAGAACCACTACAATTTGCCTTGTAAAATGATATACATGATGAACTTTTTCACTTCAGGTTTGCTTCATTTAAATGTTTTCTGTATTTTTAAGCACTTTTTCACTCTAAAATCACTGTCATTACTGAGTGCGTAGCATCTCATTCACTTTCATAGGAAAGTAAATAACAGAACAGGTCAGAATATTCCATCCACTCATCATGGGAATGAAAGTCATTAGTTTTGGCCTGTTTTTTGCTGCTCTTTTTTTATAATTAAATGATAACATAAACCAACCAGTTTTAGTGATTGCTAAAAACAGAAATTGTATGCAGAAATCTAAATTTATCATGGTTTCCACACACCCCCTACTAAACTGCACTTCAACCACTTCATCCTTCTAGCTGGATATTTGACCACTTCTCCCAACATTCATGCAACCAGACATTCATGTTACTGATGGGGAGTGTGTAAACTTATGCACACAACTGCATCGATCTTGAACAGAAATATTCTCCAAGTTTTTTCACATCTTCAAATCCAACAGGAAGTTGGCACCAACTTCCTGTTTTCCTGCATGAGGAGGTTCACCATCACCATGGACACCACTTTCATATTAGGAGTCATGTGACAAGACAAACCTATTTACGGGAAATAATCCATGCCATTTAGGTTTTACAAGACATCTTATGCACATTTCAATTCAAAACGGCTGTTGGAAGATACTTTCAGGTGCTGAACAAGCAGAGGGAAGGAAATGTCACACAGACACTCATTCTTCTGGACGTTTATCACCTCATTTGTTTGATATCAAGTGTGGACTGAGCTCAGTGACCATAAAAATAGATAAACTGAAACCTCATGACTTCATCAGAAACCAGTTTAATGCAGAGATTCCAGTCTTTCTGGGGGGCAGCTGACTCTAATAAACAAGAAACAGAAGGCTTTTTATTTGGTCGTGCTGAAAAGGAACAAAGACAAGAAGCCGTGCAGCTACAGGCTGCTACATGCCTGCTGATATGTGCTCTGTAAAAGCACCAAACGGGTCACTGTTGCAGCCTCTAAACTCCAGAAAATCAGCAGAGTTCATTGGAGTTACACCACAAGAAAGAATGTGTTCTCACAATGTGAAAAAACAGACTTTAAAACAAAAGAGAGGTCCACCCTCAACACATCCAGCCAGTCAGAAACCCGTTCATTAAGGCATCAACGATGATACTCGTGTTGACGTCCTAATGCTGAACCAGAAACCTTGCTTCCCATACTCCCTGTGAGAAACTTTGTGATAACCCAAAAAGACTCTGTCTCGTTAGATCGGATCACACTGAACGGACACTGAACATGTCTGCTTGCTGTTCTCATTCTTGCGAGAAATAAAGTGCTGTTTGAGTGAAAATCTTATCTCTGCTTGGTAACTAAGAGTGACAATTCATTAGCGGAAACTCCTTTTTTCCTCATTTTAAAATTTCCATTATCAAGTGGTCATTTCAGGCGCTTTTTGACCTTAGTTTCTGATATAAATGATCTTAATGAAGATATTCTAATTTATTTAGATGCACATGTAATAATGTAGAAGATATATTATTGTGACCTGCTGCCACTGAAGACACAAGCCGGCCAGGTCATCAGACTGATTTCATAAATGAAGCGAAAGCCGCTTTGGTGATGCAGTGGGATTACATGTAATCTGTCTGCGACCATGCACCAAGTTCATTCTGTCTCATATCACGGCAACAAGGAGAATATTTTACCTCCCACTTTTCATGACATTGATCAAATATCACAGAAGCCGTTTCCTACCGTCAGTTCTGCCGTCCACGTCGCTGGATGCCATCATGGTGGGTCGGGTGGAGCTCGCGGGTGGCTGGGTGTTGTTTCTCCCAGCCTCACGGATCCTGATGCAGCAAAAGCAGACAGCTGGGCAGTGACGGCTTCCAACTGTGAAAACATGCCAATAAATGTGCTGTTAGATGCAGCAACTCTCAGAAAACATGAAGAAGTTCCAGCACAGAGGACGACTGTGTAAAACGTTGCAGTAACAAGTGCTGCTTAGATTCATTTGGGATGCAAAAACAGTGGAAGGAATTAGAAAATATGTCCCAGTTTTCAAAAGTCTGAAATTAGGTATGTCCAAGTTTGACATTCTTTATTATAAAGTAAAACAACTGCTTAATAAAGTTGCTGACAATTTGTTGACTTCTTCATATCAGAACAAACAGCAGTGTGCAGTTTAGTTAGCTGATCTAAAGTATATCAGGGCCGCATAACTCGCCATGTAAACAGAACAGAATGGACCTCACAGGATGCTGAGATCAGCACTGACCCGACCATGACAGCCATTGCTGTATATCCAAATGTCTCTGTGGTAAAAGACTTGTTGATTGAACAGAATGTGTTTGGAACATGACAGTATATGCCTGTAACCAGAACTTGGTTATAAAAACTATACTATAAACTATAACCTTGTACATTTTCCTACAGAGGAGAGAAAAAAAAAACAAACAAAAAAAACAGTGAAATGTGATGTGATTTGTTTTTCTGCAGCAATGATCTCGGTAAACATGACACAAAATGACAAAATAGCACTTTAAATATTCTACTGTACTGAAGATCTGTGTTGTTATAAAAGGGATAAATTTTAATTAGCTTTCACCTGCAGATAAAAATACAGCGACCTGCACTTTTCCAGGTATCAAGGAATAATCAAAAGATAATTATTCTGAGTTTTAATAGGTTTTATAGATAACTTTTTTTTTTTTTTTTTTTTTTTTTTTTTTTTTTTTTTTGGAACAGAAACAAAGCTTGCACCTGTTCATGCAGGTCTAATATTTATTAAATTCTCACCCAGATAGCAAAGAAAAATGCCCTCTGACCAAGCACTTATTACATTGAACTTTGTCTGATCCACTGAAATACAGAGCAAATCTCTAAGGGCCTCTCCCATCTTTAAACCTCCTCCAGTCAACGTCTGACGGTCATTATCAGGGAGCTTCCAGGCCAAATAAACCCAGATGTTATGCAAGACCAGCACAATGGCTGGAAATTCAAACAGATCCTGTTTGGCATCTGCCGTGTAATCAAACAGGACTTTGTTTGATGATAATGCTGTGCACCTGTCTGTTCAAAGCTGCAAAGAAAAGGTAAACGTTAAAATGTTTAGGAAACAACCTGTTTGCATTTTTAATGAGCAGAACTGTTAAGAAATTACGAACAAACAGGAATATTTACACCACAACTTCCTCTGCAACAAAGCAGCTTAACATTGTCATGTTACATTGTCCTGTCAAGACTCAGCATTATCAGACTGAGAGGCTGATGGTTCACAACTAAGTCAGGTATTCTAAATGGAAAATGATACAGATTCTCAGGTGGAAAAATGAAGTGGAACTTTGGCTCAGAGCAGCAGCGCTTCATTGAGAATGCAGCTACAAAGAGTGCCTCTCACTGGGCTAAAGTATAACGCAGGAGTCCCCAAATCTAGTCCTGGAGAGCTACTATACTGTAACTTTCAGATGCATCTTTTCTCCAATACACAAAATTAAAAGAATGGCTTGTTAAAAGGTTCTCTGCAGAGCTGAAGGACATGCTGATGAGGGAATTCAGCCATTTGATCCAGTGGTGCTGGAAAAGGGATTCATCTAAAGTTGCAGGACAGAAGCTCTCGAGGACTGGAGATCGGACCTGGTGGGACAACTGTATGTGCAAACCAAAATGCACAAGCAAAATCCAACGTAAAAAAAAAAAAAAAAAAAAAAAGTTATAAATCCCAGGGAGATGGAAATGTAGCGTTAAAACCAGTTTGATTTTAATGACTTTATTGGTTTTAAAAGATTCCATAACCCAGGTTACTGGGTAAGAGATCATTATTGAACGATTAAACAAATCTATTTCTTATCTTCTCTCCATGTGGGTTTTTCTCTTTAGAGCAGCAAATAGGTATACCAAGGTTTTAAAAAGTAGCCGTTCCAACAATGAATGTTCCATCTCATTGTCCATATTCTTGAAATTCCTGTCACTGAGATGCTAAAGAGAGTGCTAGAGTCACCAAAGATTTCTCTGGCTACCTGAAGTATACCTGCCCCTCCCCCACCTATTGCTGTACAGTACTGGTCTGCTGCCTGAAAGAAGGATATACACATTCACCTTGTTTACAAAAACTAAAAATGATAAAAGCTTGTATATTTTTCTGATTGCAAATAAAACAGTGATGACGTAGTGGCAGCATCATGCTGTGTGGAGGCCATGTTTCAAAAACTGCAGTTGGGAAGCTAAAGGCAATATGTTCGGTAGCAGACTGCTTATTCTACATTTATGCTTAGTATGAAAAGCAAAACAACTAAATGATATAGATGACGTTATTAAAAATTAATCAATATTTTGATATTTTAGAAGTAGGAATAATTGACTATTTTGTTGTTGTCTTTTAAAATAACAGTAATAATATCATGTTGAACATTTTGAGTTATACATATTTATTTATTCCATAATACAATGGTATTTTTATTTAAGAACAACTTACTTTCAGAAACTCATACCAGCCAATGACTAGCTGCGACTAAAACATGTTTTAAGCTCTTGTAATTTACAACTCTGTTCAGCGAATTATCCCAACTAAGAGCCTGAGTCTGCAGTAATTCATCTTCAAGATAGACAGAAGAGCTTCTGATAGGTTTGGTGACGACTCATGAAGTTAATGGAAAAATACAAGCAAGTACCTTGCGCTAGTGAATGCGTGCATTAATCAAGGGCAACAAGGGTGAAAACAGCGACCTTTGCTATCAAACGTCCTAAAATAAAAACAGAAAGCGTATCCAAACCTTGATATTAGCAGGTGATACGCTGAGCCAGAAAACTCCCTGTCAAACCAGGGTGCGACCAAACCAAAGCAACTTTATCCAACTGGAAGACTTCATTTATAGTTGGAAACATTGTCTCCTTTCATAAGAGCATGCAGGCATACATGCTGCAGACTGAGCAGATTAACAAGGTAATCCTATCAATATTGCCGGGTAATCTTTGGCCCGGATGACGTGCCGGTTGTCAAAGCAGACATGAAGCTAATAACCGGGAAAACGATCAGATGCATCATGTTTTGGGTCAACGAGCTTCCCCGGGCTAAAGGTACCGGGATAATAAAAAGCTAAGAAGTCTCCAGGGTGGGATGTACAGCTACATGTAAAATAATCGGAATCACCAGCTTTAGATGCTATATGTTAACAAAACGTCAAGAAGACAGGGTAAACAGGGACTAAATTGGTGTGCCGCATCCGGATCGAGTTAGCTAATCTTAGCAGAAGGATTCGATGCCATCTTTGTGTTCGTAAACAGCAGCTCGGGTCATCATAACACACCAGCCTACCTCAGTGAGATACCCAGGCCTCCGTCCCTCTGCTTCCCCGCTTCAGCCTTTATCTGGATGACCTGACCGCAGGAGCTCCTACGCTGGTCTCACTGTCATATCAGGTTGAAATAAAGCGCTGGCTGAGGTGCTGCAACACAGATAGGAAGCTAAATCTGAGTCGGTTCAGTTGCTTCCACCCCGTAGTCAGCCGGCGGTGAGGTCACATGACATCAGCCCAGGCAGACTCAACTACGTTCGACGTTCTATTGACGGAACAAACCTTCCCGTCAAAACCATGGACATAATAAATATTTCTTTATTATGTTTAAAAAAAGGACAATTACCGTGTTTTATCCCTAATGCCTGTGAGGGAAACGAAAACTCGTCCTGTAATGTTAGCAAATTTAGCATAACTAACTAAATAAACAAGTTACAGGGTTTGTACTGCGCTCTTACGTTTCAGAGAGAGCGTGAGTTTAATTTTTTTATTTTTTGATGTTGTTGTTTTTGTTTTTGATTTTTGTAAAGGTGTAAGATTTTGATCCTTAAAAAGACTAAATACCTCTAGCTCTTTGAAAATGTAAATATGCAAGAAGTTCCTGGCTTTTGACCAAGGACTGAAATAAATAAATAAATAAATAAATAAATAAATAGCTAAATAAATGGCTAAATAATAATAATAATAATAATAATAATAATAATAATAATAATAATAATAATAATAATAATAATAATGCCTGCCACATAATGAAGCTTTTATTTTGAAAACCAACAGCGCTTAGGGTGGTCAGTGAGATTTTTTCGGGCGATCCATTAACCCAGAAAGCCTGGAAGAGATGGATGTTTAAGACCCTGATACAAATTTTTATGCTTTTGGTCAGAAAAGAAAACTTGGACAAATATGTTTTTGTTCTTTTTTTTGGGGGGGGGGGACGTGGGGGTAGCGTTAACATAGGAGGATTTCCGTCAGGTTTTTCAGAATAAAATGAAAACGTGGCAAACCGGAAGTGTGTACCTTTTCTTCACATTTTTTTATTTAATTTTACATGTTTCCTTGAACCTCATATGCCAACATATAGGATGCTAACATACATTGAAAGTTTTTATGAACAAACCAAACTCTTTCACAGTACATTATCTTTTATTGTTGTAGACTCTTTCGATAGCGGATATCCTTTTTTGCTGCCATTCTTAGCTTGAAAGTGGTCTGTCTAGCGGGTGGTATACATTTTTTTTCGGTTTATGTGGACTTTGGCGACATTTCCAAGTTGATTAAAGACACAAATCCAGAGTTGGTCAGATCGCTAAGCGCGACACTTCACTGACAACATGACTGTGAGTTTCTGACTGAGTGATTTCAGCTTGCTTCTTGGACGTGTTTTAGCTTTAGTACGGCAAACGCCAGTGCTTTTAGGTTAGCCTTCAACAAACATAGACTCCAAACTTCTTTCAGCTGGATCGTTTATTAGTCAGAGGTTATGTAACAACCGTTTTATTGAAAATAATAAGTCAGATCGTTTAGCATAAATTATGTTTAAGAATCTTCTTCATCAGAACAGATGACTTCTGGGTTGTAGGTAGGGTAGGTTCTACGGTATGGGAAGTCAGAATTTTGTTTTCAGTATTTTCCTGTTTGGGTCAGTATACAAAAAGTACACTGAGACTGGAAAACATTTGTATCTCCAGGCTTCATTCCGTTTTGCATTGCCTACTTGAGAAATTTCAGATTTTCCCCTAATCAAATCATTTTTACGCTTCTTTTATTTGTGCATAAGATGCGCATACTTGCCACAATGTTAACTTTTTTTTTTTCATGTACCACATCAGGCCTTCAGTTCATAATTTTAGGCAATTCTGTCTGTTTTTAGAATTGCCTGAAGAATCACAAATGTACAGGAGCTTCTCAACAAAGTGAAACAATATCAGAGTCAATATATTCCAGAAATTCAATTTTAAAAAGTAAAACTCGTGTTTCATAGATCCATTGCATAACGAGTGATGTATCTCAAACATTTATTTCTATGAATTATATTTATAGTTATTAGCTTATGACATCTTCAAATTTTATTCAAGGGGTTACCCAGGATATAGGATTCAGCTTCCACATTCTCCTCTAGCAGTCTAAAAGATTTATTTTATTGTTGTGAAAATAAATATAGAAATATTTTAACAAGTACAAGTCCCATATTATGCTCTATTAATAAAAAGACACATGTGATTCCAAGATCTGAATCCCAAAACTACAGCTCAAGAAGTAGCAGTCCTATAACAGAGCAATCTGACAAGATTGCATAAATAGTTATAGTTGTGTGCTTAAGACAAGCAAAACAAGACAAAGAGGTCAGACACTGCATTATTAAATTTAAAAGAAATTTCCTTAATCTTTTGATGAAAAATTGTTACATTCCAATCATCTTAGTTTTTGTTGTGTTTTGTTTTGTTTTTTTTTTTTTTTGTTTTGTTTTTTTTCCTCCCCTCAGGGTTTGTTATAGTAATTTTCTATTCGTCCTTCTGAATTTCCAAATTTACGGCAAAATGAATTCTCTGTCTGTCGCAGAAGCACGAGTTTGAGGTGGCGATGACCTGTGAAGGATGCTCTGGAGCAGTCACGAGAATCCTCAACAAGCTTGGAGGTAAGACCGACACATCCCTGTTGTCTTCTGTTTCGCCTACAGTTCTGGTTTCACTGATTTGGTTTTTGGCACTCACCCACTGCACATAAAGCACACCTTCACAAATGACTGTATCCATGTTCGAAATGTTGTGTATGAAGTTTTTGTCTTACAGGAGATGAAAAGAGAAATAAACCACAGATATCTTAAAAAGAGCTAAAACTGGTCACAATAAAAGAAGAAAAAAATGAAGACATTATGTCTGAACAGGGAACAGAGAGGAAAGTGTAAGGTGTTTGCAGTTGCATGTAAAAGTTTTTGCCCCACTAATAGAGTTCTTAAAATTTTGCTTTTTTGTCACAGTCAAGTGTTTTAGATCTAAAAAAATATTTTAAAATTACACAAACATAACTCAAGTAAAAGCAAAAACCTGTTTTTAAATCCTGATTTTGTTTTTTTTATTTACTCAGGGGAAATCTATCCAAAACACCCTGGTCATGTGTGAAAATATAATTGACCTCCTTTTTGCCCAGTTTTATTAGTTCAGCTTCATGTGCCACTTCCAGGCCTAATCACTGCCAAGCCTTTAGAATCACCTAAAGAGAACTTGTCTGACAACATTAAGTAGGCTAAAAGGTCTCTAAATGCAATGTATTCTGCAAAGATCTCTACATGCAATGCATCACCCTACAAATCAAAATAAACTGAAAGGCAGATGAGGGGAAAAAAGTAACTCAGATCTAGCTGGGTGAGAAGGGTTGCAAAACCATTTCTAAGGCTTTGGGACTCCAGTGAACCACAGCGAGAGCCATTATCCTCAAGACGAAACCATAGAACAGCGGTGAACCTTCTCAGGAGGGATGGGCCTACCAAAATGACTCCAAAAGTGAATCAGCGACTCATCCAGGAGGTCACAAAATATTCCAGAACAACATCTAAACCGTTGCAGGTCTCACTTGTCTCAGTTAATATTAGTGGTTATGATTCTACAATAAGAAAGAAAAAAAAAACTGGGCAAAAATGGTGTCTGTGAGGGAGTTTCAAAGCCAAAACCACTACTGATCAAAAAGAGCAAAAAGGCCCATCTCACATTTGCAAAAAAGAAGAAACAGGCTTTGATTATGCCCAAAGCTTTCTGTGTGCTGACAAGACAATCTTCATTTCAGAAAAAGAGCATCATACTGACAGTCAAACATAGTGATGGTAGTGTAACGCTCTGGGACTACTTTGCTGTTTCAGGACTAGAGCAACTTTCCATGATTGGTGGACACATGGATTCTGCTCTCCGACCATTAGTTTGTCTCCTTACTGGGGTTATGCAAGACGACAGTCATCCTAAATACTCTAGATCCCACCCTGTGAATAGATTAAAGACAGAGTGGTTTTGAAGTGGCCAAGTCAAAGTCTGGACTTAAATCAGAATGAAATGTTGTGGCATTGACCCTAAACAAGCCATTCATGTTTGAAAACTCTCCAATTAAAAATGATTCTGGACCAAAATTCCTCTACAGCGCTGTAAACAACTAACTAAAAGTTAATAGTGGCTGTTGTTGCTGCCAATTTATGCGAAAACAATCACTTATTTTATGTAACATATTTTATTTAATTTTCCTTTTTATTTTGTGGAAATCAGTTTTCACTTTGACATTAAAATTGATCCTTTTTTTGTCATAAAAGCCTAATTTTGTTGACTATGATTGATATGTAAAAATAACAGGGTAAAACATCCAAGGTTGTATATCCAATACTTTTTAAAACAGAATATAGAAATACCCTCTATTGTTCCACATTGGGGGAATTCAGGTGTAACAGCAGCAAAGTAAGTTTTATAAGCACTGTATGTCAAGATACAAATTTATATTTAGGTTTTATGACAACTTACAGTTCTGTGTAAACAAGTCCCAATTTGAGGATGTAATTCATATCTATGCAAATGGGTCCTTAACGTTGCATCTCGTGCCAGAGACGGATCAGGAAATGCTTAACGGCAGCTTCCGTCACAGCCACCCGTGACTTCTTTGCTCCGAGTGTTGACTCGGCCAGCCGGTCAGCTGATGCTGAACAGCTTTTTTTTTTGTTTCACTTTTATTTGACCTGGTCAATAAATTGTTTAGTAGCCAAATTTCACTTCCCCTTTTCTGACTGAGCTGTGACTTTTCAACAAGATCAAGAAAATTTATTGTTCAGATTCACAGTCAGGTCCAAGAGGGCGGAAAAATCTTTCATTCACGGTCGAAAAAGCAGCAGATATAAAGACGTGATTCTGTCTGTTTCCAGTCTTATGAGCGATCGGTGTTTCCGGTTCTGTTTTCTTCTCTCAGACGTGAAGTTTGAGATCGACCTGCCCAGGAAACTGGTTTGGATCGAGTCCAACAAGGATGTGGATGTTCTCATGGAGACGCTGAAGAAATGTGGAAAGGAAGTCAAGTACAACGGCCCTAAATGAAGGAGTCCGCTTCATGTGTTTAACAGGTGACATGGTGCTGATAGCAGAGTAAAGTCCATGTTCAACTCATATGTTTATGTTAATGATTACTGTAATAACCTTTAGCTTTTATTGGTGTATTTATGCGTTAAGAAATAGTCTGCAAAAATTCTGCACATATTTGATGTTTCTGCAACTGTTCAACTCTGAGATTTCCAAAAGACAACAAAATTTCCAAATCCAGATTGTTCCATAACTGACAAAGGCTGGCATTTATTCCTCTTGCACAATTTCAAGTTAATAGAAAAAAAAAAAAAATGCTGTGATCGGCACCCTGCGCCAATACTTAGGACAAGACATTCCTGTTTTATTGTTAAAATTGATTGAATGGTTTCATCAAATCAAACTGTCTAGTCGGAGGAGACATGATTTTAGCCTTTGAAATCATACATTGTTTCTATGTGCACAAGCTATGATTACCCAGCCAAGCACATTTTAAACTGTGTTCATTACTTATAAGTTAAGATGTGTTTGCACATATTGTTAATCACTGAATTTACGTTTTCTTTTAGGAAATCCTGCTGCTGTAAAGTGAAGAATTAAGCTAGACTTGAAGCCAATTACTAGGAGTCCCCAAAAGGTGCCGCGCCTCATCTACTCATGTGCTTGAAAACTCTCTCAGATTGAGCCCCTCGTTTCAAGCGAAAAGCTGACAAATAACTTGGTGATGTTATCATGGATTTACTTTTGGAAAAAATAAAAACTTCTCATTTCTGTCTGAGATTAATAGACTATAGGATGTTTCCATGGTGGTATAAAATTTAGCATCATTTACAAAAGTTCCTGTTTCTGAAATCCAATTTGCTATGATTTGTGCTTTGCACTTAAATTTAAAAACCAGAGTGGGACATACGCCCCCTGCAGTTTGGAGCACTTTCAGGTGGAGCTAAAAGAATGTCTGTTATTGTCTGTAGGAATCGTCCCCTTAAACCTGCAAAATGCTCCTGTTGGTCTTCCTGTAGAGCAGTTTCAGAACATTCCCTGTATCCGTTTTAAATGAAATGAACTATTGCTCCTTTTGCTTTTACAGTGACTTAGTATTATTGACAACAAATCTCATCCGACAAAGTTTCATGGATAGTGTGTAAAGGTATGATTTGGGGTGGAAAGCTTGTCATCTTTTTACGTTTTAGGGAAGGTAGTTTCTTCTTTATTACACTAAAAAACATCAAATATATAATCATAATCATGTAGATTTCATTGACAGGCATTTGTGTAAAATTTTTTTTTTTTTTTTTTTTTTTTTTTTTTTTTTTTTTTTTTTTTTTTTTTTTTTTTTTTTTTTTTTTTTTTTGGAGTTTGCTCTGGGTTTTGTTTTGGTACCACCTTCTCCTGCCACAATTTTCATTCTCGGAATGTCTTATCCACACACAATGGAAATAAAATCAACTATGTGTCAAACCTGTCCCTGTTTTTTGATTAGATCTATGCTATGCTTTCTTTGAGTGAAAACAGTTTTCTCATACTTTTTCAGCACAGACATGTTGCCATTTATATACAGTTTGTCTTAATTTTACTGGGTTTTTTTTCATTATGTGTGTATTGAACTATACTTCTACTTATGTGGCAGGTTTCCTACTGTAATGTTGGAAAAGACAGGAGTCTAAAATGAGCAATAAAACTACAAATTTGACCCACTTTTTTTCTATTTCATTGAAAGTGAGGGAAGATTTCAGTCCATCTAATGTGACAGAAATATTTTTATTCACACTGTAGTATGTGGTAAAGACTGTTGAGAAATAAGGCTTAATGTTAGCCACTGTTTTTAGCTACAATGTGAGAACAAAAAAGAGGAAATAGATAAATCCACGATACAGATAAAGGTCAGAGGTGACTAAACTCTCATATAAGGCTTTGAATCAGTTATTCATCTCAATTTACATTTGTTGACTGCTGGAGATAGGCATTATGGATAGATGGTCATATTCCATATGAGCTGAGCTTGATGAACCTCTGCTGTCTCGTTCACCTTCAAGAGAGATTTATCAAGTTAAGGTTATCGGTGTTCATCTACACTTCAACCACCAGGAGGCGCTGTGGGACAAAGATGCTTCAAGTGTGGGAAACGTTTTAATAAGTGTCTCACATTTAAAATGAGTTTCTTTGAAGTGCACAGAGATCGGTTGCAGAGGGAAAATAAAAGTTTATTTTAAGCAAGTGTTCTCTATAAAGCAGTCCAGTGTTTGGACACATTTCTAAAACATGTCCGAGATAGAATCATGTTAAAAATGCCATCATCTGCAATTCCTCCAAGCTAAGCTGCATTATTTAAACACCTACCTGTAAGCTCAAGGCGATATATAGCACATTAATATGGAGGTGTTTATATGCGGAACATACAATAGCTTAAAAAATTAAAATTTTAAGACAGAGCATGGCTTAGATCACAAATATAGCAACTTATGGATCACAGAGAAGAACTTTTAACAGTTCCTTTTTCTGTGGGAGCTGCTCAAAAGAAATTTATAATATGGAAGATCTAACCATGATGTTCCATAAACAGGATTACTGGGACAATCAAACGTAGATCCAGCCCTTCTTCTGTTACATCTAAGTGAATTGTGGCCATAAAAGACAACATTGGCACTAATAAAGGATTCCGCTGAAGAATAAAAGTCGAAAGAAAGTGCAGTGGCATGGCTCTGCTGTTTAAAGGTGACCATGTTGTCTGCACAGACGGTCGCTGAAAAGAACAAATTAGAAGGTGTAACCTTTTTTTTTTGTTGTTGTAAATGTGTGCACCTGACAGAGGCAGATGTTGAAGGCAGACAAGGGAGCCTCCCCTTCCTTTTCTTTGTTACTGTTTTTAACCATTTCATTATGGAAGACCAAATGTTGCTTATCTATATCAGAGGTGTATGTAATAGGTTTTCATTTGTGACATCTAAAATATAAAGTCTCAATAAAATACATTGAAGTTTCTGGATATAATGTGACAAAGTGGACAGATGTGTTGTGGAGTTTTTTTGTTTGTTTTTTTTTTTTTTTTTGGTCCTGCTTGTTCTTTTACTTGCAGGTATTTTTTTTTTCTCTGCAGAATAACCTGATGACATACTACAGCCACTGTAAAATTGTATGAAATATGAACTATGATGATTTGAACAGACCATCCACTGTTTACAGTCAATACAAAATGCTTCTCTGACTTATGACGTCGACATATACATAATCCCAGATAATTGATGCTTACTCAGCCTTTGTGGAAATGTGGTGGACATGTTGAGTCCTTTGTAGAGGCTACAGAGGATGAAGAGTTCCTGGCTGGCCTCAGTCTGAACCAACCACTGAGGAGAACAGAGCTTCATTGTGTACAGCACAAAGTCCACAGATAATAAGGTTGTCAGCACGTCACTGGGTTCCTCTTCTTACTCTCCTGCGCACACCAATGTGGTGTCATTGTAATGCCTCTGATAGTTTCTGAATTCCCTTTAGCTACAGGAAGAAGATGTACTTTCAGTTTAAATGTAATGAAGTTCATTACACAAGTTTGCAGGTTTTAATTGTTTAAACGAAAATCAAAGAGTTTTTAAAAAAAGATGTTTTGAGCACAAAAATGGCTTCAACCGTTGATTCCCTTATGATTGCATGTTTGCTATAATTACTAACACTTTGCCTTGTTGGGTCTTTATGAACAAGTATGCAACAAAGATTGCAGTCAAGTTCTCCAGAGTTCTGCTAATGACCTCATTATTTGACTCAGGTGTGCTGAAGACATAGACACATTTTAAAGTTGAAGGACACTGACCCTCGAGGCCTGGATTTGAAGACCCCTAAACCTTTCTGGTGTTGCTCTGACTGTATGTTTAGAGTCATCATCCTGCTGGACGGTGAACCTTGGGCCCAGTCTTAAGTCTTTAGGAGCCTCTAATAGGTTTTCTTCCAGGATCTCCCTGTTTCAGCTATTTATCATCCCATCAACTTTGACCTGTTTCCTGATTACTCCTGAAGAAAACCTTCCCACAGCACAAAGCTGCCACCACCTTGTTTTACCATGGGAATCGTGTTTTTAGGGCGCTAAAAACACCATCCCCATTTTCTTGCCCTATATGCCTTGTGGCAACTTCCAAATGGTTCCTATAGTTCTCTTTTTGCCAACCTTCCATAAAGACCAGTTTTTTTGGAGTGCACCATTGACGGTTGTCCTGCAATCTGCAACTAGTTAATGCTGTCCTTGTTTTGGTATAGGCTCTCTTTCAGTTTCCAAATACAGGACTGTGCTCTGTGAAATGTTCAAAGCTTGGGATATTGTTTCATAACTTAACCCTGCATTAAACTTCTCCATAACTTTTTATACCTGACCTGTCTGCTGGGTTCCTTGGTCTTCATGATACTGTTTGTCACCTAATGTTCTTTCATTAATATCATAACATGATATATGACTGTATGTGTCTCAGGGGTTAAGAAAAGGTGGCTCAGGGTGCAGTTAAAGCTGTCACATCCTGCCCGGCGTGCCAAAACCAACTCACCCATCACCAGAAGGTTACAGCCAGTCAGCAAAATGTGCCGTTTGATGGACAAGCGCAAACATTCTGTGGCTTTACGTCTTGGTGGGATTCTCAGCTGCATATTGCCTCACTGTTTGTGGAACTTTATCATCCTGTACTTGATGAAAGAAATTCTTTATATTTATTCATGGAGCTACTATCTTCTCTTTTGTTCAATAAGTGAAAATTTTGAAAATATTTTGTTGTCTAAATTAAGTGATTTTGTTTTTGGTAGACTTTTTGGGATTGTTAAACTTAGATTTATCTTTAGACCATAAACTGTTCTGAATGGAGTATTATCAGACTTTAACGTGCATTGTGACCAGGCTATCTCTTGCTCATTATTCTGGCATTTAGTCCCCTTAAAAGTAATAATTGTGGTAATCATATCTGACCTAAATCCAGAAAAGTTTAGTCTGATTTGATGTCAGACTGTTTCTAGTGTTGTCACGTGTCAAACCCCAGTCCTCCGTGGATGGGGACCTCTAAAGTTTACATGTTTGACACACCTGAATCAAATAATTAGGGTCATTATTTGTAGAATTTGTCTGAATGCTGAGAATTCAGTTTAACTATCCAGGTATGTCACACCAGGCACACATCTAAAGGTTGCAGGACACTGGCCCTTTAGGACTGGAGTTTGGCACCCATATAGGAACATCTGGTTTTAACTTTATTTAAATTTGATGATGAAAATCTACACAGTGCTGAGGGAAAACCTCACAATGCCACGTGGTCTTTTTCTCATCTTTTTCTCTCCTTTTTACTGCTTCATACAGCTGCCTTGTTTTGACGTGTTTCAGATGCAGGCATAGACTCCTTTGATTCGCATTCCAAAGATGAAAACGTTTTCCTAATCTGGAATCATCCATGAGAGCAGAGATAAAGACACAGATTAGAACAGATTAGAACAGCTATTTTATGTAGAATTTTGTCTTTCGTTTGTTTCTTTTGTTTGTTTTTTTATTTGTTTTTTGGGGTTTGTTTGGACACCAAGTCCTTCTGTCCTCACCTGTCCTAGGTTGTTTTTTATTTGTGCAGTATATATACTCATTGACTCTTAGTTATATTTTCTCATTTTTATTAAGACAGACCTTATAGATCTTTTCTTCTGCTTTCAGTTTGCTTTTGGATTCTACATCTATTCCACAAAATGTTTAGGTGGTGGACCACCCACAATGTTTCAAGCACAAACATGATTCACTTCTCTCAAAAAAAGATGCTTATCTTTTGGTAAACACTATGAACAAGGTGAACATGTAAAGTCCAGGTACAGTTTTATGACAAAAAAAAAGAGAACTCATCTGCCAAGAGACACAAACCCTGAATCAGTGCTGTCCTGGCCTCCTTATATCTCTGATCTGATGGTGCTTCATATCTCCTCTCATTGTCTGAGATCATCTAGTCTGAGGCTGTTGGTAGTGCTTTGGACTCATTGTAAGACCAGAGGAGACAGATATTTTAAAGTCACGATCCCTGGGTTTTAGAATGGTTTCAACGAGTTAAGGTTTGATTAAGAGTTTTGTGGTTGCAGCTGTTCCTATATTCAGACAAAGCTTAACTTCTGGCTTCAGCTGGTGTGTGTTGGACATGGACCCAAAGTGAAATGGGATTGTTCTTACAGTTCCAGTTCATTTTCATCAGTTATCAACATATGAGGATCAATATGCATGAAGAATCAAAGCTGTAAACGAACATCAAAACCCCTTAATGTGTGTTAATTTCACTTAGGCCCAACACTGTGGTTGGGTTACAGCAGATCATCAGAGAAGAAACATCAATTTTTGAAAACAATCAACATCACTGAAGGAAAAACAAGTATGAGTTTAGGTTTCAGATATAACCAGTGACAGAGTTGTTTTTATGACTGACATCTCAATCCCTTTGGGTCTTACAGTTTACTCAACCAACAGCAGTAAACTACCCTTTAAACATACACAATGAATGTTCTCTATACCAACACACAGAGGATTGCAGTTGCAGACCTCTGGGGTATAGGAATAAAATGGCTCTCCCTGAGTGAAACACTGTGGTTCAACTAACCTAAAAACAGTATAAATATGGGATGCATGCCTGTTGGTTGTTTGCATTCTCAAGCACCTCTCAGTTTTACAGATGTCATCACACTGTTGCTATTAAGATAATAAAGTGCCTTTAATCAACCGCACCTGACTGTTGTTTTCCCTCCTCAATCCAGTAGAAGCTGGAAGAGTGCTGTTTTAGCCTCATCTTTCTGTTACAAATAATGTCAATATGCAATCTGTTGTGTGTTTTCATATGTTTAAGGTTCAATTTCAATAATTTGCAACCTGGTAATAACCAAGTCATTGCATGAATGCAAAAACAAGAGTCTAAAACATGCAAATTCAAACAAGTGGGTAAAAATCAACATTTTCAACATGTACAGTTGTTTAACATAATGCAGGATGATTCCTGGTTTAAGCTTATAATTTTGTTCCTCTCAGCATAAATGCTTAAATTTTAGAACAAAGCAAGAATCTAAACAAAGCAAAGAGCTTCAAAGCTGTTTTATAACCTCTCTTCAGACCTACTGGCTCCTAAAACGATTTGCTACTAAACAAAGCGACAAACCTTTTCTGTTTAATAGATGTTTTGCCTTCACTCACTCTGAGCCTGCTTCTTCTGTTTCTCCTACTGCTGCTTCTGCTAAACAAACACACACAAGAATAAAGTTATATGTTAATGTTCTGAGTATTTTTGCTCATGGGAGCATTCCTTGAGGTGTAAATGACATGTCTGCTTCTCAGTGCCTCAGATCAGTTGCATGGAAAACAAATTAAAAATCAATTTAAAATACAAAACCTCAAAAACGAAGCAGCTGTAGAAAAAAAACCATACATTTAAATAGTTTTATGAGTTCAAGCTTGTTATCCGAGTAAGTACATTTACCATCCTGTTGAAGTTTTCAAAAATTCCTTAAAGTTTTACATTTTACATCCGAATTGAGTCATAATACTGTGAAGCAATGTGTTCTGTTTTCATTGGAGGTATAGGACTTAGACTTTCCTGAAAACAGTCTGTTAGAGCCACCACACTTCCACCTGATGGAAGGTTTCAGGCTGTAATTACACCAACACAGAGGACACCGCAAGAGCTCACTGCCAAGGAGTCCACCACAAGTTTTCAGGATTTGTAAGGGACGCCAGACTATACAGCCAGAAGGTTTCCAGAATCATCCCCAGAGGATCAGTTAGATCATAGGGTGTGGCTAGAAGAACTGGTCAGCATGCATCATCAAAAGCATTGAAAAATGTGCTCACACTCTGTATTATGGTAGCAAAAAAATGCAAATCGGCAGGAACATCCTACACTGAACAACAATTTTTCACAATATTTTGGACCACTGAGAGATTAGATTAATGAATAATTATCAATCTTTTTGGTCTTATGGGTGGAAACATTTTGTTTGTAGACTTAATTTAGACTTCTGTTCATGTCAAACTAGTAACAAATATGGTTCTATCCTAAGAGTGCTGTCCTCTTAACACAAACATAAGACAGGAATTTGCTCAGCATACTGTTTTGACCCTTTTTTCACTCATATTTTCAGACATGAAGCTGTTGCATAAAATACAAAAAAATACCAGATTTTATTCATCTGGTCTTCATAGGTGACAAGAGTTTTGACTTAAACATCACCCAACCTCAAAGTTTGCACACAATACTCTCAGAAATAGTGTGGAGGCAAAAAGAAAGGTTTGATAGATTGAAGGATGAATTTCAGAATAGAACATAAGAGCAGCTGCAAACAGTTTGATTGCTTCACAGTGCTGGTTTAGTTCTTTGGTTTACACATCACCAAACACACGTAAGCATATCTATTTTCTTTTTTTAAACTGAAACCAGGTCCCATTTTGGCATCACAAAATCTCTGTGGACACATCAGACTCCAGGCAGAGCAGTGCAAAGTTAAGGTTATAACTTCACTTTGCATTTAAAGCAGAATAAAATAAGTTCATATAAGCATGTGAACAATTTGATAAGATGAAAAAGCAATTGTAAGAACCACATAGGTTTTATTGGTGCAAGTAAAACTGATCCAAAATGTAGAACCATGTGTATAAAGAAAAAGTCCCTCCTGTTGGATATCAGAGGAATAGAAAAGAAAGTTGCAGGGATGTGTTGTAAATCATGTGTATAGACTACCTGATCAGCGCAAACTGTAAATTCTAAAGAAAACAATAAAAATATAAAATTCTAGATGGTATTATTCTCTATACTCAAGTATTTTTCAAATTATGGGTTATCACTGAATGTATTGCTAGGCCTTTAAAGGGTTTATAATATATATAAATCTCAGTTTCTCATGATACACTGTATAATTGTTTATTTTATCCATATTATATCAGACATTGTATGTGCTTCAATAATAAAAGGATCAAAACATGTACCAAATACATAATAAATCAATTTCATTGATTAATCAAATTGAAAATTTTGGAAAATCTGGAATTTTTTGTCACCAATGCACTATTCGGCTTCCAAAGTTCAGAGTGATGTCAGCCCACCCAGGGCCTACCATCTTGTTTTAAAAGCAGGCAGTTGTTTTTTTTTTTTTTTTTTTTCCCATTTTCTTTTTTGTCATTTGTTTAAAAAAAAATCAATTGAAATAGGACTTTGGATTTGGAATGAAAAAAACTGAAATGTTATTTTTAAGCCATATCACCCAGCCCTACTCTGAAGGTTTGCCAAATGTGACATGACATTTTAATAGATCAATTTGATTCAACAACTAATTGTTGCTTTACGTTTTTCCTTAAATGTTTAGGAAGTATCCCCATTTTTTGGGGGTTTCTTCTGTGTTTGTTGTTTTGATTATTTTCTAGTTTATTTATACTCAGCCTAGATCTCACATGTCACTTCATTCTGTTGTTTTCCATTTATTCTTACTTTTCCTCAGATCAGTGGTTCACCTTAGTTAATGTCTCCTCAGCTTCCTCTCATGTTCATTAGTTTCCTTCCCTCAACCTGCCTGCTTGGTCTCCTCTCACAGCTGCATCATGTTCCCAATCAACCACCTGTTGCTTGTTAGTAATCAAGCTCCCCAGTATTTCAGATCCTCTGTCTGTCACCCACCACTGAATTCTCTCATTTACTCCTCTTTCTCTGTCATTAGCTTTATGTTACAGCATGGGTTTCTGTCCATGCTACCCTGTCAGTTCATTGGCCTGTTTTCATCTTGTGAGTTTTTGGATTTATTTTCATTGAAGTCTCTTAATTCTATCTCTACTTCCAACTTGGGTCCCACTGCAACACAGCAATATAACAAGAATATGTTTTTAAATAATAATTGACAGGGTTATTGGTATTATTTTTCATCATGAGTTCTTCCATAAAGCTGCAAGTATAATATCAGACTAACATACATATGAAGGAAACAAAACATTAGTTAAAAGACAACAAAAAAAAAATGTGACTTGGTTCAGCTGGCGTAGACAACTAAAGAGAGGCAGGTGTGGTAAGGCAATTGTGGAAAAAAAATCAACCAATAGCACAGGAGGGGGGAGTTTGCTTCTGGCTTGAGCAACTAGCATTAGCAGCACAGCTAGCTACTACAGGAGGCTAGAAAACATGCAGCTTAAAACTCCCAAGAAGAGTCTGTTTAAAGATTGTGATGTTATTCAAGAGCTATTTAATGACTTTCATTTGGCAACCATCAGACTGCAACTGGAATGGGTGCAATTGGTCCATTGAAATAATGACACATATGATCATGCTATACAAATTCTTGATTCTATACTTTTATTTTGTTAAACTACACCACAAACTACAAAATTTGAGATTCTGAGATGAAAGATGGAAATAAAAATGCATTGGCTCTCATGCACGGCTGTAGCACAAAGATAAAAAAATTTAAATAACACATTTTCAGCAGATGTTCCCAGCTTGATCTGGGTTTCCTTTTTCACCAATTCATTTCCACTTTAAACTCACTGATGTGGCAAAGGAGTGCCTTTGACTGCCCAATTGTTCTTAATAAAGTTGCCTGAACTGTCTTTTGCCTTTTGTGGCCACTTTGCAGCTCTCATATTACTGACTTTGGGATCTGAACAGGCTTCAACCTGCTGAGCTGCAGTTTAATCATCTAACAGCAGCAGGCAAAAATAAAGCATAATTGCAGCATTTTGCTAAATCTCTTGTTAAACAGTAAGGCACAGCTGCCACGTTTACATAAGTGAGGAGGGAAGATGGCAAAGGGAACAGGGTGTGAGAGGAGAGAAGGGAGAATAAAAGGCAATCAGAACAGATGGGAGGAGAGAAGAGAGTCGTGTTCTAACAACACCTCCTCTCCATCAGCAGCTGGATTTCCAGGCAGAATGGAAAAACGCCACGTTGCATTGCAACTTTCACCCCCTCCCTCCCTTCATCCCTTCGTCCTACTTCCTGATCCTACAGCTGTTCTTCACATCTGCACTAGTCTGGTCTGTTCTGTGGGAACAGACAGGAGCAGCCCACAAAACTCCAACAGAGGAAGTAAAAACAACAACAAAAGACTAAACTCAGAGTGAGAGTCAGGGGGAATGTGCGCAGATTTAAAAGGCTTCTGTCTGTCCTTTTTTGGACAGGTGTTTGAACATTAATTTAAGAAACTGGAATAGAGAGAACTGAGTGTTCTGTAGACTGAGAGTTTAATGATAACTCCCCAGAGGGCTAAAAATCTTCACTGAGTCATAAAATTCCTGTAAATTTGAGCCTTTAGGTTTGAAACAAAAACAGTGAGAGTTGTAATGCAAAATTACTTTATCGACCAATAAAATTAGGGCATTTTAATAATTATGATGCTCAGTTGGACTAAAACAGAAAAACTGAGTTTTTGACTGGGAACTTTTATCCAGAACCTTTGTTTTCATTACTGGGTCACATTGCCAAATGCAAAATTAAACTTTACCTGTGCATAAAAAGGCTTGTCCAAAGGCACCAGCCACTCTTCTGGGCTGGGAGGCTTCCTGGAAACATGGATTGAGGGTCAGTAATCCAGGTTTTTGTCCAAAAAACTAGAACAATGAGGGAAAGGAGGATCTGGACTTTGTTAGCAACAAGTCCTTGCAGTAAGGCTCGGCAATGACATGGTGGGGTGTCAGAGCACTTGGCAAGGTTAATTTTCCCTTCTGTGATGGCAGAAAAGACCAGAAGAAATATTACAGTGCCATTGCACTTTCAAGACCACATCTTTCATGCATTGTTCTCCAATGCAATGGAAAATCACAATCTGCATACATTCCAAAAGATTTTCTGGATGACTAAGCTAATGTGTTTGTAATATGCTGATAAGTAGGAAACAAAACTGCAGTTTAAAGCACAGGTGTCCAAAGTCCTCAAAGCCACCTCTCATGCATTTTTGAGGTGCTTCTCTTGTTCAATATATCTGAATCAAATGAAGGGTTCACAACCAAGCTTCAACAGAAGTTGATGACATGCTGAGATGGTCATTTAACTGAGCCGGCCCAAAGCATATGTAAACTAACAGGCTTTTTTTCACCACATGGTTCAGAGCCTTTTCTGGTTCCTGAACATGTTTTCCAACCGGTGACGTGTTTCCACAAGAAAAAGAGGTTCCACAGCACCAACTCGGGCCCTGCAGAATAGCTTGTGTTTCTGTGGACTGTTCAGCAAGTGGCCGGTCAACTGAACAAAGAAACAACAAACAAGCATGGCAACAAAGAATGTGCAGTGTTGTGTTGAGGAAATACAGCAGCTGATTTTATTTTGGGCTGACTGGAGCGCTGGAAAGCAGAGACATAATGATATTTGTCTCTCTGTTATGTGCAGTAAGAGTGAACATTGTGTTGATGATCAGATGAAAGGTCTGTGGATGATTAAATTAAAAGAAAATCTGAAAATAAAGCACACAGCTCAGCGAGCTCCGCCATCTGGCTACTACGCTCTCCTATTTCATTGTGTAACTCCCACTGTTGACGACTCATGCTTGGTTCACCAAACTGGTGGAAACGGGCGTCGGTTCTCAACAAAGCACCGAAGTTCAAAGGTAGGGATGGGAAGCTCAGTAGTTCAGTTCCTTGGAATTGTTAACCTGCCTGCTTAATGATTCTGCTTGTCGGTTCCAGTGACATATTTGTGTGATGACATATTATACAAGCTCCACATTTTAATTTAGAAAATGTACAAGATGTGATCACAGCAGAAGCGCTCCAAAGTATAATTACATTTCACAAAAAAGACAATATTAGGGCCGGTTGCAACATGTGCAGAGCTTTAATCACAATAAAAGGATGAAATTCCTCCAACTTCCACAAACAGCTGACCACACAGCATGCAACTTATTTGTACAAAGGTAAAGTGTTTGATACGTTGTTTAGCGACGGCAGTGACTCTAGTGCTTCAAGCACAGCATCTCCTGCCATGAATGTCCCAGGTAACGTTAAACTCCTCCACGTCCTGGTTATTGTATTAATGTTAGCGCCATGCTGTATGAATAATATCCATCTCATAATAACATTTACTGTCATGTTCAATAAATTAGAATATAGGTTCTGATGAGGCTCCTTTTCAAATTAAAAGCACCTTTTGGAAATAATCTTTAAGTCTTGAAAGATCGTTCCTGAAAAAAGCAAACATGCAGATTTATTTGAACAAAAAACTGTTGCTGTGCAAAAAGTTGTATTTCCTGCTAAAATGTTAATTTGACAGAAAGATTCTTATTTTCTAAGCCAGGTTTAATTTTGTTTGAATCGAATACAACTTGGTGCATAGTTTGAATTAAAGAGTTTATTTCTTAACTCAGTGAGAATCGATAATGTGAATTGATAAGGAATTGAATTCATAAGTGAGACTGATAATGGAATCAGTATCAATAAATTCTTATCAATTCCCATCCCTATTCAAAGGCAGCCGAACCAAACCAGTTCAAGAACGAGTTCTTTAGGAGGAAAAAGCCTGTAAGTGGCTGCTTAGTGCTCCATACCATCATGATCAACCCCCTCAAGTATGCTATGAACATTCTAATGGGCCTTATTCAGATTTCAACCGGCTCTGGTATTCTCCCATTTGATTCATGAATGTTAGAGCAGGGACACATCTGAAACATGCAGAACACTGGCCCTTGAGGACTGGAGTTCGTCATCTCTGGTTTAGATCAACAGTTTTTGCAAAAAAAAAAACAAAACTTTCCCATTTAGGCCTGAGTGCAAATGTATTTATGAAACCAAGCTCTATGAATGTTCATAGATATTTCTGAGTCAGGCAGTGAATATGGAAGGGTTTAGGGAAAACAATGAAAAAGCTCCATGACTCATCCGGTGTCAGAGCTAAGGATCAGACCACTAACCCCTCAGAGTGGAAATACAGACGTGTAGATGACGTGTCAAAGCTTTCTTGCTCCCCCTCACTGTATGAGGACCCCACTGAGATGTAAAAAAGAATCAAACAGAATGTAGATTGTCCTTCCAGGGTCATGTCACCCATTAGGATTACACCATGCAGTTTCAACAACCAGTGCACACTTTCCACATGCTCCTCAATGCTCGGTTGCCCATCATTCCCTTTTTGGAAGAACCTGTTTGCATCATGGTTTGGCCTACTTGATGACAAATTCACTTTAGATTATCTATATAGCACCACTCACATCACACACTCAAATGTCAATTCAAGGCACTGTGCGAGACAAACAGGTCCAATTAATATCAATAAAAGAGGACAGATGGATGTGGTTGAGGTTCTGCACAGGCAACCTGTTAAGTCTGGGGTGTTTAGTTCAGGGGTCAGGAACTTTTCCTATCAAGACGGCTATTTTTGCCCTCTCTGCTACAAGGTCAATCTTGTCTAGAGCTGCAAAACCCACACAAGCCTTTGAAAAAGACAACTTAAGTTTCGTATTTATATATATATATATATATATATATATATATATATATATATATATATATATATATATATATATATATATATATATATAAATTATATTTGAAATAAGGTACCAAATTTTTATTTCTATTGTTGAACTAAATGTCCAATATTTTTTATAGAAAAATGAAAAAAGTATGCATTTGCAGCACTAATGACAAAAAAGATTAAATGTAAAACCATTACTATTATTTCGATGTAGAAATTATGCACTTCTATTCATTTTTATATTCCATAAAACAGAACAACTGTTAGGAATTGCTTTTTTGTCACCTTTACAGCTAAAAACACAGAAGAGTTCTGTATTGTCCATCCATTTTCTAAACCCACTTTTCCTTGCAGGGTTGCTGGTGCCCATCTCCAGCAGTCAATGGGCAAGAGGCGGGGTACACCCTTCAGACTCCATCACAGAGACACACAGGACAACAACTCTGCACACACATGCCTAAAGACAGTTTAGAGAGACCTTCCATCATCTGTTGGGGCTGCAGCATCAGAGCCAGGGTCTTAAAAAGCTCATCTGGAGACTCCTCTGGAACCTCTAGAGATGATGATGCAAAGAATGATTCTTCATTAACTGAAGATCATCGTGGACAACCCTGAACATCCTCTTCTGCAGACTGTTATACAACAACAGAGTGTCTGCTGTCAGGGGCTTTTACACTACCGATGTGAGACAGACCACTACAGGAGATCCATCCTGCCCTCAACCATCAGTGCCTACAACAACTCTATGAAGAAACTTGTATTAGTTACAACAATGTTTAATTTACCTTTTTGAATAATAAGGTAATTTTTAATTGAGTTTTATGTCTTTACCAGCTTTGCACATTTAGTGAGATAATGTTCATTTTTGTTGATTCTTCATTACAAATTCTCTCAATCTCAGTTGACTGAATGGAGAGCATCTGTGGAAACCAGAGTTTAAGTCTTGCCACAGATTCTCAATTTAATTTAGGTTTGAACTTTGACTGGGACATTTTAACACATGGATTGCTTTGATATCAACCATTCCAATTTAGTTTTACCTTCTCCTCAGACTTTAACATGCCTTGCCCGAATTTTAACCAGTATTTAACTCCCATCATCAACTTTGATCAGCTTCCCTGTTGCTGATGAAGAAATGCATCCCCACAGCATGATTACAATGTTGCTGCTACCGTGTTTTACAGCTTGCCAACATGTTTACTTTGTCCCTTACATGGTTGGTAGCAAATTATTAAGAAGACTTCAAGATAGCTTAAAACCATCTATATTTGTAAAGTGCACTATGAATAGTTATGTTGTCAACAGATTCTGTGCATCTCTGCAGCTCCTCCAGAGTTACCATAGGCTTCTGGGCCTCTTTCTTATTTAAAATGCTGCATGAGACGTTCAAAGCTTGGGATTCAATTTATAACCTAATCCATCTCTAAATATTTTTACAACTTTATTGCTAACCTATCCAGTATGTTCCTTGATCTTTATGATACAGTTTTTTTTACACTGATGTTCTCCCCTGATGCCTTCCCAGAACAACCTAATCATCACTAAAAGCGACAAAGACACCACAAAATGTGAAGTTATGATTGAAAAACAAGTGGCAAAATCAAGGAGGCAGTGCTGCTAGCTGCATTTGACGGAGAAGCAGCAACCAGACACGACCGCTGTGAGCTGAAACATGGACAGATGTGAGACAAATGATGGTTTTGGGGTGTTATGTTGTTAAAAAAAAATTGCAGCCTTCAGTTGCTTGTATTTTTACATTTTTTTTTTTTTTTGGATCCACACAGAGGAGCTAGCTTGTTGTCACTTTTAATCTGAGTTATTTATTTTTGATAATTAAATTATTTCTGAACCAAGTTTATGCATCACAGAAATTTAAGTAATTAAATTACATACATAACAGTGACAATTTTGTTTTTAGTATATTTAATAAAGACCTACCAGAAAATAAAACATACTCATCTGCAGACATCTGCAAAGAAACTGAAAAATGTATTTCTCAACTGGACTCTTGCACTTAAACCTGTCTAAGTGAGTGGAGAGTTAACTTTAAGCCCATCCCACCAGGAGGAGACTGGGAGGAGGGGTGCAGGGGCAAGAGTTGTGTCCAGACTGGGACGTCCCACTGGAAATGTCTTCTGCGTGAACTGGTGAGGCAGTTAGATCTTCCCGGGGCCCCGCACACGGCTGATTTCTCTCCAAGCGTCCCTGCTCTGCAGAGCTGAAGGTAAGGGGTCTCACTCTGCACAGCAATTCCAGCCACAGATTGACATTTAACAAAAGGTGAACATCACATTTCTCTTTATTTGAGCTCTGAGTTGTGGAACTTTTGTGGCATTCAGGCTGTAAAGCTGCACTTTACAGATTAATAGGTGAAGTCTGAGCATTGATGGATATGGAAACTTCCCTCATTGTAATTTTTAAGGAATCTTCATCAAAAAATAGTTTCCGTTTGCCAAACACAGGTGAAATCTTTTTCTGTTATATTTGCTCACATCTGCTTATGTTACAGTCCTAATTAAAAGTCTTTGTGATTAGTCAAACTTATTTAAAACTAACTTACTGTTAAGCATCACATTTCAAACTGAAAATTGTGCTGAAAATGGCTTCTTTGTTGTTAAAACAGCTGCCAGGAAAGTCATTCATTACATGTATACAGTCTGTGATTTGGGAAGTTATTCACTGTGGAGCTATTGTGTGCCACATCGGCAACAGGAGGAGGAGGGGGCAGAGGAATGAGAACACTGCTGTAGGGGAGGAGGGATGCAAACAAGTCTTTCTGCAGGTTAATTTTTGTTTTCCTGTCTTAGCTGGTTTTATTCTTTAGTTTGATACACAAAGTGGCACACCCTTTGTTGTTTTAAGGTTTTCCAGTTTTGTAAAGAGTATCAAGTTCTGTTTGTGAAAAATAGGAAAAGAAAATAGGGAGGGATGAAAAGGGATAACATTTCAACTAAGCCAGGCAGGGAATCAGGAGCATTTCTCCACAAATATCCCTCTCTTCCCCGTCTTCTTCCCTCCCTCCATCTCCTCTGTGACTCCTCGATTACTCCCATGTAAAGGAATGTGGGTTGCTGTGGTGACCAGTTACCAGCTGTTTGCCGTGAGTTAAAGCTGACACTTAAAAATCTTTTCATTTGATAATTGTCTTTGTCTTACAACCATGTAGAAAATTTCCAAAAGCCATTTCCATGCACAAGTCCAGTTTCAGACAAAAAGATTGGTGTGATTTGATTAGAAACATTATGATCTCCAGCTGATTTGGCAGGACGTTTTATGAATCACAGGTCTTTATCAGAGCTCTGAAAATCTGTTTGAAAATCTTTTAAAAATCCTATTTGATCCAAAATTTCAGACATCCCCAGTTGTATCTATATATTTTAGAAGGTTTTGTGATTAGATTTGCATTACATAGGTATCTGACACTTAGATTTTTTTTGTTGTTTTTTAGAAAAAAAAGTTTTGTTTTAATACAAATGTTTAAATCAACACCGAAACAAGTTACAATCAAACTAAATTTCCCATGCTCTCAGACAAGTATCCACTCTTTTCTTCATTTAAAAACCCTTCTTGTTTTCCTCTTTCGTCACACCTGTTCAAGATTTCTCTGAGGGCTCATTTAGAGAGAATAAAGCACAGTAATGTGCTGGCATCAGTGTGAGCGAAGCCGAGACTGAGTCTCTGGTGCCTAATTGTTGAGGTGGCAGGTCTGGGCTGAAGTGTTTGGAGGAGGAAGAGGAGAAGGAAGGGAGGAAGAAAGGAAGGGGGGGGTGGCGTTGGAGCTATGGATGCTGTGGAAAACTGAGCCAGAAAAGCTGTAATCTCTCGACAGGAAGGAGGAGGATTGTGGTGCTGTCTCGTTTGACGTAGAAAGGAAAAATCTGGATATTGTTTCTCTGAAGAAGAAAATAAGAGGAAAACATAACAGGCATGAAGAATTAAAGCACGAAACGGATTGAATTAGAGAGTAGGAAAGAAATGAGAGAATAACAGGGACTCATTTTTGTTTCGATCTGATATCCCATGAGATATTCCAGGGCTACTCATTAGAACCATCTGGTTTGGATGAACCTTGAACCACTAAGGTAGAACCTTTGAACCATTTTTTCCCAGTCATAACATGGATCTACTTCACAACTAAAAAAAAACTCAATTATGCATTTTTTTTTATTATTTAAATAACCTCCTAAAGAATAAAACAATTAAACTACCAATAAAAATCTTACTTGCTCACAGGCAGTCAATCTGATCTCAGTGATCAGCCAATCAAAGAGATTTACACAATGATTTATTATGAGCAAGAGAGGCACAACATATCGTCAACACAGCACCAAGATGAACATGTGTAGCTCTGTAATAAAAACAGTCACATATTCAATCAGTTGGAGAGGATAATTTTCTGCAGAATATTAAAGAAAATCATTTCAATCAGCAAAAATAATCAAGTATTGGATGACACACATTTCCCAATTTCTTTGATTTAATTGTTTTCTTGACACTTTTTTTACTTTTGCAAAACTTTGGCTATGATGATGCAAATGGCATACATTTGGCTAGGTGGTGAATGTTAACAGTGAATTTAATTTTTTTTTGTAATTTTTAAACCAAGTAGAACAATCTCTATCTATTCAAATCCAGTTCAAAATTCAATTTTTAAAATACACTACCACTGCAATTTGATTTGTATTTTTTTATCCTTTTAAAAATCTCATGTTTTATTGGTTTTCACCAAGTTAAGATTTGATTATGTTCTGTAAATGTACTGATTTCTATGTGTAGGATCGAAATGAAAATAGACTTTTTGATGACTTGATTTGATCAGAATCTACACTGCTACAAATTTTTTACAACCCCTAGGCTCATATCAAAAACATAATTCACATATATGAATAAAATGGATTACTGTTTTTAGGTCTTTAGGTCATTTTAGGTCTTTTTGTTTTTAATGAATTGACTTCAATAGTTAAATTCATGGAATCACCCTATGCTTTTAGGCTACAAATAAAAACTGCGAAGTGGCAGTAGAAAAGTCTTTTACATATGCCGTGTCTCTCACAGCTTCCAGAGACATGGAGATCTGATCCGATTAGCTCTGGCGGGGGAAGGGAAAATCTGAGTTGTAAAGAGGTCAGGTGACAAACATTCTGAGCTAACAAAGATCCTGATTTTCTCATCCACCTTCACACAGGTGCCTTTCATGAAAACTACTCTTTGTCCAGGTGATTGAATGGGCCCACCAATAATCTCAAGGGAGAGAAATTGAATTTGTTAAATGCTGCAGGCCACCAGGACTAAACCTTTTAAGCTGCCCAAACCAGAATCACAATCAGAAAGTCAGATTTGTGAAAAAAGAAAAGGAAAACCAAAAAGAGAAAGGTGTTGATGTAACATATTTGTAAAACAGCAACATATGACATTTGTATTTAAAACGGTAGGTAAAAATAACCTAAATGTGACTTTATGTTTTTATTTTCCTGTCAAAACCTTGAAGACTTTTTTTAAGCAGTTAAAGGAATGGGAAATCTGTCAACGAATTACAGATACTTTCGATTGCATCTGGCAGTGTGCATAAAGTACACCTGTCCAATAGAATCCGTTTCTTCTATTCCAACTTCTCCACCACCCAGAACAATTAAAAAGTCTTGACAAAGGACATCAAGATAGTGGATCTGAACAAGTCTGAAAAGGTTATAAGACCACCAGCCAGAAGGTTAATGAGAAGAACAAAGCTAATGGTATGATTACAAAAAAAATCAAATGACCATCAATCATTCTTTCTCTGGATCTTCATGTCTCCATGGGAATGATCATCATAAAGGTAAGAGATCAGTCCACAACTACACAGAAGGAGCATGTTCGTGATCAAAAGGCCGCTGGAACCATATCCAGGAAGACACTTTAACACTCTGTGCTACACTGCCTCAAGTTTGCAACTGAACATCGAAATAATTCAGAGGAAACCATATACTGTAAAATCTTAGATGAAAACCTTCTTTCTTTGGACAAAACCCTGAAAATTGGTCACAGATGGGTCTTTCATCTTGACAAAGACCCAAAGCATAACACCAAGGCAACAGAGCAGTGGCCAAAGAAGAATTGCATTAAGGGCTTGGATTGATTTGTCTCACAGACAATCTTTGGATGAACCTGATCCTTCAAGTTACCAAGCAGCAGCCTAAAAACTCTAAGGATTTTTAGAGGTTCTTTGAAGACAAAATATTGCCTGAGATCCATCCAAACCTGGTGACCAGCAACAAGAAGTGTGTTAGTGTTGTGTGCAAAGGATTTTCGCCCATCCTTTTAAGTGTTCTTTCTGTATGTTTTTCTGATCTATATTATTTCTCAAAAATTGGAAACGGATCATTTCCTCTTAAGTGAGCAAGCTTACAAATTTAGTATGGGATCACATTCTTCATGCAACAGTTTTAACCTCATTAAATGTTCCTCAGATTAACTGCCAGGAGCGTACTAATTCAATGATACCATTCTTACAAGCACTTGTTTGACCTGTTTAACCTCTTTGATTTGCAATGTTGGGTCCTCCTGCCCCATAAAGTCCATCAGAGATGGTGGTAGATGTCACATATTATGTCTTCCTTGTTTTGGTTTGGTCTGACAGTGTCTTATATGAAGAAGAGATAAGGATGCTTCTGAAATTTCACCCGCCACGTCTGGCAGAGGACAAATAAAGACTCAGCAACATCTTATAAAGGAGATCAACTACCAGACACATTACTGCAGATGTTTTCAGGTTCAGACTTAACCTTCGTCAGTATATGTCAGAAATACAAGTCAACCATCACATACTTCTGATATTTTAACAGTATTTCCATAAATTATCCTCATCGACCTCTGGGGCTTGGTCCAGACACAGGAAATCACTCTTCATTCTCAAAGATTTTGCAAATATTGCTCTGTTCCCCAGTGTTGTTTCTCCAGACTGTTTGCTGTCACACAGACTGTTTATCCTCCAAAACCTGCCTGTTATGTCACTGAGAAGGGCGAGAAAGAATTCCTTCAAAGCTCTGGTGGAAAAAGCAACAGATATTACTGCAACACTCAAGGAGAAATGTGAATTGGTGACAGTTCAAACTCAGGTTGTTTTCCTCCAAAGCAAGTTTACACTTGCTTACCTAACTAACCCAAATTAAATAGATTTGTGGGGAAAAGGAGCCTCTTTATGAGCCTGAAGTTTCCCTTTTAGCCTCAGTCCTGTTTGATTATGAGAGCAGCTTTCCAAATAAAATAATTTGTTTTGCTGTTATGTCAGTTAGTCCCGCCTTCTTCATCCTGACTCTTCGACTAAACAGGAATCTTTTAAAATGATATAATGAGTACATCAAGTCTCTCCAAATCAAATATTGACCCCACACAACTTAGAGATGACACCATTTCTGTTTTCTCCCCTTCCTGGGTACATTTAGATCTATTTTTCTTATTCAAACCTGCCAATGGGTTCTCCGTCATCAGAAGCTTTTTGTTAGCTCTGCTTCTTCAAAGGCACACTTGTGAAGGTTATTTGGACACAGCATCTGTGTCCCCTGCCAACATTTCTGTAATTTTCCACCTCTAAGCTTTAAGTTTTTCACTTCCTGGCTTCATATTTTATTTTGAAACTTGCTTTAAACATCTTGATTGATATTGAGTAAAGGTCAAGGCATTAGAAGTGCTGCATAACAAAATTTTGGTTAATCAGCAACCATTATAAATCTTTAAGTTGACAGAAATCAATTTTTAATCACAAAGACTGTTCATTTATTCGTTAGATGATATTTCTGTCACATCCTGAAGTTTTGTATAGATACAAAATGTGTTTTACAGGAACCTCAGTTCAGTCTGTACCTAGATGCAAGTGATAGCCAGTTGCAGGCACTCATCATAGGCAAAAATCCATTCATCCATTGTGTAAGCTCACTTAACCGTGCAGTGTCGCAGGGGGATGTTGCCGATCTTCAGCAACCTCATTGGGTGAAAGGCAGGGTACACCCTGAACAGGTTGTTAGTTCATCACAGCCATCCATGCATACACTTATACAGAAGGGCCATTTAGAGAGACCAATTAACCTAACAGAGACAAAATATGTGGAGGAAGAATTGTACAGCAAAAATATTTTTAAAAATATGAGTTGATTACACAATTTTGAGTTTATTGTTGATAATTTTTTCTAATCCACACCATGTCAGAATTATGTACATAAGTTGTCAAAAAAGCTCATTTCATTTTGTTTATTTAACTTTTCACTAAGCACTTGCAAAAGAGGCACAAACAAAGGAGAGCAAAAGTATGTGAGACAGTTATTTTAAGGTGGTGGTCAAAATTTTTATTACATTTTCCTATTTAGTAGTCTATAGTGGACATTTTTAGAAGGTATAATACAATTAGCTTAGTAATTAGCAATTAGCATGCTAACGTTAATGTGAGCATGCTAGTGCTAGCATCTGCAGCTAATAATTGTGGGTTTCAGACTTAATTTGAATTTTTGTTGGATCTTTTTTCTTTTACACAAGGTCAAAAGCAGACATACAGACTCAAATATGTACTCATTTAAAGCTTTTTATTAAATTCAACTTAAAACTCATCCAGTCCACCGGAAATAACATTAAAACAATAAAATTGTTTTAACTACACTGCAGTGATCAAAGTTGGCAAAAAGGAACAACAACCATAGCTTAGTAAGCAGGAAAATATGGACACTGGGATTAGCATTCATGGCTATTGGAAATATCTGAGTGGTTAAAAAGACACAGGTATAGGAATTTCCCAGACATCTCAACAGTTAAGTGGTTTCTCCTCCTCTGGGTTAATTTATTTTCAGTGGCTTTTAGTGCTAGTTGAACAAGGTGTTTTGGCTGTGACTTTAATGAGTTTTGAATGTTTGTGAAGGACCCAATCACAAGCACAAGATAAGCAAGATGATGGTAAACAGTGGTTTAACAAAATAAAAAGTAATGATCGTGGTAGAGGTTTTGTGTTATGCATGGTTATGTTCAGCTATTGTTGCTTTTGGGAGTGTTTTGGGTGCTGTCCCTTGCCCTGGCTGCTGTGTCTTGTGGTGGTGGTAGTGAGGTGATGGTTGTAGTAACTACTGTTATTATGTCAGCATTTTGAAAACAGATTATGTTGCTTTTTTATTTATTTCTACCATCTTCGTTGTAAAATCACATTCGGGGGTATTCTGCTGATGCCTAAAGTACAGCATGCAAAAAGATCTAGCTACCGCTATCCACCACAATACTTGTTAGCTAGAGGAAAAGATCAGTAATTTGGGGATTAGATATGAAGGTACCATATAGCTGCTGATGCAGTAAAGTATGACTCTGCTGTCATTTTCTACAGTCTCTCGGTGCAACTCACACCAAGAAAAGAATTCAAATTAAACCCAAAGCAAACATGCCTGTCATTTCTAATCAGACACAGCTGAGTGTATTTGCAGAACAGCATACCAAACCTTTCTCATTTAAATGTCAGAATAATTTCGCTTTGCTGGAGGGTTTGTCAGACAACAGAATACTGAATGCAAGCGAAATATTGTCCCTTTCACTTCATGTGTCTGAACATGTCAGCCTATTCAGATGCTTCGTGTCATGAATCTTTTAACTCCTGCTCATCACAGAGTTTCTTCAGGCTTGAGACTAATCCCACATCATGAAGAAACTTTACAAAGTTTAATTTCCCAATTGAAGATGTCAAAACTGAAGCTAATTATTCTAGTACCTATTGGTTTAAAAAAGCATTAACTTTATTCATCTTCCCTTTGCTGAGCTATGGCAGGGTCAAAAATTTGTCAACTTACTTTATTGTTGCTACTGTTACTGCATTAAAAAAAAAAAAAATCATCCAAAATCAGTAACAAAGAAACAAAACAAAACAAAAATGCTCTTTGTTTTTACAGCTTTTTCATCTCGAGATTTAAAGCAGTTCAGACTTTGGTCTTTACACCTGGTGTTTGCCAACATTTAAACATGCTCCTATATAGCCTGAGTCCTTTGATGCCTAACAGATCTTTCTGGATGTTTGGGAGAAACAACTGATTACACAGAGCTGAAGAAGAACATAATCTACACAGAAAGAGAGAAAGACTAAGCAATGCAACACTCCATTACCAAACAAAGAAACCCTTATTTCTTCTGCATCAAGAGAAGTTCTTCATAGAGTTTCAAACAACAAATGCTCAGACAGGCAGCGTGGAGGGAGAAACAGATTCTTAGACAAAGGACTTTTCTCATGGCAGCTAAAACAAGAAATATGTATGATGTTTTTTAAAGTAATTCTTTCAAACAGATTCTATTCAGAAATACTACTCTAGTCTCAGATGAATAAGACAAAATTTAGGTCTGACATTAGGTTTTGTGGTTAATAGACTAGAAACTGTAAATCAGATGACAACCAGTCACCATGCTGAAAATGTACTGTCATGCACTCTTAAACTGGAAAGTCATAAGCTTTCTTAGAATTCTCAACTGGGTAAAATCAAAGACACTTCATCTTCAATTTAAGCAAAAGAGCATGTTAGTGGAATTGTTGATTAAGATCTAACTTATGTTCTAATTAGCAGGGTTGACGATTAGAAGGACAGAGATAATACACAGACAATAGACAAACAACTGCAGTTACAATGTTTGTCTAGAAGATGAATCAAAAAATGCTACTTCATCACATCATAAATAATTTACCCATTCTGCAGTTGCAGAGTTTCACCACAAGGTCCCCTTATATTTTCTTCAATAACAAGTCACCAAAAATATAACTTCTTATACAGTTTATTTGATCATTTAACTAGATTGAAATTTTATGTGAATTTTTTTTTTCAAAATTAATCTTCTTAAAAAGCTTAATAAAAATATTATAATATCATATAATTTACACACAGGATAAAAAATTGCCAGTGTTTTTTAACCTCTTAAAATTAAGTTTACTGAGAAGAAAATACAGTAATGTGGGAATAAACCCTTGTAGTTGCATAGTTTGACCACAAGGAAGCACAAATTTTTCTGCTGAAAATATGTCACTTAAAAGAAATCATGTTTCTTTCACAATTTATCCTGTATCTATAATATCATTATTTTTTATTACTGTTAACATTCAACTTCTTCTTTTTAAAAAATATGCACAGAACAATGCTTTTACATTGTTTTTCCATGGGATGGCACTACAATGCTTTTGCTTAAAAAACAAAACAAACAACAAAAACTAGCCAGATTTTTTGTGGTTTGAGTCATGCTGTAAATAATATGTTTTCTTCTACTGCTCGTCAATTAAGCTCAAGAAAATAGGTACACAGAGAATTCACACACTACAAATTTCTCCAGCTTTGAATTTTGCTTCAAACAACTCAGCAACAAGGGACGTAACATAAAAAAATTAGGAAACATCAAAAATTTAGTTTTGACTGTGAAAAAATAAATAAAACAGTTTTGTAAGTTCAAAAAGTAGAAACAGAAATTGTGTAATTTTTATAGGAATATATTGTTCTCTTAGACAATGTATAAATGTTTCAATTTCTATTATTTTGTAAAGAATTGGAGCAAGTTATAAAACTAATAGAAACCTGATACAAATAGTAATGAACATTCAGTTGAGATGGTCCCATATTACTAAGATGATTGTATTTTAGTTCCATAGACATACCATTATTATTATAGACAGTACCTATTATTTTTTTATTTTTTATAAATACAAAGGCAAATTTGGAAAAGCTGTTGGAAGTCATTATTTCCAAGCTGAGACCTGAGTGGAAAATGTTAGGAATGAAAACATATTGCCTCAGTTCGAGGAAAAATGTTGACTGAATGAAAGTGCACATAAAGACAGGAGCCTGTTTATTACACGTCAGTTTCCACTCAAATGTCAACACAGTCTGCAACATTTCTGAAGCTTAACATGACAAATTCAGTACTATGTATGCTCTGATTAATGCTGCAGAATGCAAAACTCCCTCTGAGCTCATGAGATTATTTTCTGGGTGAGTTCCTTGAATAAAAGAACAACCACAGACTGTTACAACAGCGTAGCAGTAAGCAAAGCTGAAACTGTGAGTAGGAGGGTGTGGGGGCTGTTTCAAATTGAAAAGGGTCATAAGACTAGTGCAGTGCGTATAGATATTTGGAGATATTTAATCTTTAGTCTCTCTTTTAATATTACAATTTGTTCTGATTGTATAAGAGAAGCTGTTTAAAATAAACCTTGAACCAGATTCAAATCAAGTAACATGATGCTAACATATGTAATTTTACTGGCTTTGCGTTTGATAGAGAGCATGTAAACAATATATCTTAAGCCCCATTTGAACTTCCTCATGGGATCCACCTGTGATACTAGTTTCTTTTTAGCATTTTCAGTTTTTCACCAGTTTTTCACAATGGTTGCCATATGTGTATTTAATACAGTCATCTATGACTGGCATTCTCCAACAAAATTTGTTTGAATCCCCTGAATTTGCAGAGTTAACATGATCTTCAGTTAGCCGCTGCTTGTTTGGGGTTCCCTTTCTGTTGTATTTCTTTTGCTATTTAAAAAGTAAATAACATTCTCTGCATTAAGACTATTCTTAAAATAACAATACTTTTTCAGTGTTTTCCAAAGTAAACTATACATTATGTTAATAAATGAGTGTAGTAGGGAAAAGGACTGACTGAAAATGTAAAATACTAGTATGTGACAGTGACTTGAGGCTAAAAAAGAAGTACCTCTCCAAATGCATCTTGATATTTTGTAAAATCTGTATTTCTAAAGTCTGTACTCACATAATATTGAGGGATGTGTTTTGTAGGTGTTTGAAAAAGGTGCTTTGGGAATCTTTAATTCTTCAACTCAAAACAATTGTCTGTCTGGTCCGGTGATTACTAAATAAGGACTGATACAGAACAGGTGTAGGGGAGTTGTAAACCAATACAAGTGAGGATCAAAATTAGCCAGAACAAACCAGCAATACTGCTAAAAATTCAAAAACTGGCATGGAATGATAATCAAGAGTTTATAATGAAGAAATGGAGATTCAACAAAAAGTCTGGATTCTAAAAATATCAAAACTAAACACAAATATACTTGACAGACCACACTCTTGGATCCAAGGGCCTGATTGCCATAAAAACAACCAAGAAAAATTAAGTATTGCTGACATTGTTTTCAAAGTATCGATAGGTTTTTGATCAGATTCCAGAGTGTAACAATCCAAGGTAATTCATTCATGCTGGGTCTTCAAATAGATATAAGACAGAAACTCAGCCAGAATCTGCACACTATTGTACATCTTATTTGGTCAAAATGTTTTTTCAAAATTTCTCCCATCAGGAAACTCATCAAATCTCTTGGCATCTGGCTTCTTTACAGATCATTTGATCAGGAAAACTCTACACTTTATAAACTGAGACACTGAAGTTATTGCAGTTTGGATGGACACAAACACTTTGAGAAGTGCAGCCCTGGTGAATGCACAGAAACTCCTGAAAACAGCATTTGGAACAAATAAGAAATGGAACTGAATGTGTTTACACACATATATGCAGCCTTTTTGTCATCTTTTGTTCTAAAACATCTCCTGCACCCTTTAATTGGATGATAATTTCATAAATACAAAAACTGAACTGTCTCTCTCTCTTTCCTTACAGTCTTTGAAGATGAGGGTGTGGATTGTCTTCCTCCTGTGCCTGGCTGGCCACGCCATCGCTGCTCCTGTAAGTTCAACTTTCTGTGTAGTCATTTCCAGTCCTTACCCATTCGTGAGCATTTTCCCTTCTTGATTCCATTCAGTTTATTTATACAGAGCCATATCACAACAAATGTCATCTCGAGGCACTACACACAAAAAAAGCCATTTCGATTCAATCCCACATGCATTTCAATTGATCCTAGTTATCAAATAGTAAGCTCAGTTAATTATTCAGATTAGTTCAAAAAGTTTCTAAGGAAATCCAGCAGATTGTATCAAGTCACTGACTTGTAGCATTCACTCCAGATAACCATGTAGCACCAGTAGACAATTGCTTGCGTTTTGTCGTTGACTTTACAGAAATCCCTCATACCGGGCATACATGTAGCAACAGTGGAAAGGAAAAACTCCCCTTTAACAGGAAGAAACCTCCAGCAGAACCTGGCTCAGTATGAGCTGCCATCTGCCATGGCCTACTTGAGATGTCAGAAGACACAGTAGATACACAAAAAGAAACCGAATAACTGATATAGGAGTAATTTCTATGTTAATGAAAGTAAAAAGTTAATAGCAGAGGGAAAACATGTAGTTGTTGGTTAAAACAACTATAAAACGCCAGACTGGGTGTAACTTCTATGGAGAGGAAAAAACTGAGAGAAAACATAAAGCTAACAATTGAAATAACAGCAAATATTGCAAGTTGGAGAGTAGTAGGAGAAGAAAGTGAGGAAAAGTGGTTAGTTTGTCTTCCAGTAGCCTAAGCCTATAGCAGCATAACTACAGAAATATCTTGGGATAACCTAAGCCCTTTGAATGAGGCACGAGAGAGGCAGAACCAGGGAGAACCATCTTTCCGGTATGTATTGACCATGTTCTTGATGACGTCTTCTTTTCCGTGATTACCCCTCATTGTTTAATAGACTTCCTCTGTCGTTCTAACGGTGGGTGTGTGCTTTCCCATGTAAAGTTTGTTTGGATTAACCAGTTTTCCAAGGTCGATTCCTCCCCTGAGAGTTGCTCTGCTGTCCTGTTCATGTGCATTAAAATTTGTGTTGTGTGGACAATCTGTGTGTCTGTATTATGCATGAGATCATTGCTGTTTTTGTGTTGCAGACTGAGGAGGAGCCAGTTCTGGAGGAGCTGGTTACTGAGGATCCAGCTCCTAAGGTCAGTCCAGATATTTTTTTTTTCTTTTTCTGTTAAAGCAGCTTAAAGCTACAACAGGTTCCTTTCAAGACCTATTTAGTTCATCTTTAGGGGATTTCTATCACTCTACACTGGAAAAAGCTTAAATTTTTATTTCAGTATTTTAGGAAAGCCCTTAAGAGAACCACAGAAATTCTCTTAAGAACAAAAAAATGACTTTTTTGCCATTAAATGTTCTAGTTAAGGTCTTATTTAGGGGGTCTTGTCCTTGTCTTTGCAGAACACAATTATAGCAACATTAGTGAGGAGGAAATTATGAAAAACTAAATTACATAAACTACAGTCTCATACTTTTCTGATTCTCTAAACTGGAATAAACGTTCAAATCCTTTTTTTCTCCAGAGACTTTACTTCTGTTTGGCATCTGGGATGTGTTTTCCAAGCCACACAGCTGCTTAAATTTGATCCGTGACAGAACTTTGGGGTTTTTAGATTTGGAGACACAGAGCTGTTTCACAGGGTTGTAAAAGCCGTGAGCACTTGTGTATATATTAACAGCTGACCAACACACTGTAATTCAGCCATTAATGGACTTTAACCACCAAGTAAATCAGCAGAAGGTTGAACTTGTGTTGTTACTGTCAGTCTGATTCTGTAACCAGATGATCTATTATAATAAAAATTGCAGCTTTCAATCTTTCAATCTGATAGGTGGAATTGCATCTCAAACAACTTTTACCTCTGATCAATTTGGAAAATTTGCATCATCTTCAGTAATTTCCCTTATTAAAAGAAAATACTAGCTTCAACACATAATCTGCTGTTAACAGGGCTGTATTTTAGACAAATTTTACTTGTAACAAAATCTTGAGCTTTCATGTGAACGTTTTATGGTTTCCTGCTCCAGAGGTCCAGTGGGACCAGAGATCCCACAGCTGTTAATTTTAGCCACTGGTGAAGCTAGCCAGGAAACCATTAGGTTTGTTTTCTTTTTTGGCCTCACCACATGTGGATCCAGCTGCTTTTTATTGCTGGATCTTATGGTCTCTCAGACTCCGTTGGCCTTCAGGGAGGAATGGTGATGTCTCAAGCCTTTTTTCAGGCAAACAATTGGTAGTTTATGAGGAGAGTATCCAGAAATAAATCTGAAATTAAATACCAAGAAAGATCATTGACCATTTTTTCAAAGTCTGACGTGTGCTGTGTCCCAGGAACAAGAGGTGGGAACCAACCCAGTGCAGGTGGAGGTTGGAGAGTTTGACGAAGCCATCGAGATTGAAGATTTTGGTGCTGCCAGTAAGTTCACAACTTGATAATTTAAGAAGATTGATTATCTAAACCACAAACATCCCTCACTTCAGCAGGAACCCAAACCCGGTAAAACTAACTCTTAATGGCTTGTTGGGACCCAAAACCTGGGTTGAAAGTTTAGAAAACATGACTGTTTAAACATGTTCTTACATTCCAAAACTCTAAGTTATTTCTCACGTTGATTTAAATCTCCTTATAAAATCTAAACATCTACACCAAATGCAAATAAAGTATAAAAATATTGTAAACAACGTCTGGGAGTTTTTAAGCATAGCCTAATTCTACACATGAATGGATTAAAATGTAGGTATGTCCCCACATGGAATATTATACTTTCGTGCAAACATCTCTAAAGGGGATTAAAATTAGACACAGGCTGTTTCAGTAATTCGTTTCTACAGGACCAGCCTTTTTTGATAAAATACCTTAAAGCAGTTCGGCTACATTCTGGAGACTGGATGCTGCTATACAGAGGTTTCAGGGTTTGCTCAAGGCTCAAGCTGGCACACTAAACAGACATAATGATAGACTGCCTCATTCTGCATGCAGATGACTGTGATTATATGTTCCACCCAGCTTAAAGAGGTGATTCAACCACAAAAAATTCAATAGGCAGAAAAGTTTAAGATTGGAGAGGCTGCAGGCTGTTTAAAACAGTTTAGGGCATATTAAAGGGTATTTTTCAGCATTTTTGCACTTTCTTTTTTCCAGTTGTGTTCAGGGTTACAGCTCATGATAATTATATTTTTTTCATGTCTAAGATCGACAAATGTGTTAAAAAGCGTTGAGGACACAAAGTAAGTGACAGCTGAACAGTTCTGGGGTTATCTTTGCTACACCAAATTTTGGCATCAGATCATAACACAATGGCCACATAAGAAAAGTAGTGACAGCAAAGCATGCAGTTCAAATTTGACTTAAAAAAAACCCAAACAATTACGTGGTGATTTATCCACCAAGGAGAAGAAAGTTCACCAAGGAGGAGAATAGTTGTTTTGAGTTACTGACTATGACAAAAACTGTAATTATAAACACAAAAAAATGTTTCATTTCGACAGACACTGTAATCAGTGATCAGCATTAGTTCTCTGACCGTGAGCAACAGTCCTCCCGTTTCTCCAAACAACTATGTCACCAGAATGATTTTTATGAGGGAGCCATTCATTGACTATGTAACTCTCATTTTTTTCCACATAAGTTGTCAGTGCTTTAATTGTGTCATACAAGTCCGTTTTGAAAGTCTGTCAACATGTCAGGGTGTTGTTACACAGCCAGTGGATGGAAGGGCAGTAAATACTCAGACAGCAGCTGCAGTAAAACACTCTTTAGTAAATTGAAGCTTTTATTTAAAAGAAAACAACTTCTTCCATGATCTTAACTTGTAACTTAATACTTACACCAGTGTCTGGGTGATCTGACTGTTGACTCTGCTCAAGCTGTCAGTTGCAGCTGTTGTATTGCGTCCTCGTTCCTCTGCTTTAGGTTGTTCTTTTCAATCAGGTCCAAGACTCCAGTTATTTCATAATCTGGGGGGAATGCTGAAACTGTTTTTCTGAAGAGAAATCCTTTTTCCCAACCCTAGTTTTTTTTTTTTCCCTAAAGAGCTCATCCGTGTTTCCAGTCTGTCTGACTGTTGTTCACTACATCCCTGTTCAGTTGGAATCTACCACATCCATTGGCAATATTCCCATTAAAGGTTATTTTTTTGTCAAGAAAACAATCAATTCTGTTTATAATGTGAGAGATTTCCAGATGGGTTAGTAACAGATGCTACTTTATCATCTGTTTATGGTAGTGTTTTCCTGTGTTAGTGGGCAAAAGGCTATTTTTGTTTCAGAAAAGCAAATTTGAAAATTATATATCTGTTTGGAACAATAATTAAAAATAACTTTGTACAACTTTTGTTTCATGATTTTCAAAGCTTTGGTTCTTTGGCTCAGAAATATGATGATATAGTCCATTTAAATTCTCAGTAATTCAAAATGCACAAACAACAGCAGCTAAACTCCTTGAGAACCTAAGACACTGAAATATGTTATTCAAGTTATTTTGTTTACACAAAATTGTGTCCTTAACTTCTGCATTAACATGTTTCATTTTTTTCTTGCAGATCCATGCCTGAACTACCACTGCAAGAAGGGTAAGGTGTGTGAGGTCGATGACAGCAACGCCCCCATGTGTGTGTGCCAGGATCCCTCCACCTGCCCCCCTGCTGATGGAGAGTTTGAGCATGTGAGTTAACCAAAAGCATCATTCTCTTGTACATTTTAATACCAACCATTCACAATACATACATGATATCTAAGCTAACATGAGGTAATAAACCCTTTTTGTAAAATAAATAAATAAATAAATAAATAAATAAAAAACCCAAATAGACATTACAGCAGTCCAATTTTACCCCTTGTTCCTGTCAGTTAGTGCTTTTGCACCAATAGTCAGCAGTATTTCCTTTTTTGGGGGGTAAAGGAGGAAAAATAAAGAATTTACTCCTCATGCAGAGAACAAGAGGGGTGCTGTTAAACAAGCCATATGTATTGTTAATGTATGCTCTTTTGCCAATAGTACAGCACTTAGTCTTCTCATATAGGATTTCACAAATTTGGAGCCCACATGGTCCTAATCAACTAAAAGGGAAACCAAAATAACTGAAAATGCATAAGTTAGGTATTTTTTAGCACCTTTTTGTAGAAACCAAACATTATTTTGACATCAGATTTTTCTGTACTACATAAATGTACCCAAGTCTAAGGCAGATTTTTTTTTTTTTTTTTTTTTTACTTTTCAGTATGAGTTATGCCTTTTAGTCAACTTTATCAGAAGCAGCATAAAAAATAGTAATCCAATTGGGCCGGCATATAAATCAAATCCCACAAATCAAGAAAATGATTAAAAAAAGATTTGTGTGAAAATACATTTGTCATTTTGAAATTAGCATTCATTTCATGAGCTGTGGCTTTTTTAATTGAATTGTTATTTGTTTCCAGGTCTGTGGCACTGATAACAAGACCTACGACTCCTCCTGCCACTTCTTTGCCACCAAGTGCACTCTGGAGGGAACCAAGAAAGGCCACAAGCTGCACCTTGACTACATTGGACCCTGCAAATGTGAGTGCTTGAACTCTTCCAAGACTGTATAACACTCAGTGCTCTTTGTAACGTATAACTCAAGAGGATGCAATACGATTTAAGATCTATGGTGATCTTAGTTAAGCAAAGGAATGGCACACTTTAAGTAGAATTTATACCGCTTTCTCCTCTACCACTTTGTGAATTGGGCTAATATTTGTTTTGACACCTTGCTGGTTTCACCTGTGTCTTGATTACTTACATGTACAGCATATTTCCCTCTAACGCGTGTAATAAAGTGAAGGAGCCGAAGCTGAGCTAGGCTCTATCAGCAGACTCTCAGTGTACTGTCTGTTCTCATGTCTGCACTTTCTGCTGAGATTGATAGGTGGGTTGGACTGTCATGTCGGATCCTGCAGGCTCTGTCCAGACACGTGGGCTGCATTTCTTCCTCTGTTCCCTCTGAACATGACACACGCAGCGCAGGGAGATGAGTCAGGGCTCTGAGGTTCGGATGGAGATCACGGCAGATCTCGGTTTACAAGCAGACAACAGTATTCAGTCTGTGGAGTAACTGAGGATAAACAGAGCTGAAACATATTTCAGTGGGAATCTTTTGATTTCCACTCTGTAGAATTCAAACAAACCCTAATTTCTATATAAAAACACATGGTCACCTGGAAAATGAAGAAAAAACAAACATTTGCTTTTAATCAAACCGAGTGACAGATTCAACAGTCTGAAGTTTTCAAAACTTGTAAGATGGTTCTCAATATAATCTGTTCTCCCTAAGTCATCACATAAGATGGTTATATACATAAGTATGTGCTAAAGATTTTGTTAATTATTTGTAGTAAATGATGACTTTGTTTGCTCTGTGCAGTCATCGAGCCCTGCCTGGACAACGAGCTGAACGAGTTCCCTCTCCGTATGAGGGACTGGCTGAAGAACGTTCTGGTGACTCTGTACGAGCGCGACGAGGACAACAACCTCCTGACCGAGAAGCAGAAGCTTAGGGTGAGAAAATGCACATTTAAAGACATTCATGAGTATGTTTATCTTTCATTCCTTGTGACAAACCTTTTTTTCAAAAGCATATTATCTATTAAATAGTTGGAATAATAAAAAAAAGTGACACTAACACATGTTTGATAAGGTATAAAATACTAACCTACTGCATGAATAATTGCTAACATACTTAAAGAGATTTTAATTTTGAGCTTTCACTCACTAAGACTAATTGTTCTCCTGCCCACTTCAGCTGGCAAGCTGGATTCTATTGATTTAGCCTAAATCAACTCTTAGTTTAGCCATTAGAGAGTCTTTCTCAAAATAATGACCCTCCACGCTGTTGTCGTTCTGTTTAACCTGTAGAAAAAACAATGTTATTGTAATTGAGATCATTCTTGATATTCTGCATCAGGATGTTAAAGAAAGAAATGCAAGCAGGTGGTCTACCGTAGTGACTTTTGAAGGGAATAGCTGAAAGGAGAGGAAGATTGCTTGGACACAATAATCTTTTGAGAATAGATTTAATTTTATTCAATTAAATGTTTGCAAGACTAAACCGTATCAATTAATTTCCTAATATCCCACGTTGCTCTTAAACATACATTTAAATGAGCTGATTGAATTTCCATTGGGAAAAATCGGATATAAAACCACTCCTGTCCTGTTTTTCAGGTGAAGAAGATCTATGAGAACGAGAAGAGGCTGCAGGCCGGAGAGCACTCTCTGGACCTCCTGGCCCGCGACTTCGAGAAGAATTACAACATGTACATCTTCCCCGTCCACTGGCAGTTCGGCCAGCTCGACCAGCACCCCATTGATGGGTAAGGATTTGAAAAATATGTTCATGGGATGTTTTGGGGACATACCAGTGATATCTGCAGCAGCAATGATGCAGTTTGTACTTTTTATTATCCTTTCTTGCAAGCTTAGTCCAGACTAAAAGCTTAATTATTGAACAAAAATTATAAACTTAAAATGAAACATGAAATTGTCATTATTTAGGACAGTCTTTATGCTGATTGTCAAAATGATCCAAATGTTTTTTTTTTTTCTTTGTAAGTATTCAAGTATAATTTCTGTCCTGGTGTAGTTGAGTCAAGGCCTTATACTAAAGAGCACAATTAATGCTGTTTCTGTTTCTAATTTTATTGACTAGGTTTATTTTTGTATTTTTATCAGATACCTGACCCACTCAGAGCTCGCCCCCCTGCGCGCTCCCCTCATTCCCATGGAGCACTGCACCACTCGCTTCTTTGAGGCGTGTGATGCCGACAGCGACAAATACATCGCCCTGGAGGAGTGGGCCTCCTGCTTTGGCATCAAAGAGCGTGAGTGAAAACTAGTGGACGAAACGCTTCTGTTTATTTTTTCTATTGGTCTGTAACCTGTGACATAGCCTAAACCCTCGACTATATTTTCATCTTATTACGTAAACGCTCATGAAATTTAAATTTAAAAACAGCAGATTGTACATGCAACCTAAGGGGTACAAGGATACACAACAGATTTCACACTGCCATTATTTATTACAAATCAAGAACCCACAGCTTTTCAATCTTGATGTCTGGACTTTGACTAGGCCATTGCAACACCTTGATTCTTTTTCCACCATTCTGTTGTAGTTGTGATGCTGTGTTTGGTATCACTGTCCTGTTGATAAGCCAGGGTAAGCCAAGTTTCAGTTGTTGGACAGAGTCTAGTATCAACTTTGAATCTACAATATTTTGTATACATCCTCATTAAAAACAAAGTTTCCATGTCCTTTGGCTACATGTCAGCAGGTATGACATCTTTAAGCTGATATGTAGTGTTTGGTTTTCTCCAAACATGAGGAAATAAATTATTTCCCAACATCTAAGCTTTGTTCTTGTCTATCCAAAGGACATTGTCTTAGAAGTCTTAAGTTTTTTTTAAGGTTTTTTTTTTTTTTTTCATACATGGCTTTGAAGACCTCAATTGTGCTGCCATGTTTTTTTTTTTTTTTTTTTTTTTTTTTTTTTTTTTTTTTTTTGTTTTTGTTTTTGTTAGAATATAGAGTTTTTCTCATTTAAAGTGTCCAAACAAGCCATATTTGTTAGGTTTTTTAAATTGCCCTGACATGAACTTTAATATTCTACATGCTTAATGAGGCCTGCAGCATTCGAGGTGAAACTCTAGGGTTTTTTCATCATTTCTCTGAACATTGGATGGTCTGACCTTGTGGCGAATCTGCTGGAACTATTTTGGAGATTGGCAACTGTCTTAAATGTTTTCACTTGTAGATGATATTTCCATCTGTTGAATGATGGACTTCAAATTATTTTGAAATTACCTTGTAATCTTTCTCAGAATGATGGGCAACAACAGTTACAGCAGCTTATCTAAGACGTTTGCTGATGTCTCTCCTGCTTGGCTTTGTGTTAAAGTACCTGCATGTTTCAAAGCAGCAAACTGCCAAAACTGCTACTTACAGACAGATGGTCACACTGATGACTATACCATGTATAGTCATCAGTGACTATATATGGTAATCAAGTGCATTTGATTACCAGGACCTGACTGCTACTTCCCTTCCTAAATACCATGTAAGGAAAGTACTTTACATAAAGCCTTTCCATTTTGATTTTATGTTTGTTTGATAAATTATAAGAGTGTGGAATCTGTTGTGTTTGTCATTTTTACACCATTTTGATATTTGAAACTATTGAATTGAAAGAGCATGTTCTTCCTTTTCACCACAACTGTAAACACGATGTAAACAAATATATATATATATATATATATATATATATATATATATATATATATATATATATATATATATATATATATATATATATATATATATATATATATATATATATGTGTGTGTGTGTGTGTGTGTTTTTATTTACTTGAAATTATTTACATGGTTTCCAATATAATCAGAGTTTGACTTTTAGGAGTTAAACATTTTTAAAGATATGTTTTATTTCAGATTCTGACCTGTGAATTCATCTTTACTTTATCATGCCCCTACTGATTATGTTTTCTTTGTGTTTGCAGAGGATGTGGACAAAGACCTCGTCATCTAAGTTCCTCTAATGAGCAGCAACACTTTGAGAGAAACTTCTAGTCACTACTAACCGGACAAGGTGCTGATGATCCATAAGTTTATAAAAAAAAATAAAATTAAGGTGCTAACTGCAAATTTTGTGTTACATTCCTATTATTAATGATCTTTTCTAGCTATACCACTAAAAAAAACTTCCAAAACTAAAAAGTTCACAGTCTGTCCTAACATCACATATTTGTGAACATTTCAATTCTTTTGTTTGCTTGTTTTTCAACACAGACCCAGTAAGGTAAAAACTAAAGACCTCTGATGTAAATTTACATTGACAATATTATATGCTGTCTGTTCCATGATGTGTTCAGGGCTTTTTTTTTATTTGGGACCAGTTGAGATCAGAAGAATGAAACTGTAAAGTCAAAAATAAAGTTTCTAAATAAATGCTCCCTCTGCTTGCTTCCTACTAAACTTACTGTTCAGTTTTTGCACTCTATTGGTGGTGGACTCCTTCATTTTTTATGTCATTTTGTGTATTTTTGTAGCAGTATGACTACTGGTAGCAAAGTTGTTTTGTTTTTTTTCCCATTTCTAGAGAAATCCATGCCCTTAAAAGCAGTGCGTGTGTGTGCTTATATTTGAAAAAACTTAAAAGGAAATAATTTGCTAATGAGGGGGGAACCTTGCAGGCTGAGAGTTTTTCTCACCATGTTTTTTTTGTGTGACACAAAGAGCTCGGTCGAACTCTTTTCCTGAATAAATGTCTACAAAAAACATCTGAGCATGGCTCCATATCTGCATCGGTATTCTCTTCAAAAGAATTTTTTACTCAGATGATCTCACATGAGATCTGCATGGCACCACAAGCCAGACTTTGTTTTTAATGTGTGACATTTTTGTCATGTTTTCGACTTTTAAACATAAGAATGCTTAGCTTTCTGTTTATTGCAGCGTAAATACTTTAAATCTCGAACGACACAAAAGCTGTTTTACAAACCTCTAAATCAGAATTATCTGCTCAATATTAAACATTTTACATTTAATTCTCAGTGTGTAGGGTTTTTTTAGGTGCTGGAAGTTCATCCTAAAATTATGAAACTTTAATAATCAACCACATGAAATTGTCAGCTTTATTTTCATGCAATCATTAAGTTTTCTTTCTGGAGGTTTAGGGCATTTTTATATGACAGTTGCACATTATGTTACCAGATTTTCTCCAGCCTTCCCTAAATTAGGCAAACATACTCATCTTAGAAAGCCACTGAAACGGGTCCAGTCACCATCATTGTGACCACCTCTATACAGAGCCTTGCAAAAGTATACGTACTTCTTCAACTATTTCAGATTACAAAAACAAAGGTCGATGAATTTTACTGGAATTATATCTGCCAGCAGGCCACAGCAAGAAGCAACTAACTGTGAAGTGGAAGGAAAATGACACATGGTTGACAAATTTTTAAGAATAAAAATCTAAAAAGTGTGGCATACATTTGTATTAATCTCCTATATTCTAATACTTCACAATAAAATTAAATTTTAATAAAAGTCATTTAAATAATAAGTAAGAGCCTACATGTGTGCAATTTGATCTATGTTGTTCTGTGAAGGGCTCAGAGAATATTTGTGAACAAACAGCATTATAAAGACTAAAGAACACACCAGACTCGCCTGCCTGCTGTGCTCTTTATAAAACAGCAGAGAGGTTTACAGCAGAGTTAGGTTTTAAAACCATATTCCAAACTTTAAACACCTCACAGAGGGCCGTTCAGTTTTTCATCTGAAAACCAAAAGCATATGGCACAACTACAAACTCACAAAGGCATGGCTATCCATGTAAACTAACAGGTCACTCAAGAAGAATAAAAATCAGAGAAGAAACCAAGAAGCTTGTGGTTACTCTGGAAAAAAAATTCAACCCATGTGGGAGAATCTGCAGTTAGGTTACTCATGCACTCCATAATACAGCATTTAAGAGAGGCAAGAAGATAGCCACTGTTGAATGAACGTTATAAAAAAAAAATACATCATTGAAGTTTGGTCCCAGTAAACATGTAGAACAAGGTCCTCTTGTCAGATAAGATCCGAATTCAACTTTTTGGGCAACATGCAGAAAGATGGCGGAAAGATAACCCCACACGTCACCCTGTGCACATCATCCTTATGGTAAAACGTGGTGGTAGCATCATTCTCTGGAATACTTTTCTTCAGCAGGAATAAGGAAACTGGTCAAAATTCATGGGAATATACATAGAGCTAAATATAGGGCATTCCTGAAAGAAAACCTGTTGGAGGCTGTGGGACCAGGGTGTAGGTTCACCTTCCATCATCAGATCAGCCCTAAATAGTCATCAGAGCTACAATAGAATTGGCAAGATCAAGGTATATTCAAATGTGAGAATGGCCCAGTCAAAGTCCAGACCTTCATTTATTTTTTTCTATTTTTTTGCTGCTTGTGTTCATTAAATAAAAAAGATTTAAAATGTCATTGATTTTAGAAAATGTACTAACAAGCATTTTAAAAGCACAGTTTAAATATTATTGAATTGTAATTTGTGTTATGAATATCTACAAGTCCAAATAACATAAAAAGATATTCATAAATGTTGCAGAATAACACTTAACAAAACAGGATGTGTTCATGTTGTTTGGCTGTAAGAACATTGTGTTCACATACATACTGCCTTATTAGGCTGAGTTTCTGTGTGCCTTTGCTCCAGTATTTTTCACTTTGTGTGTTTAATTTTCTTCTGGTCGACTGAGGTTGTGCATGGTCCCCTGGGAGACAACAGAGGGAGAGCCGGAGCACCCAGTTACCATCCCCACCCGCTCATCCAGACTCCAGAGTCAGGAATGTGAAACAACCTCTGAGGCTTATCCATAAAGCATGTAGTGCCTCCTCTCTGCCACAGCAGGAAAAAAATACCCTTTCGTTCTAACCCAGCAGAGAGGGAAAACCAATAAAGAATCAGATGTGAATCAAAGATAAACACGTCAATGCTTTTAGCTCACTTTTTCTGACATAATTCAGAAAACAAATTCAATTCTAAGTAAAAAAAAATGCTGCAATACTGAAATAATGCTATAATTATTAGTGTCAATATTATTAGCAATTTCTCCTGAAGTTTCTATCATCCATTCTGAGAGGTGTAAAGACAAATGACATTTTTACCCATTGTTCTTTGTAAGATTGCTCAAGGTCAGTCAAGTTGGATGAAGCGCATCTGTGGGCTTTATTTTTTTCATCTTAACACAGATTCTCACCAGGATTTACTTCTTAACTGAATCAGGGGTACCTTTAGATGCATCCTTGCACCACTACACAAATGGTTACATTTCCTCATCAGTATGGCATGTTTCTCTCCAGAGGGCTGGTAACAAGCCATTTATCTGATTCGGGTGTGTTGGAGAAGGCATGCATCTAAAAGGTGCAGGATAGTAGCTCCCAGGGATTGGAGTTGGTCAAACTTGATTAAAACCAGGGGTCTGCAACTCCAGTCCTCGATTGCCACTGTCCTGCAGCTTTTGAATGCATACCTGCTCCAACACAGTTGAATAAACTAAAATGTTGATGCCCAGGCCTTTGCAAAACTTGCTTACTTGTCAAGGAGGTAATTCAGCCTTTTCATTTAGGTGTGTTGGGGCAGGGATGCAGCTAAAACCTGCTGGACAGTGGCATTCAAGGACTTGAGTTGCAGACCCCTGGAATCTAAATTACTGCATTGACACTTTGGCTGTATGGTTAAGGTCACTAAGGTTGCTGTGCAAGGTGAGCCTCCATCTCAATTCTCTAGTCTTCTGTAGTCTCTATCAGGTTGTCTTCCAGATTGTCTTCTAGATTTCATGGACTTCTCAAGTTGACTATGTCTGCAACAGGGTCCAGCAGCAGCTACATTTTCTGTGCAGGTTGAAGGCCTTTGGGGACAGACAGAAAGTCATGCTGCTGTTTTACCATGCTGTAACAGAGAGCATCATTAGGTACAACATTTTTTGCCTGGTTTGTTAACCTGTCTGTCCAAATGAAGGCCAAACTCACTTGTCTCTCACAAAGACCTATGAAGCTGATGGGAGTCGAGCAGCATCCCTCACTTCAGACCATCTTTAATGAAACAAATAACCAGACAGACCAAGAAAATCATCTCAGACGCCACTCATATTCTTCAGAGTATCAGTTTCTTCCCTCAGGTTGGCATCTTAGAGTTCCTACATGTAGACTGAACTGCAACAAGAACTCATTTGTTCAACTTTCTATTTAAACCATAAACATTAACAAACAGTAAATTGTGACTGTAGGCAAAGGTGTCTAAGATTTTAAACTGCACTGACATGCTTCTTTTATGTATGTATTTCTCTTATAATGCCTTTATTATAGAAGTGGTTTTATGTGTGAATATAATGTGACAGTCATGGTTTTGGATTATGCAGCAGCCAGAGTCTGTACCCAAGACAAATTTCCTTCAGGACAACAAGGTTCATCTTGTCTTATCTTAGATTTACCCTATATCATCTCCATTTATCTTCCAGTCAATTCTTCTATGTCCCTACTGATAAAATGCATCCCTGCAGCATGATGCTGCCACCACAATGTTTCACAGTGAGGATGGTGTGTTCAGGGTGGTAACATCAGTAATTTTACAATAATACTATTCAGTAGTTTGCTTTAGAAAACTACAGATGAAGAAATGATTGCCCACAAATCTTAAGCCAGTGCTGTTATAACGTTTCCATTACTGGTTTTCTCTCTCTCTTTTTTTTAACATTTTAACCAGAAGCCCCTTTTTAAATGCTGGATGCATTTAATTCTTTTTACATACAACTATTTGGGAACTGTAAATTTTTGAATCTAATGATGAAGCTAATAGATAATCCATCCATCCAATGTCTATTCCCGCTTATAATTGCAGGGATGGGGGAAAAGCGGGGTACATCCTGAATATATCGCCAGACAATTGCAGGGCACCTAAACACATCATAGAACAGTAATTGTTTAAGGAAGTTTACATTTCAGAATTGGGTATTTACATTTACTATTTACAGCCACTGAGTAGCATTTGTAGTGTTTCTACTTAGCGTATGTCTAAATAATTTTGTTTTTGGATTCAAAAACATTTCGCATACAATGACGAATTGAACGTTGGCCGAATGCTTTTGTCGCCCCCAAGAGGGAAAAAGCCACCGGTGCACCGCCACTCAACAATTTCGGTGTATGCCAGTTTCTAAAACCATCGCACCTTCAACCGCTCGTGTGGATTGGGTTTATTTAGCGCCCCTCCTTGTGGTCCCCTCAAGCGATTGGTTTATTAGTCTTTACTCTGAATTTCATTTGCTAGACTCTTTTGGGAGGCGGGATTTTGCTGTTCGGTTGTAGAGGTGAGACCGGTATCTGGGCACTCTAGCACGTTGTAAAGCCGCTAGCTCTCCGGCAGCCTTTACGGAAATTCAAATAATCAACCGATTGAAAGGCAACCGTTTTTAACACAACTGACCAGTTGGTAAGTTAATTTAATCTACAAGTTGTTTACGTCTTGTGACGAAAAGCCCAATTTTTTCTCTCATTGTGGTTATTTACTTAACTGGGTCGGTCTTGTGGGCTCTGTCTAAACCCTGGCGTTCAGATGAGGGTTGATAGAATTTTTTGCAGGCAATAATTATGCTGTCTTGTTAAAAGGCTATAAACGGGTAATATTGCGCGTTTAAAACAATTATAAATATAAATATTAAAACTTCGGTAGAATCGCTTTATATAAAATAAATGTTTGAAAAAAATATCAGTTTCGCTTTTGAGCTCCAGGAAGTAGCCACCGCCCTGCTCTAGCTCCTATTTAGCCTCCTCTCAATCGTGACTCCCTCCTATCTTATCATCTTCGTCGTGTCCCAAATCAGATTTATAATTGTGTTCAATAAGTAGATTTTCAGTTTAACTTGACGTGTTTTAATCCGGCTACCGGGGTAACTCCGGTCGCCTGTAGCGGAGAGCGTGGCCGGGAATGGTGCAGGACACGTGCTGCTGAGCTCCTGCCTCGGTTTGGGGGCCGCAGGCGGCTACAGCTGTCGCTGTTAAGCCCCTTGGTAGATGGAGGCATCGTGCCATGTCAGTTCAGGTTTTATCTGGAAACGGCCGCTTGAGTGGCCTGACGTCCCTGCAGTGTGCAGGGCCTCGGTGTGTTTAGGCCGGGGTGAGCGGCTCCATCACAACCGGCATGGCGCGGCCTTTGTCTGCGTGCTGTTGACCACGCCGGGGAAATGAGGCTAATTACATACAAACTAGGTTAAACGGAGTCAGAGCTCGCGAAACGAATGGGAACATTTCATGTCTCGACACACTTGGATCCCATCGTGTCTTTTCGGACGGATCGGTTAATGTTCAGTGGTTGTGAAGGAAGGAAGGAAGGGGTCCTTGAGACCACCAGATGGCTCCTGGCTTTGTTGCCGATAAACCAAGAGCACTTCGTTTTGGTTACTGAACAACGAGGAGAAAATGTTCTAGCAGCCTGTGGGGGATAGACACGAGTCATTCCGCGGAGATGTCTGATTATTTCCTAGTAAAAAACAAAACAAAACAAAACAGACAGGTTGTCTATCCTGCAAAGGATTGATAATCAGGGTTTACTTCCCAGCCTTAATGTGAGCACGTATAGAGAAGTGGCCCAAGCTGAGCATGTACTACACTAATGCTTCAGGATCCCGTCCATGTAAAAGATGGCACACCGTGCATTAAGCAAACAGCGCGAAGATTGTAAAGACCTCTTGTGCATTATGCAAACCTGGATCGATTGTGACGAAAGATCGAGAAAGAAATTTGACTTTAAATTGCCTTGGATTGTTAAAATGGCGGGTTTAAAACGTCAGGAATCTTTAATAGACTGGAGGAAATGAGGGTAGGACCCCGGACTTCCTGTTGCAGGTCGATGGGGCATCAGCGGATAAAGTGGTTCTCCTGCATGCATAGGTCCTACCGCAAGCCTCTGTTGGGCTCCTGTGGTTTAAGTAACAAAGATGCAGCAGTTTGATCTGCTGACTATGCTGAATAACAATGTTTTGCACTCAATGGCTTTACACATGCTAGGGCTGCGTTGCATTAGGAGAACCTTGAATGCATACTCAGTCCTTTGGTCCAGCTGAACAGATTAGGAAGAATTTTGTTGGTGTTTGACATGTTGTATAAAGATGGGAATGTCTTAGCTGTGCCTTTCATAGATGTTTGAACCAGGGCTGGGCGGTTACCGTTTTGTTTGTAGGAAACTTGCATGATTATCCTGGAGAATGACTAATTACTTGAGGTTTTTAAATTTCAAAAGCCTTTCCATACAACTGGGGTTCTTTGGTTTCTGTTTGAGCCACTTCTCCTTGAGATGATTAATAAATGCAGCGTTTGCTTCAAAATAAGCCTCAGTTTTTTTTTTCAGAGCAGTGTCTATTAAGTTGTGCTTTCCTTTGACAATGGATATGTTTTTATTTTGACAGCAGTATTTGTTTTTGTGAGGTCCGGACTTTATATAATACTTATAGCTAAAACATCTTGAATTTTCGAATACAGTACGACAAAATATTGGAAATTATAAGTCGCCAATTCCTAGGTGCAGCAAAGTTTGTCTTTCAGTCTGGGATTTTGAATTTCAGGCATCATTCTTAAGATTCCAGAAAAAATAGGTTAATTAACTGAAACATAAGCTGCAGTCTGACTTTTCCCTCCAGATCATTCATGAAAAAAGGTCTACATTATTTTGTGTAGATGCAATGGAAAAATAAAAATCTCAACAGAAAGGAGTATTTTAATACCCCTCTATCATTCCTCAAAAAAAAAAAAAACAAACAAACAATACAACTTGGTTATGGAACTAAACTGCTGGTGTTGAAAACTTTGTTGATATTGCCAAACACTACAGTCTGTAAACTGTTGTCCCTGCTTGGAGGAAGGAGCTTTTGAATCCAAACATAAAGTTTCCAGCTCACAAATCAAAATGATTTGGGCTTAAAAATTCTTAAGAGTTCCGCTTTAGTAGTACAGAAAAAAAAAAAAAAAACACCAGGAGAGAATTTCTTCTTTCTTTTAAGTGTGTAATTTTTCCAGTTTAACCAGCAAATACCCAGCTTGGTATCAACTTGCTCTTAACAGCAGCCCGAGCTGTGGTTGCATTTTGCAGCTTTGAAGAATGTCTCTCTGTTCAAGCATGCCTCAGTTTTTACCGTCCTTCCATCTGCATTATAAGACTCTGCCTCTGACTGCAGATATTGCATTTAAAGGACAACTCATTGGTTCTGAAAAAGGTGAGCAGAACTGCATTGTAAACTCAAATAAGAAGTTGGGTTTTTTTTGTTTTTCCACCAAGAGCAAAACAGAAAATCTTCAGTAAAAGACGAAGTGGTCACATAAAATTTAAATATGTCCTAGCTGGAGACCTTTTGCAGCCGTCTTCTGTAGCTTTAGGACAGAAATTGCAATCAACACCTCGGGCCTTAGCGGAAAAACTGGAATTATCGTCCAGAAAAAGTCTGACCGAAGCATTTACAGTTGCATTCTCACAAAGCATATGAGGACCAATGTTTATTTTGTTCATGCTATGAGTTGTTTTCATTAGGGTGTGGTAATAAATGCTGTCAGTCAGTTTTGCAGATGAAACACAGCTTGTGCTGCTTGCCCAACAAATAAAAAAAAAAAAAAAAAAAATTTTTTTTAAAAAAGAGCCCATATTGAGTCAGACACAAGACAGTGGTGTGAAATGGGTGGATGTATTTACACTAACTGATTTTCACTGGAAATGACTCCTGGGATTGAAGATGAGTCATCAGAACAAGATCCTGACAGTCTGTTGCTGTTTGAATGTTGATATTGTTGTGACCCAAACTCTGTACAGGAACTCTTGTATAGAGCCTCATCATGGATCTGAAGTAAAACCTAAATCTACTGGATCATTTATTAGACAACTGGTTCCTTTTACTTATCAAGTAGCAATCCATCTGAGAATGAGCTCACCCTCTTTCTTCCTGCAGAGATTTCCAGTCGACCAAAGAAATGGTGATGGAGAAGCCAAGTGCCCAGCTGGTCGGGCGAGAGTTTGTCCGACAGTATTACACACTCCTGAACCAGGCCCCAGACTACCTGCACAGGTACCACCATCAGACAGAAGTGCAGCTTTCTTCTTCCTTTTAAATGAAATGACTGGTTTATAATATGTCCATTTCCTCAGGTTTTATGGAAAGAACTCCTCTTATGTGCACGGCGGCTTGGACAGCAATGGCAAACCGCTAGAGGCAGTTTATGGGCAAGCTGTAAGTGGCGTCATCCGACGGCGGATGTTTTAGGAATCATTTTTAAAATGCTTATTTGGTTCTGGTCTGTTCAACAGCAGAAAATAAATGCAAACCTCTATAAATTTGCACTTGGATCTCTGTGATTCTAAAGAATTGCTGTAGATGTTATTGCTGCTAAAAATCCAACCTTTACCGAGTAGAAATCTAAATCAAAGTCTTTGACTCTTTTCTCTTGCAGGAGATCCACAAGAGGGTGATGGCTCTGAGTTTCCGTGATTGTCACACAAAGATCCGACACGTGGACGCCCACGCCACCCTCAACGAAGGTGTGGTGGTCCAGGTGATGGGGGAGCTGTCCAACAACATGCAGCCGATGAGGAAGTTCATGCAGACGTTTGTTCTGGCGCCCGAGGTTGGCACTAAGACATGCCTTCTGCTGTAGATCTTTTGTGACTTGTAAAAATATTTTGGCTCTTATGTTTTTATTTATTTTTGTTTCAGGGTACTGTCGCAAATAAATTCTACGTCCACAATGACGTGTTTCGCTACCAAGACGAGGTGTTTGGTGACTCGGACTCTGAACCTCCAGAAGGTGCGAGCGTTTTCTCCTTATAGCTGCTGGAGCAGCAGATCGCTCTGAAGTGCTGCGAAAGTCCTCCGCTTTATCTTTTGTCACCAACATTATAATAAATCTTGATAATCTGTACAGTTTGAGTGTTAGAACATCGATATTCCTGTTGTTACAATCTAAAAAAGTTTTATTGGCTCCTAAAAAGATGTGAAAATAAGAAACTGTATTTATGTGAGACGAGTGGGAGTACGTCCATGTATTGTACACTCAAGGCTCCTCTTCCTTAAAGGACTACATCAGTGCATCCTTGTGAGGAGGTGATCAGCTTGTTGCATGGCTGAGGTTGTGCTCTCATCCCGGCGTTAACTGGTCTGCATTGTAGGATCTGTCTCCTGTTTTTAGTGACAGTAGCCCAACGGTTCTCTGGGATTTAGGTTAGGCCTGTGTCCTGGCCACAGTGAAATTAAACTGGGTTTTGGTTCTTTTGGCAGCTTAGGCCGGCAACAGGTCCTGCTGGAAAAAGAAATCTGTATCTAGAAGGAACTGTGAAGTCCTCTAAAAATGTCCCAGTAGGTAGCTGTGGTGACTTTGGACTGGATAAAACACAGTGGACCAACAGCAGCAGATGGGATGACTTCCTGAATTACCACTAACTGTTGAAGCTTCAAGCCGGACCGGAACCGGCTTGGATTCTGTCCTTCGTTCACTTCGTTCTGTCTGCTCAACCTTCCACAGATGTGCTTGGACACAGCACTGGTGATGGCCTTTAGTAGGTTATTCTCTTTAAGCAGGGGGTCCGTGACTGTCTGCTGGACCGCTGTCAAGTCAGCAGTCTTATGATTTGTATAGGCTGAAACATGCCAATATAAAAGATATTAGTCTTGTGTAATTTTCAGGGAAATTGATTTAATGAGTCGGATTTTCAGTGATATTCCAGCTCATTGAGCTGTATTGGTCTCAGATGAATTGTTGTAGTTGGTAAATATAAGGCCCTATGATTTGTACGGTGCGATAATGGCGGAATTCAATAAACAAATAAAATGTGGGGGAAACACTTTTTAACACCTTGTAAAAGCAATGTTCTGTTGAGCGACAGCAGTCTGTTATATTTGTGAAACAAAATAAGTCACTGTTGATCTCTGTCTGTTGATTTGGTACATTTTTCTTTTTCCTTCACACCATAATTAAATACGTTTTTGGGTTAATAAAAATGGTTTGAAATGGAATTCAGAAAAATAAAAACGGAAAAGGTGGAATTTGGTGGAAAAAAAAACAACAACAGAATTTGGAAAATAATAAAACGGTTGTCATAAATGTTAATTCTTTGACTTTTTTTCAGAGTCCGAAGATGAAGTGGAGGAGTTGGAGAGGGTCCCGTCCCCTGATGTGGCCCCAGAGGAGTCTGCCCCCTTCTACGACCCAACAGCTTGGTACGCTTTTACCCGTCTTTCAGGGTTTTCCAGTTTAGTTCCTAATTCACCTGCAGCTGATCTGTAAGAATAGAGAATCAAGATGTCGTTCTGTATGTCAGTAAAAACCACAGCATGATCCCTCTATTACTGATCCGAACCAACGTCTACATCCTCCTTGTTTTCCCTGTAGTTCAGAACCAGCGGCTCCTGGTGACGAGGAGGAAGAAGCTGCGGTGAGCCCAGAACCGGAGCACGAGGCGGAGAAGGAGGCGGAGGCTGTCGAGACGGAGCTGAAGGCGGAGGTGATGCTGGAGACGCAAACGGAAGCACTCACAATTGAGGATCAGGCGGAGAAAAGCCCCTCCACAGTCGTTCCTCCCACCACAGAACCCGCCTCTGCACCTGCTGAGGCCGCGCCACCCGCTCCAGAGGAAAACAGGGTAGGTGTGAAGGTGGGGAGGACTCCAGGAAGCTGTCTCTAATGAACTAGAAACACATTTTCATTTACTTTTTGTTCCCTTGACAGCCGTTCTCCTGGGCATCGGTTACCAGTAAGAACCTCCCTCCCAGTGGGGCTGTCCCAGTCTCAGGGTTCCCCCCACATGTAAAAGCCACTCCCACAGCTCAGGTAGGTCCTTTGGGCCGATCGCATTTATTACGTTGAAGCGTTTTTATCATAATGCAGACGTGTTCAACACACAACGTCAGCTTCATGTGTACAACGGTTAGGGCTCGCGCAAAGAGATTACATATAATTTGGAAAAAAATGCTGAGATGCTCTTTTTTTGGTACATTTCTTGCATTAAAATCTGAAGTGCTCAAATGGATTTACCAAAGTCTTTGCTTTGCAAAATTAGTGGACTACATGAACAATTTAACAGAATAAGCTTTTTAGAGCGTTTATACCCGTGTCACTCAGATATATGAAATAAAAAAAGGCAACAACCCTTTAAAAAGTAAATTGTCTTTCTATCATAGCAAAACTTTGTGGATAAAGGATATCAGACAATCACTTTTATGCAGTTATAACCTTTGCACAAATAAACCTGCAAATGCATCAGCTTCAAATTCCACTACCTCCCACTGCTGCGCTCTAAGCAGCTGCATGCAGTCCAGGTTCAAAGCAGGATGTTTGACACACACCTGTAAGCCATTCTCTGGAAATAAAAAACAAACTCCCGGGTCTTCAGATGGTTCTGTTCTGGTAAATCTTCCTCATAAAAAGGCCCAGATATGTAATCCAGCAGAATATTCCTTTCTCCCCAGAGCAGCTTTTTTTTGACTCAATAACGACCCGCACACCAGAGTATTGATTCATTCGTATCCGAAACGGCAGAGACGGTTTCCTGGTCTTAGAAAAACCTGTTCTGTTACAGCCAAGAGTGGAAGTAAAGCCAGAGACCCAGACAGCACAGAGACCACAGCGAGACCAGAGGCCGAGAGAACAGAGGCCCGGAGGTGCCCCACCCCCCAACAGAGGGCCAAGACCAGGTAGGCAGGCTCAGCGCCCCGGAACCCTTTTTGGATTCGTGTTTTGACTGTACATGTGGCTGATTGAAGGAGCTCTCCTGTGTATACCTGAGGAAGTTGACGTGCTTCTCCTGTTGTCTCAGTCCGTGAAGGTGAGCAGGGTGAGTTGGAGGGCCGCAGGATGGTTCGGTACCCAGACGCCCACCAGCTCTTCGTGGGCAACGTTCCGCATGACGTGGATAAGACAGAACTGAAGGAGTTCTTTGAGCGTAAGTTGGATCAAAGCCTCAACAACAACTTGAACAGAACTGGGTAGCAGTTCTGCAAGGGCACAGAAGAGGCTGAATCCCGTTAAAAATAGATCAGCTTCATGGTTAAAGGTGTGAAAATGCGACATTTCCTCTCCCAGAATACGGGAACGTCCTGGAGCTGCGGATCAACAGCGGCGGGAAGCTGCCGAACTTCGGCTTTGTGGTGTTTGACGATTCTGAACCTGTCCAGAAAATCCTCAGCAACAGAGTAAGAAACGCTTCAAGCTGCAGCTTTTAGTCTGAGGTTTAATCGTTGAGGTTTGTTCGACCTGGATTATAATCTGCTCTGTCGTCTCCATCAGCCCATCAAGTTCAGAGGCGACGTCCGTCTGAATGTGGAGGAGAAGAAAACCCGGTCGGCCAGAGAGGGCGACAGGCGAGATGTGAGGCCCCGTGGTCCAGGCGGCCCCGGAGGTCCCAGAGAGCGAATAGGAGGCGGCGGGGGACCCAGAGGGCCCCCGACTCGTGGCGGCATGTCACAGAAACCCAGCTTTGGTTCTGGGCGGAGTGCTGGAACCGCCGAGGGGCGCTACTCTGCTCCTCGTCAGTGAAGCCCCCTGGAGTTAGATCAACTGTCTGGATTCAGTCTTTACTGGTTTTTGATTTTTCTGCAACAGGAACTGATTGGAAAAAGCTAAATTAAAAAAAAAAAAAAAAAAAAAAAAAAAAAAAAAAAAAAAAAAATTAAAAAGAAAGGAAAAACTCCCTTTACATCTAGGAGGGAAAATCGGCAGGAATTATAGATTTGGAGTCAAGAATTTGGGTTGCTGCTCATGCATTGCCTGATTTCTGATTCATTTCTGCATTATTCTGTCTCCTAAATGTTTTCGGCTCATGTTTGGTCAAACTTTAAACATCAAGTCACATCTGCTGAGTTCAGGCGGCAGAGTCATGCGTCTGTTTGTTCTAAGGCCGCTCCCCTCTCGACACAAACCTCCCCATCCCACCACCAGTTTCAGAGCAGAGTCCCGCCATTCGACACTCCGTGGACACATCTTCGCCGTTCAGGAGGAAAACTGCTGGACGCTGAGACTCGTTTAAAGAGACAGGAGTGCTGATGCAGATGACTGCTTTTAGCATTCCCACACGAGGAGTTCTGAACGCTTGCAAGTTCGCCGTCTCGACTTCGACCCCCGCCAAAAACTCTCGGAATGTTTTTGTTCTGATCGTCTAGAAAAACAAGAATGAAACCACAATAACTGCTGTCTGCATTTTCTCCTGAAGCTGAGTCGCTCCTCTGGTGAACAGCTGTTTCCTCTCATTCTGATGGCGCTCCCTCCTGAATCCAGACATCGGTTTGTGTAGGAGACAAAACCTGCTCTGCAGTCGGATCAGCCCCGGATGCTTTCATTGCTTTCACGTGTTTTTACCTGGACTTAGTCAACTTTTTTTTTTTTTTTTTTTTTTTTTTTTTTTTTTTTTTTTTTTTTTCATGCTAAACTTGAATTTGTTAGCAAATCGGAACACACAAACAGATGAAAAAGGGTAAATACTACTTGAATTGGGGATTTGTAAACCCAGATGTTGTTTCGCGTTCTCTCTCCCTGTTTCTTAAAGGAACGTGTACTTTTACTGCTTGGGCAATCCTGTGTATTGCTGCCACCGTTGTATCTAGCGATGGATCTGTCTTTTTATTCTATCAGGTCAAAGAGCTGAAATGTTGTAGTTTTATTTTAGTAATGTTGTCTGAATGGAGCATGTATCAAAACCTGTCAGACTTGTATTACCGATGCACTTCATTTGTCATCTGAAAAATAAGCTCACATGCCGATGAGAGAACTAAATTAAAAGCGATTTACTGTTTTAACCTGGTCTGGTTTTTATCTGCTTCTGTTTGCTAAGATTTTCAGTTCTGATTATGCTTTTTGACCTTCTTACTCCACTTGCAGCCATGACTGAGTTCTGGCAGTAAAGCCCAAACTGCAAATATTGCAGATTCAAGTTTTCAAAATTGCAATTCATATTGTGCATATTTGGAATAAATTAACTTTCAGTTTCATCTCATTTTTAACTTTGATGCAAAATTGTGATCTAACTTTTATTTCATTACTCATAATCTGCACAGATGAATGTCTCAGACTCAGCTGAGTTCAAACTGCATTTAATTAAGACATAGCTTAAAATCATTCTGGTGTTTTTGACACCTGTAAAGAAAAGGATACAGCCATCATTCCTTTCCATCAAAATGGCCACATGCAAGGAAACTAAGACTATTGTGACAGTTTTCCATATGAAGAACTTAACGTGTCCAGTTGCAATGAAAAACTTCAGAAACCCATTGAGGACAAACTGAAATTCTGAAGCAGGTGCAAACCACAACTGAAAATGTATTTTATGTGCTAGACCAGTACAAACCCCATAATTGCAAAGTAAAGAGGAAAATGATTCATGGCTTTTCCAAAAACTTCTGGAAAATATGGCTTTCATTAGCCCTTCTTTACTCTGACACCCCAAAATAAATTATAGTGCAACAAATTTCCTTCAGAGGTCCCCTGACTGTGCAGTTTAATGCTAAAGTCCTGCTGTCTTGTGAGGGTTTACTTGTCAAATGGCATCATGAAGACCTGGAAAGATGCTAAGCGTGTGATAATTATACACTCCACAAAGCTGACCTTTATGGAAGAGTGATAAAAGTATTGGAGCCATATCGGTATGCTGTAGTCATGTGACGTTCACGAACGATCCAATTCTTTTGGACGGCTCTTTACCATGAACGGTAGGACTTGAATCTTAGTGAAAGCCGTTCTTTGTTTTTATACAACTTTTCTTGCTTACAATGCTCTGCACACAAGCTACAGTTATTCTATTTAATTTGAAATAATACTTATTTGATCGGCGAAGAAATAAAATACACGAAAGGGTTGGACTTACGAGCAACACCGAGCGCATTCTCATTGCTCACTGTTTGTTTTCGTCACGTGTCATTGCGGCACTGACGCAAGCTTCGTGCAGCGGGAGAGAAGATGAGGACGGTCCACGGTGCGCTCCATTTTTCTTGGTTTCTTCTTTCTTTATGTTCCTTGGTTAATGGTCATAGTTGAATGCTGTTTACCGTTTGTGCGTTGCCTTAATTGTTTTATTTAATGGTGCAGAAAAGGAATTTTGTTTCTGCCAAGGCAACTCAAGTCCACTTTTTTCCTCTGTTAAGTTTTCCTTTTATTTAATCTCTATATTACAAATATATGTAATTCACACAACACTTGTAAAAAAAAAAAACTATATGGGTGTTTGACATTTATATTTTAACATTTGATATTTTATAAAATATACATACTTTTTTTCTACAAAAACGTACTGTAGTTTTTTACTTAATACTGATTATTCAACTTGTTTTGTGAACTTTACCCACAAAAACAGTTAATATAAAACTATGTTAGGGATAAAATGGCTTGTTCTTAGGAAAATGTATATTTTAAAAAAGTGGATCATTTGAACAGCTCCTATGGACAGCTCTTTTGAACAGCTCTTTGAAATGAACAGATCCTGAAGATCCGGTTCCCTTCAAAGAGCCATAAGTCCTATCACTAGCGTTCTTCATTTTTGGTCTAAAGTTCATAAGTGGCAGGGAAAGTGACAGTTGTAGCCTATGTCCTGGATACAAGATGAGCCCTGTTGTATTTAATCTACATTTTTCTTTCCACTCAACTTTCCATTAATATGCCTGGTTTACAGCCAGCTTCTTTACCAAAGACTTTACGTCTTTCCCATGATTGCATAGGCTGTTGCACATACCAGTTCTCTATTAAAAATCTTTTCACTGCTGTCATGTAATATTTAAATATCCATCCATCCATTAACTAGTACGTTATTTATTCTTGTAGAGTTGCGAGGGGGGCTGGTGCCTATCTCCAGCGGTCATTGGGTGAGAGGCGGGGTATACTATATATGGGGTATGATATATAAATAAGTTCTTGAAATACATTTCAATGTGTAATGAATCTAAATAAGAATTTGTAAATTATTTCTTGTTGATATGGAACTGTATGTAGTTATTGAGCCGCATAAGCCATCTAAGAACTGGTTTTACTTCAATAGATGCAATTAAAAAGGAAAGGTGTCCAGGTGGGAAGGTGCTTAGGTATGTGAACATCTGGATAAATGTGCATGTTTCTGTGTAAAACTGCAGTCTTTCACAGAAAGTCCCAGAACAGAGGTCCTCAAATCCACCTGACTGAATCACCTCGTCACTATGCAGTCAAGTTCTCCAGAGTCCTGCAAAAGACCTCATTATTTGACTCAGGTATGTTGAAGCAGAGGCACATCTAAAACTTGCAGGACGCCTGCCCTCAAGGTCTGGATTTGAAGACCTCTGCCCCAGAATCTCAAAAAATGCTTCTGTCCAACAGTGACGCCTACTGACATCTTGAAGGTAGTGCAGCTCAGCTGAACTATTGCAACCTCAGTTCTCCCAGATCTGGGACTTTAATCATTGCGCAAAAATTATTTTTATATAGACATACGTTCAAAAATTTGAAGTGATTCTATTTGAAGTAAGATAATTTAAACTTTTTAAAACTGTTTTCATCCACTCAGAGAGGCTGCTTGTACAACCATTCACATCTGGTCTTTCTACTTTCAGCTCCTGCTCCTCGTTTTAGAGGATTACTGCACATCTAATTATCGGGACCACAAACACAATCAGCTGGGTGTTTTGATGCTTGCTCTGGAAAACAGACAGGAATTACAGAGAGTTTCATTTCTTAGTCGAGTGCACTGACTTTCAAGAGGCTCCCCAGCTGTATTAGAAGAGCCTCCATCTAAATGATTAGCATTGATTTTCTGCAGGAAACCAGTTACTCTGTGGCTGGAGGCAAAGGGAGCTGAAATACTCATCTGTCCTGGTGATGGCAGAGTCCCGACAAACTGACTGCAAAGTGTTGGTTCTGCTTTCTCATCAAGTGTCCTCACTGATTTACTTTGTTTTAAGTTTTTAATCAGTCTGACTGAAAGCATCGCTTTTAAAACAAGCGTTGGAAGAAAAGATCAAATTGAGCTCAGTCTTTTACCCAGTGATGTGCCTGTTACACCGTGTTGCTTCCTTCTAGCTGGGCTGATAAATCTTTGTCCCTCTTTATCGACAGTTTATCTATCTCAAAGTTGCATGCTTAGGGTCATTGTCCTGCTCAGAGGCGAACCTCCGTTTTAAGTCTCAAGTCTCTTACTGCCTTTAAAAAGCTTTCTTCATGCATTGCCCTGTATTTAGCTCTATTCATCTTCTAAACAACTCTGACCAGTTTCCCTGTTAAAGACTAGAAACCCCACAGCATGATTCTGCCACCACCATGTTTCACTGTGTTGAGGGTGATGTGCAGTGTTAGTTTTCCCATACAGTGTTTTGCATGGAGGCTAAAAAAGTTCAGGTTTGGTCTCATCTAACCAAAGCAACTTCTTCCACTTCGCTGTGTCCCATACATGCGTTGTGACAAATTTTAAACAATAGTTTAAACAATTTGTGGTTCTGTCTACCGTTTCTCCTACCTGAGCTGTGGATCTCTGCAGTTCCTCCAGAGTTTCCATGGTGCCTTGACTGCTTCTCAGATTAACAGTCTCCTTACTATATCCTGAAGTGATAGACTCAGACCTGAACCTTCAGAGACACATAAAGACAGTTATAAAGTTGGCCTTCTATCACCTGAAGAACATTTCCAGGATTAAAGGACTAATATCTCAACAAGATCTAGAGAAACTCACCCATGCGTTTAACTTTAGTCACATTGATTACTGCAACAGTGTCTTCACAGGTCTGCCTGAAAAGTCAATCAGACAGCTGCAGCTGATCCAGAGTGCTGCTGCTCATGTTCTCACTAAGACCAGGAAAATAGAGCACATCCCCCCAGTTCTAAAGTCATTACACTGGCTCCCAGTAGCTCAGAGAATAGATTTTAAAATCCTTCTGTTAGTTTATAAATCACTGAATGGTTTAACACCAAAAGCATTGATATTTTCTCGATGATTTTGATGCATACTTGGTTGATGTTTTTATGATGTGAAGCACTTTGAACTGCCTTGCTGCTGAAATGTGCTATACAAGTAAACTTGACTTGAATTGACTTGCTGAGCCTTTCAATATAGGTGGATACCATAAGCTGGAAGGTTTATCATTGCTTTTTCTAATTTTCAGGTGATAGATTGAAAAGTACTCCATGAAATGTTCAAAGCTTTAGGGTTTTTTTTTATAACTTAACCCACCTTTCAAGTTCTTCACAACTTTCTTCTTGACATCTCTGCTGTGTTCTTTGGTCTTCATGAGGCTGTTTGTTAACTAATGTTCTCTGAAACCTATGAGTTCTTTATTATTTATGCTGATATTTAATTTCACACAGATAAACACTTTTTACAAATTAGCTGACCTCTAAAGGCAGTTAATTGTGCTGAATTTCATTTAGGGGTATCAAATTAAGGGGGATAAATACAAATGTACCCCACACTTTTTAGGTTTTTATCTGTAAAAAACAATTTAGAAAACCAAATATCATTTTCCTTACCTTTTACAATTATGGACTCCCTTGTGTTGATTTGTTTCATAAAATGCACTGAAGTTAGTGGCTATAATTTCACAAAATGTAAAAAAGTTTAAGAAGTGTGAATACATTTACAAGACACTATATGTCTGCTGCTTGTTTAAAATTTTAATTTGAAATAGAAAACAATAAATAGTAACATATAAATGGGTTCATTTAATTTCTTTGTAGTTTGAACAGAAACAAAGAGTCTCACTGTGCTTAAAGAATAAAGACATTTGACAGAAAGCTTTTATTTGCGATTTTTAATACTTTTTTCTTTAATGATTACACAGATCCTTGAGTCGAGTAACAGAAAGCAGAAGATCCAACTCCAACAATCTTGACAATGTTCAAAAACAGGTAAAGAGATTTTTGTCCAGAAAACCTTTAATCGTTAATAGAATTAGTAGTATGACATTTTTTTTAATAAATATTCAGATATATACAGATACAGCAGAAACAGTACATTCTTTTTTTCATCTTCAAATTGCTTCACATTTTTTGTACAAGCCAAAATATCTGCCATTTTTATTTATAGTCATGCAAAATATAGTTTCTCAGATTAATGAAAAATAAACAGAATTCGCAGAACTTTTTCACCTTGCTTTGATGTGCACTCCCAGCTTATATAAGCGCCATAATTAGCATCAGAAATTTAGCAAATTAAAAAGAGTTGCACTTTGTGCCAGACACAATAGAAGCAGGTAAAGCAAAATTAAGGCCATTCCAACTTTTGCAAAGAAGATCAATAAATGAATAATAGTAATTCCATTAATTCACAGCAGTTCAGGTTTCACTGTATTTTTCATTTTCCCTCTGGGTGTCAGATTGTACAATACATACACTAAAATACAAGCAAAAAAACCCCCCCTCAAAATCAATAATCTTCAAAATATCAAACCGTGCTTCCTTCAAATCCGGCTTAGAAATTAAAGTTTGATAAACTTATCCTTCTTGATAAACTTGATTTTCTTGTTCTCTTTCAATATGATGCAATATAAACCCAATATTTTTTTTTTTTACGTTTATTATGATACCTTTTGCAACTCCAACCAGTACATTATAATCAATGACTAATACGATAATATGAGGCTGATGATGATGAAGCTATGATACACAGAAGACCCATGCCAGAGGAAAGGCTCATGATTCATGTAAAGTGGTTGAGAAATTCATGATATGCTTGTAGGTCCATTTTTCATTTTCTTTTTTTCCCCATTGTTTTTTAGTTGCTTATACAACCCCAATATGGCACAAGAAGATATGTGTGTGTGTGTGTGCTCCAGGAAAATTGATGCTGGCTCATGAACACAAGTGCTTTAAGTTGGAGCATTAATGGCACAAAAGAAAAATTTAGTTCCTAATGAGACCGATCCTGTTTCCGAGGTTTCTTCCTCTGGTTTCAGCTTTATTCAGAAAGGCAGAGACATTAATACAAGCAGAGATAAAGAATTCAATTCTGTAGTCCCAGAGGAGCCCGAGATAAAACTTTCTGTCTGTTGAATAATGAATTAATAGTTTTTATAATATGTTTAGGCTAAACGGTTTAGCTTACAGAAGCTGCCTCTTTGCAAAAACAGATTAAGTGATTTCGCGATTCTCTGAAAATCGCGTAATACTTTTTAAAAAACACCTGCAAGACTATTTGCAAATAGGCTATATGTTGAAAAATATACAAGAAGCATAAAAATACATCTTTGTTGGGACTTTATATCCTTAAATTTAACCCCACTAAATCACATTCCAGGATGTATTTGACTTTTACTATTTCCCCTCACTCATCAAGCATTTCAATTTATTACTGACCGATTCTGGTTGTTGTGGTTTTGTGAGAATTTTGGGCATGCATAAAACTTCTCTACAGTGATTGTGGTGGTGTTATTATGATGGTGGGAGCATGGATTGCTGAAAAGTTAACAACTTTGAAAAGTTACTAACTTGATGGTGTCAAGCCATCCTCCATCACCACATGCTTGGTCAAAATGAGGGATTGCTGCATCCTTAGATTGCTAACTTTTTTCTTTTTTTTTTTTTTTTCTTTTTTTTTTTTTTTACCAAAGGTCCTTATAAACTGAAAGTAACTGCATTGTATTATAACTAAAACCCAGTTGGAATGTTTGAAATCGTATTCAAATCTTAATCAGATTGTTTTGGTTTGATCTAATAATATATTTCTGGAAATTTACTGGCCTGGTTTCTTTTGTAAAGTGCTTTGAGATTAAATTTGTTGTGCATTGCTGTCATATAAGTAAAGTAAATAGAACTGAATTGGATGGTGGTTGGTAGGAGCTTATCCATGACCTTGGACCAATGTACATCAGTGCAGTTTAGTTTGAAGCAAGACTGGCAACAATGAACTTGTGCCTTATTCACGTAATACACCTGGTGGTAGTTTTGTGCAAGTGTAGCATAATTAATTAGTCTCCAGATGGATTCTGGGCCAAGAGAGATGCCCAGAGTGTGTTGCAAAAATAGACGTACATGATAGGATCGTTGTTGGCAGGTGCTGCTGATGTACAGGGTGTGGTGATGGTGCAGTACAGGTCCTGGCCCATATCAGGTGCTGATGCTAGCTTATTCACATTTTGCTGCAATTTGTCTATATGTTTACTAAAAACTGGCTTTCATTAGAAAATTAAATGTAAAATATTTTTTAAGGTGTCTGAATGGAAAAAAAAGCTTTCGGCCCAAAAAATAAATTCTAATGCTAAGTGAAAGCAGAATGTTGTTCATGTAAGCTAAGCAGTAAAAACTTAGTTTTTATATATATAGTTCTTTCTTTAAAAAAAGAAACAGAACTTCTTAAAATCACCAGTGACCTCCTCCTTGCTGCTGATTCTGGTTTATTATCCATACTCCTTCTCACACAACATCCTTCTTGACAGACTTTCTTCTCTTGGCATTGTAAATACACCTCTAAACTGGTTCCATTCATACCTTTCAGGCCGCACTCAGTTTGTTCAGTTAAAATAGTTCCCATCTCATTCTGTTCTCATCACCTCAGGTGTTCCCCAGGGCTCTGTCCTGGGACCCTAGCTGTTCATCATTTACCTTCTCCCCCTTGGTTACATTTTTCACAAACATCATACTCAGTTTCACTGCTACGCGATGACACCCAGCTCTATCTCTCAACCAAACCTAATTTTACACTTCCTCTTTCGTCCCTCACCGACTGTCTTCTTGAAATAAAACAATGATTCACCCTAAACTTTCTTAAATTAAACTGCAATAAAACAGAACTTCTTCTAATTGGAACTAAATCAGTACTAAGTAAACTTCATAACTCCATTCCGGTTGATAACGCCTCTATGTTTCCCTCCCCTCAGGTCAAGAGTCCAGGTGTCATCCTCGATAGAACCCTCTCCGTCGCCTCCCATGTCAATTACACCACTCGGTCGGCCTGCTTCCATCTTCGAAATAGTCATTGTCTCCGTCCTTCTCTCACTCCTCACTCTACTGCTGTTTTGGTCCACAGTCTGGTCACCTCTCATTTACATTACTGCAATTCTCTTCTCTTTGGCCTACCACAGAAAACCCTCCATAAATTGCAACTGGTTCAAAATTCAGCCACCTGTATCATTACACGGACCCCCTCAATCCATCACATCACACGTTCACACGTTTGACAACAAGCTCCATTGGCTTCCCATCCCATATCGCATCACCTACAAAATACTCCTCCTTACCTTGAAAGCTGTCCACAACCTCTCCCCTCCATATCTTTCGGACCTCCTTCACATTGTTACACCTGTCTGGAATTGCCTGGAACACAGCTCTGGAACTCACACCCACCTCTTTGTAACACAGACTCATTGCCACATTTCAGATCCAAACTCAAAACTCATTTGTTTAAAGTAGCCAATGCACTGTGATTGCAACTGCCCTGTCTTATTTAAATCCTATTTTGTACTTATTTTCACTATGTATGTTAATATTGTGTCTGTTTTTATGGAAAACTATGGAAGGTGACCTTGAGTGTCAAGAAAGGCACCTATAAGTAAAGTGTATTATTATCATTATTAACTAGAGATAATCAAATGCAGCCCAGACTCCCTAATAAAACACAGTTCTAAAATAATCCTTAAATTTTGTGTTGAATTTGAATCTTAACTCAGACACCAACTTCAGCGTAACTAGAAAGCCAGGGTGTATAGCCATGTTTTCTTTCAATCTCCAGCAATCTCCAGTCTCTATTGACTGTAAATCACAATAAGCAGTAGAAAATGTGTCAAGTCAGCCCACCTGACTAATAACTTTTTTTCCCCCTATATCCCTATGTCACCCCCTAACAAAGTGGTGCCCTGGGCAGTGAGTCATATCGATGCAGGTCATACCAGGACCATAAGTATGTTTGGCTTTTACTGGTAATGTGAGGTGCTTGTCTTTCTGGTAGGAGCCAGCCTGAAAAAATTATTACTTCTCAGCATTAAAACTAACCAAGATAGTTTTGGCATCTCGTGGGATAAGGGCTTGGGGGAGACCAAGGACTCACTAGTGAGATTACCTTTCTCATCTCTGAGTGTACCCTAGGTGAGCTGTAGGAGGTAGCTGGGAAGAGAGGGTCTGGGGATCTCTGCTTAATGTCTTGCCCCTGCAACCTGGCCTTGAATAATCAATGACAGATGGATGACCTACACAGACTTTAACCATGAGTCAAAGAAGTTCAGGTGATAATGAGCATGAAAAGTTTTATAAAAATGTATTTGGAATGAAATGCATAGCTTTTTGGGTGATGTGTATTTATATGGCACTTTTTACTTTAAAGTCTAGAATCAGAATGAAGGAATAAATGAGTGGCATAGCCCTTCAGATCAGTCTCACATACTTTCATCCACAAAGCCTGGGATATATTCATGATGGAATAAAACAAATTTTGGATATGACAGATAACCTGTACCATCAGATCTATTTAAGGATATTCTGAAAATGCTTAGGCTATAAATATAGTGTGGTTGGCTATGGAATGAACCTTATATTATCCAAATTTATATGGTACATAACAGGAACATTACAAAAGGTTCTAACATTTCCAGGGCACCATGTTTTTTACAGTTCCATACAGAAAATGAGTACCTGAAACTGGTTCTAAAAATATAATGTATGGGTGTCTTTCCTCAGCTTACCTAGAGCATAATAAAAATGAGTGATCGGTCTGACTTTTCATGAATAAAACCTGGCAACAAAAACAAACATACAAAAATAACATACTATTCTTGGCTGCTAAGCCAGTGATTTTCAACCTCAATTAATAAATTTATGAGCCATTTACTAGGTTTGTTTTTCTAGGTGCTAAAAAGACATTTTATGTCATCAGAATAAATAAATCTTTTCTTAAGTAAAATCACAACAGCAACAGTACATCTCTAAGGTAAATTTCAGATTGTTCTTTGCTAGAAAAACTGGTCATTTCCCAAAATTGTAGTGTTTTTAAACATTTTCAAAGCATAAAAGCACTTAGGGATATTCTGCATAGACTATGCAGATGACTTAGCAAACATAATTTTTTTTGTGCATTAAACGGGGAAAACCTTAATATCAAGTCAGATTTTGCTTAGTCTATTTCTTTTTACAGACCAATTTTTCTTGCAGTCATCTTCATACTATTGGACCAAAAGTGCCTTAAAGAGGTCATTCCCTTGACATTTTCACCTCTAATCATTAAAGTGTAACCACTTGAGATGGAAGAGCAATGAATAAGTGAAAACCAAAGTTGCATATACTGATCATTGCATAGAGAAGCCTGGTGCAAAGCAAAATTATCAATCAATCACATCAACCAGTCTGACTGATCAAATCCCATTCAGTATGGTGAAGTAAATCCAGGTGCTGCACTCTGCGTGCGTAATGATGAAATTCCATGAAGTTCACAGCTACAGTTGGTCCATGTGGATGAGATATACGTAAAGTTCGATGTTATAATCTGCATGATTTAAGACATTTGTCCTCTTGCTTGGGATCAGGATAGGTGGGGGGTGTTGGTGTCACATTGAGGCAGGGTAGAAGCAAGGAAGCACAAAGATGTAAACATGTGGATGTTTCAGTCCCAACCAATACAGCGAAGGAAAATGAATCAGAATCTGCATTTTTTTACTCCGGTCAAGGATCGAGCTGGTCATTCTTCGGCTAATGGTGTTGAACTAAAATCCCTAGTGATCAAAACAAAAACCCAAAAGACATCAAACTGCTCGCCCTCCCTCCAGATGAAAAAGTCTGAGATGACAAGCGTTGCACAGCCACAAGTGACAAGTTTAGTTGGCACATATATTAATTAGTATTTATAGTAGAAAAAAAAACAAAACAGAACAGAAAAACCCACATAGATGCAAAATGAAAGTAATTAAGAACTGAGAGATGTTGATCACAGGTAATAATCAGCTCTGGGTGTCCATTATTTTTTAGTGTCTTGTATTCATTTTATTTTCTTAGTCCAGCAGCAGCGACAAACTTCAAATGTCTCTGCAGTTTTTGTGGCGTTGGCAGCAGGAGGGAGGGAAAGCTTTGACAAGTGCTTGCAATACACGTTTGAAGCAAATCTAGATATATAGAATGCATGATCCTTGCATCAATTAATTTAGTGGAAGCACTGAACCGCCATCTTCCTTTTCTTTTCTTTTTTTGTGGGTGTTAAACATCCTTTGTTCCAGATGTCCGCCCTTGTAGACTTGGTCCATATATCCTCCAATTATGATAAATAAGTATATTACACTGCTGTACGCCTCTTGCACCTTTCCCACCCCATCCCTACGTCATATTTCCATATAGAACTATGTATCTGTCTTCACAAAAAAGCTAAAATTAAATACAAGATGTTTTTGTCTCCTTTTACTCCAGTCCGTTCACTCCCAAACGGTTTTCTTGGTGTGTCTTGAAAAGTTTAGGTTTATTTTTTCACGTTTCTTCTTCAGTATATTGCCACATTCATATATCATGCATTTTACTGCATTGCTATTGCACTGGTCCGGACTGTTAAGGGGTTTTAAAGAGACAGGAAAAAGGTATGGGATTCAAGAGGAGGGAAAGTAAGGTAGGAAAAAGCAATAAAAAGCTTCAAACGATTTGGTCAGGTAGGGTTTAGAGGGGGCCACAAAAAGCAGCAAATCTTTGACCAAAGAGAAAGAGAGTGAAAGAAGAGGACAAGAGGTATGGCTGGAAAAGAGGGGCAATAATATCTGCTTTGGAGTCATCTTTGTCTCATATTTTGAATTTGTTTTGCTGCTTTCTTTGTTTCACGTCATTGCCACCCGTTTCCTCCATTCGGCTACTGCTTATGGATGTCCTCGCTGCGGATGATCTTGTAAATGATCCAGTAGAAAATGTTAAAAATGAGGAAGACAAGTGGGAATGCCACGCGGGACACTGTGTCAATGCGCTTGGCCCGGCTAATGAACAGCTTCTTCATCTCCTCAATGCTCTTCTCGGGCGGTGCCGAGGTCGGGGCGTTGTTGTTGTTGCCCTTGATGGCCATGCCATCCTTGGCCTGGAGGCAGGCAGGACCCATGCCATACCCAGGGAAGCTGAAGCGCCCATCACCCGGGTCCTCCTCCTGCAACACAGGCCAAGACTCAGGCTGTTAGGAACCAGAGAAAAAACATCACAGTTGAGAGCTTTTTATGAGTTCAGGGACACTGCAGAGCAATTTTCAACAAGAAAAACACAGATGAGATAAACAGATAAAAAGCCATAACCACATATCTGCTTTAGAATACATAAGCTCTATTATTCTTCAGTTTATTAATGCCAAATTGTGTATCTTGTCTCAGCTCAAGCATTATACACCAGAAAATTTCCATCATGTGTTGAGGCATTTTCAAGGTCATAGGGCCATTTCTATTTGTAGTAGATGTTCTAAATGATTATTGTGAATTCACATTTGTATTAGATTAATGCCTAATTTTGACCAGTGCTGCCAGATTATCATCAGCTAAATGTCATTCCTATGTCATGTTTGTACCACTGACGTTGATTGTTTTTTGTTTTGTACCCTATTACGGTTTGCTTCACACTTTGAGTCGGATTAAATTGTACAATGTTGTCTTCTTACATTTATGTCAAGTTATTTTGTTTTACAGTGTTGGAAAATGTCAAAATCTTACTGCTTGCTGACATTGGGATGCAAGCATTAGCTGATTAGCTAAAGCAGCCAGCTCTGCTTTAACTCATTTTTTTGTGACTGGGATATTTATTTGCCCCTTTCTATGTTTTAGGTCACCAGGCAAAGTTTAACATCTAAGATAAATTGAGAAAAAAACGAAAACTTGTTTAAAATGAGGATTTCATTCATTAAGGAAAAAAAAGTTGGCCCTATGTGAAAAAATTAATTCCCTCCCTTGTTAAATTGTGTATTAACTCTGATTAACCACATTTTTTAGGAAGCTGACTTCAATTTCACGAAATAAACCCGAGTGCGATACCTGCCACACCTGTTAAATCAAAAATAATAATTTAAACAGAACCTGTCTGACAACAAGAAGTAGGCTAAGTGATCTCAAAAAGCAACACATCATGTCTTTAAAGACAAATTCAAGAACAGATGAGAGGCCTCGACATATTGCAGTGTGGAAAGAGTTAAAGAGCCATGTCTAAGAGTATGGGACTGCTGCAAACCACACTGAGAGCTAATATTCATTAGAAGAAGAGGCCTATGTAAATTACTTCAAGAGCGCATAAACGACTCATCTAGGAGGTCACAAAACAACCCAGAACAACACATAAAGCACTGCAGGCCCCTCTTGTCTCAGTTAAGTGCAGCACTCAGAATTAAACAATACCAAAGAGGCTGGGCAAAAATGGTCTCTATTGTTCCAAGGAAAACTCCACTGCTCACCAGGGGAGATGGAAAAGTGGGGGAACTGGCGATATTTGGCTGGAGTTTGAAGTGGTTTTTCAAGTAAGCAGAACAAGCTTGAACCACCCTAAGTATTATTGAAAAATAAGGCTAATTGGAGGTGAAATGGGAGGAGGGTGCAAGGATTCTATGTGAAGAAGCTGTGGAAAGAGAGGTTTTTACAATGAGACATGAGATTAGAATTGGAGTGGTTTAGGCATTGGTATCTTTCCAAAAAAAATATTTCACTGATGAGATAAAAGAGGAAATCTGCCAAAAAGTCTTCTTTTTGGCAGGTGCGTGTCATTGTGTGTAAAATAAGTATGTCAGAGAAGGAACCTCATACTAACAGTCTAACAGGGTGGTGAGATGATCTGGGGCTGCTTTGCTGCTTTAGGATCTGGACAACTTGTGGTAATTAATGGCACTGTGGATTCTGCTCTCAAACAGAAAATCCTGAAGGGGAAAGTCTCAGTTCATGACCTTGAGTTCAAGCACACTTGGGTCACATATCGGGACAATGATCTACACCGATATTTTTTTCACTTGTGGCTTAGTTGGTTTGGAGATGATTTTCCTTACAATTGAAAGCACCATTTTAAAACCACTTTTTGCTTTTACTCAAGTTATCTTCTGATATCTGATATTAAACTTGGTTAGATGATCTGAAATGTTCAGCACCATAGAAAAGTATTTTCCCCATTACAGTTTCAGTTGGTGTTTGATAGATGTTTCAGATCATCAGGTTCTGAAAAGGCTAATCCCCCATTCAGTCAAATCTGCTGTGTTGAACCAGGGAAACATGTGAAACATGCAGGGAATTACTATTTTAAAATAAGCAAAAGAAAATAAAAACACAACACTTAGATTTGAATATTATATCAACCCCGTGTAAATGTCAGGAACAGCTACGTTTTTTCAGGTTTATCAGATTATAACTGATGGCAGGTGTAAGCTCAAGAAGACTGAATGCTGAAACTGAATCAAAAAGTGCCTCAAAAAAGTATTAGGCTGTGCAAATGTATGCAGCTTTTCTTTTTTTCTTTTTTTAATTTTTTCATCTGATAAATCCTTTTTTGTTTCACTTGAATTTAAGTAGAAATATATGTGGAAAGAGTTTTGAGTCATTGTTTTACATCACAAAAACATTTTTAAAGAGCTGTGTACACTTTTAGTGTGGTATGCCCAATAGTACAGTTCAGTTAGTCAAGCTCTGTGTGGTCATCCAATAATAGAAGGAATCTGCTGTAATTTTCCATCATTTTCTTATCTATGTATGTATGCTTTTGCTCTGCACAAGTGGTCAACAGCTTTGCAAAGGTTGAGCTGTGGAGTCGATTAATGAATGAAGAGCTCACCACGGATCAGACTACACACAGCACTGATGTCAGACTGGTGTGTCATCCTGCTAGAAGTCACAAGGTGTTTCACTCACCAGTCAAGGGGAGTGAGGATGTGAGTTGAGGTGTTTGAATAGATTCGATTGACTGACATGAGCTGTACTGAAGGTGACACCATGCATGGGACACTTTCACCCAAGGGCAGTGAGATACCGATAATGTTATCTGCATTGTCACCCTGCCTTTTCATTATAGGAGGTGCATCGACTTCCTTATCTATTTCAGAGAGTTTGAAGCAAACATCAACGTGGGCTGTCTCTGGAAGCTTTATCACTAGAATAAACACCACAAACAACCTTTAAACAACAAGCTTAAATGTAACATGAAGAAAATCCCTCAGGTGACTGAATGTCATCTTTATCTGGAGTCTGAATGTTTGCAACTTGTTTTTTTCCCTTTGAGTCAGTTTGGGGAGTGTTTCCAGCAGCCACTCAGAGTTTAATCTAACTATTCCCTTTTGGACTGGAAAAATGAAAAAAAAACAAAGCATTTTATGATCAGAAAACTAGCAGGACCAATGCCTAAATCAGAAACAACCGCTGGCAGCAAGGGAGCTTAAGTGACGCAAAACCTCTGCAGCAACAACAAATCAACCCAGCAATAAAAAACGACAGCTGAACACCCCTGTGCTAGACTCGGGCGCTACCATCCAGAGGAAGAAAAGAGGCTAAATATCCAATAAATTGCCAAAAGAGATCACTGAAGTGAAATCAGAAGGGAATGTCTTGTCCCAGTATGTGGTGCTTGCATGAGTAGCATTCAGATGGTTGTGTGTAGCTGTAGATGTGTGCATATACACTTATGTATGTTGCACCACAAGGTAGTGATCCATTTTTAGCAACTAATGTCCCCGTTCTGTCCTTGCGTCCACACCAAGTCATCTATTACTGTTAATACACACACACATACACAGAGAGTCTACGCATTAGCCGCGACGCTAGCCGACCTCTGCCCGTCCTTCAGTGACGCCGCGAAACTATTACAGATGCTCCGCTTTATTCTCCCTGCCATGTGATTAATGTGGAGGGTGGAGGGACGTGAGCAGGAGGCGCAATGAGAAGAATTGTCGAGAGAGACAGAGGAGGTGGAGAATGAAAAGAATGAAAAGAGGCAGTGAAGAACAATAAGAGAGGAAGAAGGAAGCCCTGCAGCGTGCATACACTCCTAAGGAGACACAGACACTCCTTTAAAGAAAAAAACAAAAAAAAACAAAACAAAAACAAAGGGTGGATCATGTGAGCCATAGTAAAATATCCCCATTAACATAGAAAGATAAATGCTTTCGAAAAATCTCACTTTTCTTCTCTACCTTGTCTTCCTAGTGTGCACAACAACAGATGAAAAGTCTTGTCAACAGATAAACTTGTGCACCTCCAAGAGCTATGTTTTAATTACATAAATAAAGTATTTCTGCTCATTTTGTTGTAGCAAAATAGTCTGTTAATCCCTCCATTGTTTATTAGTTTTAGTGTTGCCCTTCTCCAGCAGTCATGGGCAAAACCTTGAACACATTCCCAGTCAGTCATAACAGACTAATCAGCATATCACTGTGGAAGCAACTCAGTGCATTTAGCCAGCTAAATGCAGCGAAGACTGACGAAAGGGGATTTACCTGACTTTGAATGTGGCGTAGTGTTTGGGTGTCAGATGGGCTGCTGTAAGTGCTTCAGAAATTGCTGATGTACTGAGATTTCCACACAGCCATCTTTTGAGTTTACAGAGAATGATTCAAATACAGTATATCCAGTCAGTGACAGTTTGTGGTCAAAAGAGATTGGACAGAGCAGTTTCGGATTATAAAAAGGCAACATTCGCTCTAATAACCACTTGTTACAATTATGGTATGTGAAATACTATTTTTTGAATGCACAACATGTTGAATATTAAAGCAGATGAGCTTCAGCATTAGAAAACCACACTGTGTGCCACTCCTGTCAGGCTTCTCAGGAAACTGAGGCTATAGTTCACACAGGCACAAAATAGGCCAATAACAGAATGGACAAACTTAGCCTGGTTCAGTGAGTCTCAGTTCTTCAACATTCAGACAATAAGGTCAGTCTGTGGTGTAAACAACATCAAAGCCTTCATCCCGTCTTGTTTAGGATGGTATGGATGTTCTCGTGACACACTTTAGGCCTCTTAGTATCAACTGTTGCGGCCATGTCCATCCTTTTATGACCACAGTGTTCCCATCTTCTGAAAAGGTGCCATGTCACAAAAGCTAAATCATCTGAACTGAACGATGAGCTCCCTGGACCCCCATGGCCTCCAGAATCACATCTCAGTTTGACAGAGCACGTTTTGGTGGAGCAGGATATCTGCATCATGGATGTGCAGCGAACAAATGTGCATTAACTGTGTGATGCTGTCATGTCAGTATGAACCAAAATCTCTGAGGAATACTTCCAACACCTTGTGTAATCCCCCTGAAAATGGGGGCTCCAACCTGGTACTACCATGGTGTACCTAAAAAAGTGGTCACTAAGGACAGATAAGTAATTAGGATCCCAAAAAAAAAATCATATAATTGTACTAATTAAAATCAGAACAACACAACAGGACGTACAGAGAAATAGGATTACTTCTCTAAATACCTTGAAAGAAACAATAGTTAAACACTATTGTTTTTAGCACATAGCAATGAAATGAGACAACAAAGTGGATTTACAGTCAGGGAAGAAAGCATCTTTTTAATATGTTTGTCTTATATCTTGTGCAGTCTTAAGTAGGTTTAACTAACAAGTTTTGTAGCACGAGTTTATCATGAAGCAACTGCAACTGGTTAAAATCTGTAAAATTATGAGGTTTGTGCTTTGACCATGATACTTACTCAAATATAGCTCATAATCTAGCATAAATTTAGAGGTTTGTAATCCTTTTGTCTCAAAGATCTTTAAGTGTGATTTACGTTGAAAGATAAGCTTAAACCTATATAAAAAAAACTTAATTTCTCTTTTCCCCATTGGTCTTCTAAAAGCTGTATTTTTTAGACATTGAATAGAGAGTGAAAACTTTAAAAACAGACATGAAAAATTTTGTTAAAAGAACCTGAAAGAAACACAGATTAATAAAAAATGTGAGGATTTGACAGGAAAAAAAGTCTGCAAAAAGCTACTAAAACAAGACAAAGGATAAAGTAGAAAGAAATAGACTAGAAGAGGAGGGAGAAAGACAGCAACAGAACCTCTTTGCTCACTCATCCGTCATGCTTTCAGGTCGTGATTGAAGCATTTGTATCCGTGCCGTCGCAGATGTGATTAATCGAACAGATTAGCTGGAAGCAGAGAGAGAATGGTGTCAGGTCTGCGCCGTCTCCTCTGCAAACATTACCCTTGGATCCTTGTTTCAGAGACCTGCATTTGCATAAAACACGACTCGAAGGATGCGTCAGCCACAACTAACGCTGGAATCAGTCTCTGCTGAAGGAGCCGTGAGGAGGGATTCCTTTTCCTGCCTCCTGCTTCATAATTTCCCTCTGCAAGCATTTCCAGATGAGTGATGAGGAAAAGAATTTGTTTTAAGCTTGCCTTTGCTGCTCTTTAGTCTGGTAAATTCATCTCCAACTGTCCCCCATACTCCTTGTTCTTGTCTCCCTTCTCCCTCTTGGGTCAATTAAGGCCATTTGAAGCTTTTTAAGATGTTTCAGAATCAATGTTTCAACACTGTGTGGATTCTGTGCAACAGACAATGTTTAAATATGCTCTTTAAAAAAAAAACAACAAAAAAAATCTTCTAAAGAGAGAACTGTTGTTTGTTATGCTTACATAATTGTCTGCTTATATTGATTTTTTTTTTAAATTTGTGAGAATATGATAGACAGGAGTAACTAGAATCCATGCAAACAGACAACATTGTGCTTTTTGTATTTAATTTCACTTTATTTGCAATGCAACAGATTCATTTCTCAATCTGTGTGGGCAGCTGGTAGTATTTCCACTGTTGCTGAGAATTTGGGGACAGATCATGATTTATACGCTGCTGTAAAGAAACCTGAAAACACTAAAGATCCCTGGAATGTGTTTTTTTAAAAATCCCTGCTATTGCCTGTCTTGTTTAGAATAGATTGCAGATATGATTTCATTTTTAGTTATATGTTTTGTTCTGCTGAAAAATATAATAATAGCCAGTAACCAGATTTGTTCCTTTTTAATTGTCTTGCATGCACTCAAACTGTAAAAGAGAAACAAGCCCACAGCATAACAGATCCTCTAACATCCTTAACAGTGGGGATGAGGTGTAATGACTAATCTGACTGTAAATATGGGCAGGTTTAGGTGAACAGATATTTTCTTTACATCTTGTCCTAACTTATGAAGAACACATCTGCCTTAGTTGAATGGCATGTTCTATTGTCTTCCTTATTTTGAAGAGTATCTAAGAAAAATTGGGCCACTGTGTCAAGTAATTTTATTCCTTACACCTTAAATGTAAAGTATAAGTTACACAATCCTTCACTCAGATATGCTTTATAGGAATTGTTAGGGGTACAAATAAGCAACACCAGTGTTTTTTGTCTCAATAAACATTTACAACACAAAGAGCACAGGTGCCAAAATGATTTTTGTTACGTTAGAAAAAGCTTGTTTGTAAAAGAAGAGGATGCATAGAGATTGCAATGATGTGATTATTATGTAAGGATTACTGGATGGAAAAAATCAGGAAATAGGTGGACTGAGTGAAGCCAATCTACAGCCGTAAATTCAGATTAACCTGTGTTATTATAGCTTCATTCAGTCTGGTATCAAAGCAACTTTAATTGGTTAAATGAAGGTCACTGAAACCATGAGATGCAGCAGAGAATGTGATGAAATCCTGGAATGCTTCTGGAGTTTCCGAGATGGATATGCTACAGCTGAGGAGATGTTTATGAGTTGCTGCTGTGAATCAAAACCTAGTGGATCAGGTTTCTACAGATTTTTATATAGTGCTCCATGCATCCTTCCCTGATTTTCCTGTTCTCTCTTTAGGTTTCTACTGGAGTTTCTGCCTGCATGAAGCGGAGCTGTGTTAATGTCTCTGGCTCATCAAGCCGCTGACCTGGAATGATTATCCACATGATCTGCTACGCTGTTCTTTCTCTTCTCTCTTGTCTTTCTGTTCCTCCATCAGATCTGAATAACATCCAGAGACGTCACAATCCTTTCAGCTGCATGTATGAACCTTAATTCCAAATTTAACTTCAGCTACTGAAGCTTGAAGTAGCTGAAGTAGGGTTATGTTTCTGCCTTTATTCCTAAAAATAAGGAATTTTGCAAAGAAGAGTAATCACAGAAACATCAAAAAACATTAAAAAATTTGTACATACTCACTTATCCTTGCACGGTCATCCGACTCTACGTGACTGTAGAGTCGGATGACAATGTCTTCCAAGACGTCTCTGACAATGTTCCGAACCACACATAACAGTATGAGTTACAATCCTGAAACTATCTCTGTATTTTTCAGCATGAAGGAGCACTATGTCGGAAGGATAAAGGAATAATTCCCAAAATTACGAACATTGACATTTTGAATCTGTAGTCAAGAAAAAAATCTTAATCCCACAGAGGAGCTGTGGTGAGTTCTCTAAAAGCAGGTGGAGAAATGGAGGTCCATAAACTGTGATAAGCTCCAAGCACTAAGAAGACAAGAAAGTATCACCATCAGTCAGGATGTGGATCAGAAGCTGATATCCAGCATTTCAAGGAGAATCAAAGATGTTATGAAGAATCGGGCAAGAGATGAAGAATAGGGCAAGAGATTCCAGTTTTAAGAGATTCACCCATTACATCTGCATAAATGTTTGCTTTCTTATATCAGACACTGTCAGGATTGAAATGAAGGTGATAGGTTGCAACTTTCATTGTAAAACCGCATAAACATGGAAGTTATCTGGATAAAATTGACTTGTAGAAAAGAAAGTAGAATAAAGATCTGTGCCAAAAATTTGCTCGATAACAGCAATGAACTCTGCAACAGTTAAACACCTGTTTAATTTGGAGACTGCGAGAGTGTTTCACACCAGTTGACTGCCGACCTGTCAGTCTGGAGGCTGATTTCACTCCCACTGCTCGGCAAGCCTCTTAATCTCTGCACGCTCTTATCTGCCTTTGTTCTCTGAGCTGCTGAACAGCCGGAGAGATCAAGCCTGTTTGAGCAAACCAGCATGTACAGCATCCCCCCCACCTAATCACAGCTAACGAGACGATTACTTCCGATCAATCAGGAAGTGAGGTTCCCTAATGAGAGGCTGTCATCTTCAAACAGTGCGATGGCATCTGTGGTCACTTTCCACTGACCGGTTCTCTGAACCTGTAAGTCTTTTCCCAGAGGACAGAGTGAGCAGAAAACAGAGCCCGATACAGGAGATGAAGTTTCTCCTGGTTGTTCCAGTTTTTGCTCCGACTCCTCACGTTGGAAAGGAGAAAGTCAGTGAGGACAGTCATCTGGCTTTTGTATCTTAAACATGCTTTAGCCTCATTTGTGTAGCAAAGGTGTGCCTTGTCTGATGTAAATCTTGAAACACTAGAAGCATAAAATTGTCTCTTGGTCACCCCCAGTCCAATTCCAATGAATTCCTGGTTACGTTGCTGGCATCCAGAGGTAGAAAGACTTGGAGAGTATCTGACCTTGTTGATTGTCATGCACATTCCTGTAAAAATATGTAAGAGTCCTTCTTTGACATTTGCTAATTACGAAGTTTCGAATTCATTCAAGAATATTCAATGTTCAAACATCAATTACAGAGTATGTCAAACTTTGGATGTGAATGCAGAGGTTTATTTTATGAAAAATGAATATTGAGACATCAATCCTTAAATAACTGTTAAATTGTGTTATTTTTGGTCATCTGTGAAGTTTAGAAGAATTCTCTGATAATTTAAAGCTGCAGTATGTAACTTTTATTAAAAATATGTTTTTACATATTTATTAAAATGATCACTATGTCGTGACAGTATAATATAAGACAGATAATCTTTTAAAAAAAAAAATAAATAAATAAAAAATCAATCTCCTCTGCCATCTCCCAGTGTTCCCAGTACTAACTGCAGAAATACACAGCTCGGACAGAAACAACCTATCAGAGCCAGGAGGAGGGTCTTAGCGCTGTCAATCACCCCCATGTACATGTACTCACACACTCCCCCTTGCTCTCTGCTACGCTACAGCTGGATCATAGCAACACAGCCTGCCACTATTGCTAAGGCTAGTTAGCATGGCCACCGATGACGGCAGATAAACAGTTTTTCTGAAACAGTAAGTTTTTTCTTCACCATTACCACATTTAGCAGGGCATACACGATGGTGACTGACAGCACTAAGACCTTCCTCCTGGCTCTGATTAGTTGTTTTAGGTCAGGTTTTCTAAAAGTTACATACTGAAGCTTTAAGGAAACATTTGTAACAAAAAATAGGTAAAGAAAGATCAATAAAATACTGTAACTTCGGGGTTAAAATTGTGAGCCAGACCATCGTGCACCATCCCCACCAGCATCAAGTTGGTTTTTCACTTCCACCTGAGCTGGTCTGGCCTGGAGGTAAAATTATATTCCACTTTCGCATCTGTACTATCAAGTGTGCCAGCTAGCCTTGTAGTGACCTGATCAACCAGAACCAGTTTGACTGTTTGGAAATTTATTTTAGTCAGCACCTTAGATTTGTGGGGTGGGGGGTGGGGGTTCTGCAAAGTTCCTGCAAGACTTTCTTTTGTTTTTCTCCAATCAGTAGTGGATTATCTCTTCCCTTAAGTTTAGTAAATATGTCTGGGATAAAGCAGGGTTCAGCCTGTTTTAAATCTGCCAGTTCCTCTTGATTTGGACAGCAGTTAAGGTCTTTTGTTTTTTCTGTCCCTTGTGATGGACTGGCAACCTGTGAAGAAACTCAATCCTACCTCTTAGAATAAAGTTTGGTTTTTAAATCAGAACAAGGCCATAAAACCATTTCTTCAGGTTTCTGAGAGTCTCATAAGCTCCTTGGATCATTGGTGACCAGTATCGTTCCTCAAGGACTGGAATCTGGCATCTTTTCATGGCTCTGGAAAAACTAATGACATGTTGAGATGGTAATTCAGACATCTGAATCAGTTTTGTTGGAGAAAGTTTACATGCAGGACATCAGCCAATGCATAGATGGTAGCAGTTTTGACTTTAATTTCTGATTTTTTTATTTGTATTTTGTTAAGATTAATCTGAAATCATGAAAAATATACAGAAATTTATTTTCTTCTTTTATTTATAATACATTTTTCTCTTTGTGATTTCATTATCGGATTGGCTCTCTTTTGAAGAGTTATAAGACTGTATGATTCATGAATCTTGATATTAAATGTAGTTGTTTATGCTATAATCCATGATGTTATTAATGTTAATATCCACGAGTGACTGTTTCCCAGAGTAGATAACACTCATGAAGTTATCTACTCAGTAGTATTTTAGTTAAAACCTTTCCTGGTGTTAAAATAGTCATTTGTATTCTGGGCCTTGCCTGTAATAATAGCACAGATTCTGCAAGTAAAGATAGTTGTGATTGAAGTGGAGGTGAGAGGCAGTCATGTTTGACTTCTCTTTGATTTCTAAAGAAGATCACTCTTTCGTTCAGTAGGGAGAGCTTGTCTGTATTAAACACGCAAGCTGCTGCCAGGCGGGCCGTTCTGTCAAGGAAGAGCTGCGCTATTGATCTGATCCCTGCACAGTTGCTTTGCACTCCCAGCAGGGGGGGGTGTCACTCTGACTCGATGCACAGAGAGGGCCATGCTGCCTTTTTGTTCTCTCAGGGCTGCAGTATCTGTTCGTTTCATGCCCTCTTGCACCGTCTTTCTAATTAGACAGCCTTCTGAAGCAGACAGCCTCAGTCTGACTTCTCCTGCTCCCGCTCGTTCTTTCTCTCTGGACTATCAGTGCCACTAACAAATCAATAAAGCAGCAGGGTAGAAACCACAGAAATCAGCACAACGGGGACCACTTCATCTGCTGCAGCTACCTGAATCTCAACGACAGGCTCACGTTCAACACTGAAATACGAGCTGAGGTGCAGCAGTGGATTTATGTCAAGGCAGGGACAGTGGCACTGAGGCATGAATTCTGAATTACATATCTGCCAATTCAAGCCAAGCCATCAAAAGCAGACACATTTTATCTGGACTGACAGTCTCCCAAAAAAGCCCCCCTGTTCCTTCCAGAAATCAGACCTAGTTGTCTGTCCTTTTGATTTCTCTTCAAGCACTCACTGCTGCAGAGTGCACTTTGCAGGTGGGTGCATTAAAGCCACAAAACCCTTGAGGACATTGTTCAGTCAGGTCTTCTAGAGTTCTGACAGCATGTAGACTAACTGTTGATGTTACAACAGCAGTAAACAAATCCTCCATAGGGAAATATTCAGGTGTAAATTCACAATCCAAATCCATCACACTGAGATACTGATTCTGTCTGTAAATCACCCCTAACCAGGCCGAGAGTCACCATGAGACTTCCCATAAATAATACATCCGTTGAAAAAAAATAATGAGCTGTTACTGTCAATGTCTTTCACAGTTGCAAACCCCTTTCCTGTAAATCCACCAAGATGTTGCTCTTCAGGCATGTACCTGAACATAGCAGCAGGACCATGTAGGAGTACTAATCTGCACTGGATCAGTTTCACTGCCGGTCTCCACAAGATGAAGGTTAAATATGATTGTTGCCAAGTTTGGCCCCCACATGATCAGATTGAAGTTCAAGCCCTGTTCAGAATGGACAAATAACCCAATACCCACCAACCTCTGGCTTCTGTCTGCAGAGGGAAATGGTACATTAGCATTCATCTCCAATTCAAATGAGTCTGCAGCTGTAATGGGTATTTATTGGCCCAAGCTGCAATCATCAGCAGAAACTGAACATCACTGTTTCCTGGAAAGACAGGAACGAGTACCAAAAAAAGCTTATTTGTACTCTGTGAGATCATTTATATATTTATGCAGGAGATGCAAAATATGTCAAACATTTGGAATGGAACAAATTTCTTTCGGGCTTTTTTGTAAGATGCAGTAGAGGAGTTTTCTCTTCATAAACCTAAACAAGCAGTTTTAAATGCCTAAACTTGTAGCAAGTAAAAGGACTGTTTAAAACTGAATTAAAGCAAAACTCAGCTCATCAGAGACTTATAGTCATGGATATGTGTAAAACTGCCTAACCTGTAAACATCCGAATAGGTCTTTTTTGGTCATTAAAAGGATAAATAACTTCTTTATAACAGTTTGATCAAGTGGAAGATGACCTTACCTGGCTAGAACCAAGATAACCAGGTGAACATACAATATTCTGCTGCTCTCTCTTTTAGATTAAAATAAAATGATTTTTGTAGATTAAAAGACAAAAGAAGCAAACTTTAATAGTTTCTGTGAAAAGGTTAATAATTTCTCTATTCCTTCCATAGAGGGTGAAATCTATGTCGTGCTTAAAAACAGAATGCCCAAAATGAAGTAGGGTAATTTTCATCCTCTGCCATTTCTATTGGGTTTTTACCTCATTGTACACTTAAATCTAATCTGAAATGTATGATAAAAACAAAGAAATATAAAAGAAACACACAAGTGCGGACCACAATGGCATTTTTATTAAATATATATGAAGTTTATGAAAAATAAAGTACATCTCTAAACCCTGGAGCCATAGCAAACACACAAAACCCTAGAATTTTCTTTGACTTGCCTGTACGGAATCCTTTAATAAAATGATTTATAGATATGAATCTATAAATCATAAGTGCTTTTAAAGATCTACAGCTAATCTGCTTCTCACTTGAAAAGAGCTTGACAACTTAAAATTAATTAGCATGTTTTATAGCATTTCACAAGTAATGTCACTGTTGCTATGCTAATTTTATTTATTTATGTATTTATTTATATTCCTTTTACTGTTCTTTTGAGCTTAATCTTATTACTGTTGTGCAGCACTTTAGGGCATTTTTATTTTTAAATTGTGATACAATTAAAGCTGATATTGATATAATGTTTTCTTATATTTTTAAATTATTCTTATATATTAACTGTTGGTGTCATTCCTACATTTCTTGTTCTATTGTTGTAAATATCATTATGGCAAGTTTTTCTTGACGTATTGTCATATACTTTTAATCCATATTGCCCTCTCTATTATGCACAATAAAAACATTATTAAGAGTGTTTATCTCAGTAGCAATTTAACAATAGCTTCAGCTGACCCAAAGTACTGATTAAAAATCCAGTTCTTTTTAGTTGAAGTGCATTGCTTCACTCTACACTACTATTTTCCATTTTATCTGTGCAGATTTGACCTGGAATTGGATCAAGTCCCCTGTTACTATCTTTTTTTAAAGGGGCAGTATTATATAAAATTGACCTTTTTTGAGCTTTACATCATATTATAATGTTATTCCCTCATCAAAAACATACCTGGAGTGTTGCTTTGATTCTTTCATGCACATTTGAAAAATCCTTTAATCTCCCGTTGCAGCCGTTCAGCTGTGCAAAATGCCTGGATGGACCTTGCTCCACCTTTTAAACCTACCTCCTCCTCATAGCTACAGTTTCTAAGCTTCCAAGCTTCTGCCACACAGAGCAGCCCTTCCACGCGACTTCCCCACTCAGCTCTTTCAGACAAGCCAGCAGCAATTTGCAAAATTCTGGTGGAACTGCACATCTGCTGAGCTCATTATACAGGCTACTTCTCAGTGGAATGCTGATTAAAACCCTGTTCAAAGGTTAACAGAGGAGCACTGTGGTGATGACTTCCTGAAGGCAGAGTTTCAGAAAGAGCAGGAGTTTGTAAAGAGACAGAGGCCCAACTTCAATGCGTTAATTACGAAGTCGAATTTCTTTTAAGTCATATTTGATATATACAGCATTTTTGTAACAACTGAAGGTAACACAGTTACTTGATTCTGCTATAAAATGGCACTATGTGCCTGGAAAACACATAATACTGTCCTTTTAAAGCCTCAACCAGAGTCAAAAGGAGGTGCGGGAGTTGCTTTCTCTGAAGACTATTTCAATTACACAATGCTGAAGGGTCATCATTGAGATTCCTCTCGATGACAACTAAGAGTGATTGCCTCCTCCAGCAGTGAGGAGGGGAAGGATCAGGCAGTTTAAACACTTGTTGAAGATGTTTATTTGCCAGGAAAATATGCCTTCACTTCCTCTTCTGCTTTTCTTTACAGAACTGACAGCTTCTGCATGTTTGGGCTTTAATTTCCCCAAACTGCTGGTTTCTATATGCTGCAGTGACGCTTTCCTTTGAGCTGAAACCTGACTGATAGTCCTTCCTAATGGATCACATTAAACTCACATTAGAAGGACTGGCCTGGGAGGTTAATTAAGAACGTGACGCCGAACGACTGTCTGTCTTTCTCTCCCTCGCTGTGTCAGAGAGGGGGTTTTCACCATCACCAGATTTATTTCACAGCCCCACAGTCAGGATTAATGTTCAACATCTCATTGAGGATGCTAATCATTTTTACATGAGATCATGATCATAGTATTTTTTTTCTTTCTTTCTTTTTATTATTTTATTAAACTGTGATTGAAATAGAGTGAAAAGACCAGAGAAGCTGAATTTGGCAAATGTTTTGAATGATGAGTTTTCCATTTCCACAAAATTATGCAAAGTCCTGCTTCAAATGCAAATACTCTTTTATCCTCCGTATGTTTTTGGAGTTCCTTGAAGTCTTGGTTTCAAACAGTTTACATAGAGAAGTTGAAAAGCTCCTTACTGTTTGCACGTGTCAAGGTTTTGCATTGTAAACTGCTGTAATATAAGGACTGTGATGGCATACTCTGCTGCAGCCAGTGCAACAATATATTTATGATATTTTTTGACCAAAATATTTGCTTAAAACAATATTTTCAGAATGCAAAAGAACATTATTATTGGCAGAAAACTGAAACTTTATAAAAAGGAAGAAAGTTTGTCAATACCAAGTAGGACCAGTCTAAAGGTTTTAAGGGATAACATAGAATTTTGGGGTTTAAAAAAAAAAAAAAAAAAAAAAAAATTAACATAAAAAAATGTAAAATTTGGCTGGAAATAAATAAATAAATGAAAAAAAAATTATTGATAGAGCAATCAAAATCGTCATTTGTGGCAGGTCCGGCAGAGAAAGATGACACAACCCCACTTGGCTAAAAAATAGTTATATAAGAACCAAGAACCTTAACTCACTTATTTATTAATATGAGCTTAGCAATCAAATTGCAGAGAATTTGTCAACAACCAAAATGTTGTCAGCTGTGAAGTCACTAACATGATGCCCTCATGTGACCAGACAAGTATCCTTGTTATGTAACAGAGCTACAGCCTGGATTCACCTCCTGCTTTCATCATCAACCACGAAAAAAGAAAAAAAGAAAAAAATACGTGCCAGATGTTTGTCAGCTCCAAGCCTCCAGTCTCACTGCGCCTACTGTTGAAATGCGAGTGGGTCAAGAGACCCTGAGATAGACGTAAAAACAGAGAGAGAGTTTTTGTGTCAGATTCTCCCTGGAAGTGCAGCGGTAGTCGGACTGTTTAATCCATCACTTCACCTGCCGTCAGGGCTCAGGGGATCGGGAATAACAAAAATGGGATTAAGGATTAATAGATTTCTATATTATCACATTTCTCACCACCTCCAACTCTCTCCCACTGCCTCTCTGAGCTCTTTTTACTTTTTTTTTTTTTAAAAAGGAGAATGTTAAACTCTGCTCTTAATAATTATGAAGATGTTCACTCAGGTGGTAGTCACTAGGAACAATAGTATGTTCTCTAGAAACACAGACTCTTTTCCTTTGACTTCAGTAAATGACAATTTAAAAGTAATGATCTCACAATGAACTGTGATAGTATTTCTTCCAACACTCTCTGTTATCTGTTGCATCTTGCACACTATCACCTGGGTCATGTGTGGGCACCGACTGCAGTGAGACTCCATCCAACAGGCTGAATATCTTACTGGCAGGCTAAATGCATAACAGCTGTAAATAACAACCAAGAAATGTATTAACAACTCAGAGATCTACATAAATGATGTGATTTTTTTGTAAATAAATTGATAAAATGATTCTAAGATTCTTTTGACAGCTCCCAGCACTTCTCATTGATTATTCAAAACAAGGTTTACCTTTTAAAACTAGAAACATAACACTGAAGGTAGCATGTGATGCAAGTCCTAAGTAATTTAGACTCGGTTTAATCATCAATAGTTCTCTTGATATATCAGATATCTACCTGAAATGCTTTTCTGGTGAAACCTGAAATGAATACATTTTAAAATGACTAAAATGTATCTTCTGTAAAACCTTCAGAGTGTTTGTTAAAAGATAACAGTGGTGTTTTCAATGCTATTTTGGTTTTTAAGACCACATCAGATGAGGTCCTGTTTGAAACTACATTTACCAGATTCAAACTTGAACCAAATTATGAATTATAGATTCTGTGAAACATAATTTTCTGGTTTGTAATATTATTGTTGTAATATAAATCTGGATTAAATCTGGATTCTTGTTTTTCTAAAAAAAAAAATAAATAAATAAATAAATAAAATAAAGATTTATTGTCTGTTCTTGTTCTTGCAAAGATAATCTCATTTTGCCTGTGACGTTACACCCATAGTTGTTTTATCAGAATCTTAAATTAAATTGAAATTTATTCAACCAGTGAAATGATATTGGATGAAGTCAAAATGCAAGGATATGATAATATTAAAAAATGAGCAACATAAATTTAGTGGGATAAATTCAATACCACCTTATTCCCAATTCTGAAACGTGGCGTCCTAATTTAGGTGTCACCTTACTGGCCTTCTAAGGATACGGAGTCCTCATAAATACATGAAAACTGATATGTGATGCTCGCATTTGACATGTTGGAATCAAGCAGCTTAAGTTAATTCAAACACAAATACTAACCCAAATTACACGACAGCACTTAGAAATTTATGCATGTTCACTGACTTTGAAGCCACAAATCTCCCCCCCTGCTCTCACACAAACGCACAAATCCAAGCTGCATGGATTTTTTTGGTTTGTTTTGCTTTTAAGTGCAGGTGGATTGTTCTCTTTCTCGTGGTTTAGGGTTTTTTTTCCCCTCCACCCCACAATGTCTGCCAGGTACACAATCAGCAACCGCATCAGTATTCACTGCAGGCCTGACAGCTTTAGTTCTTATTCGATACAGCCACCTGGCACTGATAAATCCAACCAGACAAACAGAATGCACAGATTAAATACTGCAGAGTCCAAACAAAGTGAAAGAAATTACAATAGATTTAGAAAAACAAAATCCTCCAAAGACAAGTGGACAGAGGTCATTGTGTTTATATGCATCTAAACTACTTGAAAGAAATTTAATAAATAGTTGAATAGTTTATAAATAGTTTGAATAGTTTCAAAGCTCTTTAATTGAAGCGTAATGTTATCTGATGAAATGTTCTTGAGCATTTTGACAGTGAATAATTGATTGGTGAATTAGTGGATTGTTTCTACATTCATGTCAAAACTTAAAAAGATAAAAATGGTTTACATGATGCACTCGCTGTCAGACATACGGTTTATCAATGCTCAGAGAAAAGAAAATAAAAAGTCGGTTTTGTTACATTCATCACTCCCTTTTAATCATTTCAGGCCCAACTTTAACTTTATTTTATTCTGTTTATTTATTAGATTATATTTGTATTTTTGATTTTATAATGTTGCTGGTTGCTTGAACTATCGATAAAAAAATATCCAAACTGAGAAAAAGATCAATGTTTACATCTATAATGTTTCAGTCTTCTCTGAGTGTTTATGCACCATACTGCACTTTGAATTATTCATTTATATTTTTATTGAACATCTTTGTGTTTTTATGTTTAAAACGCAGCACTGGAGAGCCATTACTGATTTAACAGTTTTTCCTTTTTATAATTACAGTACAGCTTTTCTAATTTCTTATTCTGATAATAGGAGTCTGTTAATTAGCTGGGCTGGCAGAAAATAAATATTAGATGATCATATTATTTAATATTTTAATAGGATATATTTTAAAACATTTGAGAATGACCTTTAAAAACAAAAAAAGACCTCTGAGCAGTATTTTGCTGCATTTCAACAACTAGAAGTTTTTTTTCTTTTTTTTTTTTTTTTCTTGGTACGTATGTTTGTGAATTCACAACAAGCCCTTTGCTGTGCAGCTCAGCTCAGCCTTCAGTCAGCGCTCCGCCTATAAAACATTGATGACTCCTTTCTCTACAAAACAATAATGAGCATTGCACAAAGCCAGGATCAAGCAAGGACCCGTATGTTTTCAGAAGACTTGAGCATGAAGAAGAGGAGAGGGGTTTTTTTTCTGTTTCACATGACTAAACAAACACCTCATTAATTAAACTGATTCTTTCTTTAAGGCAAAGAACCCAACCAAAATCCAGAGGATGAAATCTGAAATTTAAATAAAGTCCAACTGATTTTTCAGTTGACACACAGGAGAAATAGTCCTATCCTTGGAGAAAAAGCGTTTACCTTCATGTGTCGTCGTCTCCGTCTGAAGCGCAGTAGCTCCTTGTGCTGGCGGGCGATGAAGTTCACGGCAGCGTATTCCAACAAGGCCGAAAAGACAAACAGCAGACAGACGGCCATCCAGATATCAATGGCTTTCACATAGGACACCTGTAGGCAGTTGAGGAAAAAAAAAATCATCAGATAGACTGAATCACAATAAATAAACAGAGCCTTGTGCCTGGTTTTTAGTTTTTGAGATCCTCCCCTTTTTGGCTCTGCTTTTTATGGTTCACTACCTGGTTTCTCATACGAAATATTGGACTTGGACAAACAGGGACTAAACAAAGCCTGTCTGGATTATTCTCTAATTAATTTACACCCTGTCCTGTCATTTTACTTCTTTATCTCTACACTGATCACTTCATGAAGCCTGAGTCAAACACAAAGAAAACACAATCAGCTGTATAAAATCTAATTAAATTATGACTTTGGATCTTTTCCACACACACAGAGACTGTAAGTTCACCTTGCAACACTGATAGGAAAACATTTATCTTTGAACAGCTGTGGAACACCTTGGCTTGACAATCATTCAGGCATAAAGCGGCAACGTAAAGGGAAATGGGTTATTCTCATTAGACTTACTGTCACTAGTAAGTCTAATCAGAAAGATGAAAGATGTGTACAAAAATTCCCTAAATTTTTAATTCCAGCACTATAATTTCACAATAAAAAGAAAGAAAAAAATGTTTTGGTGTTGATCTACACATATTACCGCTTAAAATAAACTCAAGCATTTTTTAAATTCAAACTTAAGTCAGTCAGATTTGCAATATACACTGAGCCAGATCATGACAGCATGAATCAGGCAGAGGCCGTCCAGATCTCCAGTGTGACCTACCACCCAGCTTATACTGCTTCGGTTGGTGGGTCCACACAAAGGTGGATTCCTTTTGCATTATCAAACTCAAAGCCAGACTAACCCTACATCCCCTTGGTCTTTGGTGAAAAGACTGATTGGGACTTTGTCTACAGTGATGAGAGCATTGCTTCAGTCTATTGTGATGAAGGAGCTAAGCTGAAAAGCAAATCTCTCTATCTACTAGTCAAACTACATGATAATCATTAAATGTAGCTATGACATATATTGATCATGACAGAATGAATGGGATTCTTTATACCAGTGGGTAAAATGGGATCTTGGGGTAGAGCCAATGTGCTTCTGCATCAAAAAGGAGGGTTATGTCATTTGATTCCTCTGGACCTTCTTCTCTTTGAAGGTTTTCCAGGCATGTCACACTGGGAAGAGAACCAGAGGCATATACCCAGAATTTTGTGGACGATCTATAGATTATTTCTGACCTGGGAACGCCTTGGAATCCCTCATTAGAAACGGGAGGGTGTTGGTGGGGAGAGTCTCGTTTCTCTCCTAGATCTGTACCCTTCGTAAGCTAATGTTTTGAGTATTTGCAATCCTCTTTTGATAGCTTTCATTCTCAACTATTACAACTTAGATTGTTAGTGAATGCAAGTAAGACTAGCATGTTGTTTTCTAAGAAGAAGAAGGTGCCCGCATTTCTCCCTGCTAACACTACCACATAGGGTGTACCCATTGTTTTTGTAACATCTTATAAATATCTTGGCATCACCATAGATGAAAATTTAACTTTTAAGTCCCACATTAAAAATCTGCTTAAAAAAAACTTAGGTTAAAATTAGATTTTTCAAAACAAGAATTGTTTCTCGAACTATGCCAGAAAACATCTTGTTTCTGCCACTTTTATGAGTATTTTAGACTATGGGGATATTGTGTATATGAAAGCCTCTGCCAGCTCATTACGTCTGTTGGACGCTGTCTATCATGGAGCGCTTAGATTCATCACAGGTAGCAAAGCCCTCACTCATCATTGCATTTTATATTCTTTAGTTAAATGGCCTTCTTCACACACTAGCAGACTCTTACACAGGTACACTTTCAAATACAAATCCATCCTCCAGGTAGTTCCATCATACTTGTCATGTTACATTTCACAGAAAAAACAATACCACAGCCTTCGCTCTCAGGACTACATTCAGTGTTCCTTCAATACGTACTGAGCTTGGTAAAAAAGCATTCTCCTTTTCTGGTCCCTCCACCTGGAACAATGCTTCAGCAGGATCTGAAGCTCTCCAATCTGGTCACACTTGGGGAATTCAAAATCTTATTGAAGGGATTTGACAATTTGTGTGTAGGTTCTTGTATTTGTTATCAGTGAAAACCCTCTGTTGACAATGTATAGTATTGATTTTTAGCAGTGTTTAGTAGATTATAGTGTTGCTTTATGTAATTTTTGTGATGTATGTCTTTCTCAGGTCTCTCTTGTAAATGAGACAATAGGTCTCAAGAGATTTTTTTTCCTGTATAAATAAAGGATTATATAATCTCAGATAAGCAGAACACAACAGGTGGATAGATGAACATCAGCACTGTGTGCCTCTGTTGTTTGGTTAAATTCTTAAAGAAAACACTGCCCACCCTTTCCATGAATGTTCTTCACATCCACCTCCATTTCCCACCAACCTGACATGATGCAGCACATTATGTGTAGGTGTATTTGATAGCAGTCACACAGATTTGCCTGTAAGTGTGTGACTGAGCCGCATGTAAGCTCAGCTGTGGTGCATGATTATTATTATGACAGCTGAACTGCAGAGGAATCACGGTTCACTAGTTCAGTTTTCAGAGCGCACGAAGCTCCAAATGTAAACAAACTTAGAGTGAGTGTGTTTGAATTACAGCTTCCCTGGAATCATACAAACTCAAACAAGCTCATTTTGCTTCACATTCATTTGAAAAGATCAGTGGGCTTTAAAATATTTTTTTGCTTATTTGATGAGTTTCATTTGCCCTTCACTGTAATTTATCAAGTGCTTTTCTACTATTCCCCTTTTATTCCATTTAATCCCACTCCATGCATATCAGTGTCTGAACAAGTGTAGAAATCTGTCTGATTTTTTGGCACCTTGGGCAGAGAGGCTCTGGAGCCTGAGCTCTGTGTGGTCATGGTCAGCACAGTGGTGATTCCTAGAGCAACGCGCGCAGGCGCTGCGTCCATGTTGATCCAGAAGGAGACCCAGGACAGGATGACGATGAGCAGCGATGGGATGTACATCTGGATCAGGTAATAACCCATCTGTCGCTCCAGGTGGAAACGAGCCTCAATGCAGGTGAATTTACCTGAGACAGAAGAAGATAGGTTGATTAGTTTAAGTTTGTAGCCTTAAAGATTATCAGTGTTTGGAAAACATCTTAGTCCAAAGTATGGCCAGGGGGCTTCAGAGGGCCTCAAGCACAATTCATAATCGGTAGAAATTGTTCACGCCAGAAGATAATTAATGCAGATGGACCATATTTCCATATTTCTGTCTCCTCCTTTTGAATTTTGAAAAAAATGATTATTTATTTTGCTATTATTTCAAAATGATAGTTCACAGTAGCAATATAAACTATTCCTAATTGATTTATTGATAATTACCTTACGACATAAACAGAACTCTTGTAAGTACTTCAGGTACAAATCTATTAATTAAAATGCCAAGGAAATCTTAAAGGTAACAATTGACTAACCATATTTCTTTGTCTCCTCCTACTGAATTTCGAAAAGATTATTATTTATTTTTCTATTATTTTAAAATAACAGTTCATAATACTACACATCACCTTCCTGTTAATGGAGCCAATAATTTTGTCCAATGACATTTGCTGTTTTAGAGAATGGATGCCTCATTGAAAAAGAAAAATAACACTGTAAAGCCAATATCAAGAAAAGGAAATGACTGTTCTGTCACTACTTGAACCACTTGACTTTGATATACACTTGAGACAGATTGAATTCATTAATTATAAATGCCCTTATTCACAATTTTTTTTGACATTTTAAATATATCGTGCTGTATTTTTCTTTAAGATTGGGGATATATATATCTATATATATATATATATATATATATATATATATATATATATATATATATATATATATATATATATATATATAAGTGTGTGTGTGTGTGTGTGTGTGTGTCGGTTGAGTGTATTGTTCAGTGTATGGTTTCAGTACAAACAAAGGAGTTTTGTATCTTTGTGCTGCAGAATGCCACAGGCACTCCCAGTCCTGAGGCTGCGAGGGTTAAAGAAGTGATTGATGCTTGTGCTCACAGCATGTTGTTGTCTCACAGCTCATAGCGAACAAAGTCAGGAATTTCATCTTCCCCTAATCCCCCCGTTTCTTCAGAAGCCTCAGAGTTTTGACCCAAAATACACCAACAGAGTCAAGATTTCTGTTCAGCTACTAAAAGAACAAAGATTTATGTAACAGATAATGCAACCCAAGGAGCTCTGATCTAAACAACATGAAGTCAGTATAGGATCACATGCAGGAACAGGAAACTCTAAAACGGGAACAGAACAAAGAAGAAAGATTCTCCCAAGCAGTTTTGTTTTCAGGTCCTCTCTCTGTCTGAACGTAACTGGCTTCCTGAAGATATTATACATGAAAACATCCAACTTAACTTGACCAATTATAAAACTCTCTCTAGAGTCAATCTAGCTCCACAAAAAGAAGTCTAATTAGTCACTTTTTAAACAGAGAAAGATTTGAAAAAGTCATATTAAAACAAATCAGTTAAGACAATCAGTTGCAATAATTTTGCAGAGATAAACTTGTCCTTACATTCCCAAAATATGCTGTGCACCATTTGCCTTTTAATTCAGAACTCAAAACTGCAAATTACCTCAGTCTCAACTTTACCATGTTCTAGTTGCAAGTCAGGAGATCTATTGGGATTTATTAATTGTTCCACGTGACAATACTGATCACGAGTAGTAGCATAAGACCCCAAAGTACTTTTAGAATTTTAAATATTAAGGCATTAGAAATACATGTTGTCTAACTTTTCACAGTACAATATGTATGAGACAAATTCAATAGAAACCAGATGAATAGCAGTGCAAGAAAATATTTCATGTCTTTAACCATCACTACATTTTAAACACTCAACAGTCATATTGGATTTTAGAGATTGGAGTTGTTTGAGGACCTATGAGCTTCCATCTCAGAACCCTGACTTCAGGGAATGTTCCAGTAGGTTTTTCTGTCTAAAAACTCAGAAGTTTTGTTATACAAGTACAAATTAAACACCCCATTAGCTCTTAATGTGCTGCAACCTGAGTTTCCTTTGCGTCCTTAAACTAAAATTTTCATTTAAAAGATGCTAGTATGCTAATGGCATAAAACAAGGCTATATAGTATGAATTTTGCAGAGTTGGCAAAAGGTGTTTACCTGTAATATTTTCTACACTGTATAATGGACAAGTAGTCACTTGCTACAATAAAATAGCCTAAGTTTATACACATCATTGGATCTCATAATGCATGATGAACTCGGTCAATATTAGCTTCCTGAAGCATTAGAATGAAAGAGATAGATACCTCAACAAAATATTGTGATTTTGAGATTGAAATGAATTTAAACATTTTTCTAGTCATACTGACAATTCAAAGTGCTTTACACTAGAGCCACAGTGCCTTTATAAATTTATTTTTCCATAAACACATACTTAACAACTTAAGCAAGTACACAGCCAACATATCCAGCAGGTTAGACTTTGTGGGGGCGTTTAAAACTTAGACTGTTTTTAAACAGTGTTTTTGAGACAGACTTTAACATCCAATAAATTCTATGTAAGTAGTGTTTTATGCATATTGCTGTTTAATTTTCTTTGCAGCATTCAAATAAAACGTCTTAATCTTTTTTGTATTATTTGTTTCCTGTGGTTTAATTGTCCTAATTGTGTTTTAGTTTAGTTTTAAATGACTGTATATACCCTTTCAGTTGTAACTTTTCTGTGATAAAGTTTCACAGATAAACAATGTGCATAAGGAAAATCTGCAATGATATTTTAATCGACCTATACTGCAGCAGACTTATTTACATTGCAGTACTGTTGCAGTGATATAGTCTCTCAGTCTCTCTCAGTAATGTAATGAGCAATGGCTCCCCATAATAAACTGCAAGATAGCCAGAGAGCAAGATGGCTGACAATCCATTTAATCAAAGACGATCAATGGAGGGTAGCACCATCAGTTAGCGTTAACCCTTAAAGCCTAGAGAAGAAGGGAGAGGCAGCAGATTCGAGGGAAAACCAAAGAGAGAAAGGGGATGAGAGGAGCATGGAGACATTAAAAGGCAGAAGGAGAGAGGGAAGAGGAAGCAGGAGGAGAGTTCATGAGGTTGATTTATAGCTGTGATACACTTGGGAGCTTTTAAGTGCTGTCCATATTTTCCATCTGATAAGAAGATTGAAATTATTCAGCCGAGCCCGTATCTCACTGTTGGTGGGTCTGTGTGTGTCTACTGAACTTCACACTGCACTATGAACATGTCTGTGCATATTTTAAAAACCATATTTATCCTGCACAGCAGATGAGGTACAAAGAGACTGCATGAAGGCTGCTTTCTTTTTTGGAATGAGTTCAAAATCATTGTTGAGATAAGGTGGTATTCTATAAGATTGGACGACAACAAAAATCTGTTACACAACAAAGAAATAAAAGAAAATCTAAGTTGAAATTCACTCAGACTTTCAGTAGTCTACCTAATCAGCTTATTATGTGTCCACAACTCAACCATGGATGCGAATAAAGTCACCTTAAATTTTGATTATTACTTGAAGATAAATATTGTACTATCTTGCTTGTGTCTTCCAGTCTGTGGTAAAACTGTATTATTTATAGGAAATACAGGTAGTTATCCTAGTACCAAAAGCTAAATATTTTCTCTAAGAAAGAAAAAAATAAGTTGACATGGCTGTCTTAATATACTCTATTTCAATAAACAAAATCTGATTTTTTATTTTTGTTTCTTGTTCATAAATTTTTCCATGTTAGAGTTTAGAAATTAAATCAGTTCCTATTATTTGTTAACACATCAAAGACTAAAATACAAAATATCAAAATATTGGTATTATCATTTAAGATAGGGTTATTAGAAAAATAATCTTAACCCCTTTATTTTTTTATTTTACGGTAATATTTTAAAACACATGAAGATGGTATTTATTTTCTGGGTGATAAAATGATGAGGTAAGTATATTAATTATACAAACTTTTAGGATAAAAATTGCAAGGTGCATCACAGCCAAAGAACATAAAAGACACCAAGATAAAATACATGAGGATAAAATGAATAAAGAAACAGGTGTTAGGTGAGGGATCAGGCAAAGCGCAGCCTAAAGACCCCTTTTGATGAGCTACAACAATGGATGCTGCGTTCCCTCGCCCAGACATGAGTCACCCCTCTGGAGCAAGGGCTGGAGGTGGCCTACATTGGCAAGCGCGTGGTGGCTGGGCTTTGACCCATGGGACCTGAAGAGGAAACATGATTCCCCCTTCCCATGAGATGCCAAAGGGGTTGGGACCTTAGTGGTCTGATCTTCAGCTACAGAAGCTGGTGTTGTCATCATCCTAGAGGGGCCCAGAGTAGACCCGCTGCTCCTCCACATCAAGAGGAGCTAGTCGAGGTGGCTTGCACAACTGGTTAGGATGCCTCCTGGACGCCTCCCTGGTTAGGTGTTCCAGCCATGTCCCACTAGGAGGAGACCCAGGACACGCTGGAGGGATTTTGTTTCTCAGCTGCCCTGGGAACGACTTGGGATTCCCCTGGAGGAGATGGCTCAAGTGTCTGGTGAGAGGGAAGTCTGGGTCCCTCTGCTTAGGCTGCTGCCCCAGCGAAAGATAGTGGATGGATGGAAAATACAGTCAAGTAAAATCCAAATTAAATTAAATCAAATTAAATTCCAGGGTTTATGGAGCAGACAAGAGATAGAAAAAAACTACAACTTGTTTGTAATTTATGTTTTTAACACAGTCATACAATGCTCTGTGATGTTGCTTTGTAATAATCTGAGTCAGTTAAACATGTGAGAAGCCACAAGATATAACATAAGCAGCTATGTATGTCTAACCTACTGAAACTACCTGATTGTCATCCTGGAAGCTGAAGAGTCTCTTTTAGTGTTGTTGAGAGTAACTACTTCGTATGCATCTCTAATGAAAAAGAGTCGGTAACTCAAATCAACTCAGGCTATACATGAAAGCATTATGCAGTCATTCAGTTTTATTTTGATTTAAACCTCCTTAAATCTTGTCAGCTTGTGAGAAAATGGAACAGTATGTTTTGTTTGGGAAACACCTTACAGGATTACATGTTGATGTAGTTTGTACTTCAGCTTAAGCGGATGTCAAAGGAAGTCGAAGTTATGCACAAGAAAATGGATTCTGTCTCTGATCCGTTTAGGTGTTAACAACTTTTTTCACACCCCAAACATATTGTCAGCCTCAGAACAAAAGCCCCCTGCAATGCAGCAGAAACCGTAATTAGTATTTCAAACGGGGGTTTCTATATGTGTGTGCTAGTGTGTTGGGGGTAATGGAGGGAGGTGTTGGGGGGTGAATGAGGGAATGGAAAGAAATAAAAACAAAACAGTCAGTGGCAAATTGAAGGAGAGAGATGGATATGAGGAAAAAGACTCCCTCTTTCTCAGTCACAAAAGAGTGCAGCTAATAAATCTGAGGAAAATGACACCTTAATTCCCTCTTAATGCTTGATTAGGAAGCAGTGAGCTGAGTGCACACTCAACCCTGCACGCTAACTCACACCAATATGTCGTAACACACAGTGAATGGCCACAGAGGAGCAGCCCTGCGATGAGATGCAAGGGATGCAGAAGAGCAACAAAAAGGGGGGTAAACAGTTTTGGAAGAATTTATGTCACTGAAGCAGTGAAAGGAAACGGAGGGATGATGGAGGTTTCAGGTAAGTAGGATATCCAGACTCCCTGCTATGTTCTAGTAACAGCAAACAGCTCATGTCAACATAATACTTGATGAATGTGTTACCGGCCAACCTTCTGCTAATGAGCTCCCTCCTTCTGCCCTCTGCATTTTATATGCTTTATCGAGCCACTGTTGCATTGAAGGAAAACTGTACATTTTCAACCAAAAGCTCATGTTTTACCCTTGTGGCTGTCTTTTGGAGGGGAAAAAAAATCAAGAATGCCAGAAGTAAAGAAACATTTTAAACCTTATTGTCATGAGGGAGACACGAAAACACCTACAGATGCAGTCAAACAAATTAGATTACCATAGAAAATTTTATTTCAGTAATTCAGTTTAAAATGTGAGACCCACATAAATTTATCACATACAGAGTGATATATCAAACACTTATGTCTTTTAGCTTTTATGATCATGTCACAGGTAATGAAAGCAACAAAATTAAGCTTTACAGAAAATTATATATATAAATTATTTTTTAATTCAGCCAACCTTTAAACTATGTACAATATTTGCACTTAGTATTGTGGAAGAACCACAGTGTTGGTTCTGTTGGACCTCAGTGCAGCATTTGACACTGTTGACCATGATATTTTATTAAGTGACCGGAGAGCTGGGTCGGCCTCTGTGGTAAAGTACTCAGTTGGTTCGAATCCTACGTAAAGAACAGGGATTTCTTTGTGTCAATAGGCATCTTCTCATCGGAGCAGACAAAAGTCATATGCGGAGTACCCGAGGTTCAATCCTGGGATCACTTCTATTTAATATCTACATGCTCTCATTAACTCAGATTAAAACAAGTAATAAGATTAGTTACCATAACTACGCAGATGATACACAGTTTTATATCACAATGTCACCAGGTGACTCTGAACCCATCCAAACACTGAACAGATGCTTAGAACAAATCAATGCATGCAGTGCTTTAAATGGAATAAAACAAGTGCCGGTCCTCTCCTTAATGTCATAAAAATATGGGACAGAAACATGTAATATTTTTATATATGTATCTGTCTATCGATCTATAGATCAGTAGTTTTTTTGCACAAAAATGACAAAGAACAGCCATTTCTAAATCAAATCCACATGACTCAAATTCAAAATGTCTTGGTTCATCAAAATGAACAGGAATATATTTATAAAATATTTGTAGTGGATCTATATAATAAATTAGTTTCACTTTTGTAACTGAATCACAAAAATAAATAAACTTTTCAGGGATATTCTAATGTATTAAGGTGCACTTATGCATGTGGTTTTGTTTGCATCTAATGCATTCAAAAAGGAAATTTAAGTGTTAAATCAGTCATTGTCTTTTTACATTTTTCTTCCAAGCATCCAGACTTCCTTGAAATCTTTGAAAGCTTTGTTCAATAACTTTCCAGTAATTATGAGTGTTTTTCAAACAAAACGAACCCAAAGTCCAAGGGAAAAACCTGGAGCGATATTTAAAAATTTTATAATACTGTCTGCTGTAAGAAAACCAAAATATTCAAAAGTACATTTTTAGATTTATTTGTATATTTTCTGCTGTTCTGTGTACATTTCTTGTGTTTTCAGGATATTCAAAAACCATGAAATGAAACAGTTCAGACTCATGGGAACTGAACCAATGACTGGCACCTCTGAATATCATCCTTGAACATGCGCGACCAATGAGCTCTGTCTTGTGTCTTTGTTTGGCCGCCAGCCTTAAAACATATTTATCTCTGAATCTGGTGAATTTTCTCTGGAGTGTTGGAGTTGTGGGCTGTGCTGGATAGATGGTTTTCAGGCACATCTCACAGAGAGAGAAACAGAGCGTGGCGGCAGCCCTCAATCTATCGCCATCACTGACTACATCCTCCTTTTATTCATCTCTGTTGTGGAATTGCACTGCTGTCTTTAAATTCTGACTCTCATTGTAGCAAATTTGATCAGTTTTGGTCTTTTCATTTTTCCTTTCTCTTTGCTTATTGCTCTTTTGATTCATATCATCATTAGGCTCTTGTTTTATAATTTTCCTCATACACTTATTTTACATCTTTTTTCCTCTTTTGAATTTTTATTGAATTAATTTCCCCTCTCGTTATTGTGAATCCTTTTAATGATTGGAAAACCAAGATAAAAAAAATGAAAAAAATATCACTTCTAACAGATTTGTGTATTTCACAAAGGAAAAAGAGGAAGATGGAGATATTTAAACAGAACTATCATTAGTTTTCTGTCCCACTCACCTGTGTTGTAGTGTTTGGTGCAGTAGCGCAGATCCTTCTCCTCTTTGAGTATAAACTGAGGTAACGTCAGACCATCGGCCACCTGCACAGCTCCTTTCTCGTCCCACTCGAAGATCAGGTCATTCATGGTGTAGCCGACTAGATAAGAGAGTGGTGGGTTAAGTCAAGTCAAGTTTATTTGTATCGCACATTTCAGCAGCAAGGCAGTTCAAAGTGCTTCACAGCTTAAAAACATCAATCAAGTATACAACAAAATCATCAAGGGATCACTGGTCTTCAGGTGGACCAAATTATGCTTAAATCGGACCATTCTTACTGTGCAGCCTTTTGACTATCTTTCAGAAAAGGTGTTTTAAACGTGTCCCAGACAGAGAAGGGTTCTGGAGGAGGTTCGGGCTGCAGATTCAGTTTCCATGTTGAGGCTGATCAGTGTACATTTACTGAGCTTTTGGAGATGTACTGACAGCCTCTCTTTGTACTTTCTCTGATTTCCCTCAGTCCGTTTGGAGAATGGAAAGGCTGCAGAAAAATCTTCACCACCTCTCTCAACCTCTCATCACGGTGATTGATTGACTGATGGATCTGCATCACTGCGTGTGAATACTCACAGCTCTCTAGCTGCATGATGCAGGTCTGGACATCCATGGGGAAGTTCTTCAGATCCATCGGACAGGCCAGGACCAGAGTTATTCTGTACACAAAAACAAACACATACAGGTTAAGTGAGAAAAATTATCTGAAGATTTAGCTATTTTCCTTATCCTGTCAGGAAAATACCACTATAATATTTTAAGATATTTTTTTTAAAAGACAGTCATTGTTTCTTCTTTTTAGGACATTTAGATCTATTACATGGCACTTAGTTTAAAGTAAACAATACAAGGGTTTAATAATAACGAAAAAACGTTTAATATGAACAATGTTTTTGTTGGTGGTTATACATAATTTAGTAAAATGGACAATGTTCAGCTGTGAAAACAGCGACAAAATATAGACTTATGGATTCTTACTGTGAGATACAATTTAGCAACCTAGTACTGGCTTATACTGATGTAAAATACTGGATTTATGTAGGTTCATGACTAAAAATCCACTCTATCAAGAGTCCCACTCTGATCTGTCATTAGCCTTATTCCTAAATAGAAATTTCTCCCACTTTCTATGAACTTACTTTGATAAACTAGTAAATAGCTCCCAGAACCTCAGTTAACTATAGCTGCAGTGTCAATATATGTTGTACTTTGATTTCTCTTTACAAATGACCAAAATAAATATACAAACAAATAAGTAAATGGGAAAAATCCTCTAAAATGAAATCAATGTAATTCAAAACTAAGAACAACATTTTAGCTAATTGTTTGCTGAACCCAGAAGCATCTGGGAACTCCTGGAAAAGTAACAGGTTGCAAGATGCCTCCTTAGTTCTAGGCAAGTAACATGTAAGTTTCTGGAAAGTATCCTATGAATTACAGAGGGTAAACTGTAAATTACAAAAGTAACTTGTAAGTTCTGGAAAGTAGCATGTCTGTTTTGGAGAATAACCTGTTAGATCTCTAAAATTAAATAGGATGTTCTGGTAAACATCAGGAAACTAGCCTGTAGGTTCCAGGAAAGTTCTGAAAATTAACTTAAATATAACTTCCTTGAAAATAACAAGTAAGTTCTGGAAAGCAGAATGAGAGATCCAGGTAAGTTACAGAGAGTAAACTATAAGTTCTAGAAAACAACCTGGCAAGTTTTGGAGAGTTGTCTGTACATTTTAGGATAGTTGGTCCTATCTGTGTCTGTCATCTCCAGAAAATAACCTGAAAGTTATTTTAAAGTAACCTGTAAGGTTTTGGTGGTAACTCTTAAGTCCTGTTGGTTTTGTGAACCTACAGGTTACTTTTACAGAACCTAACTGTACATTACTGTTATAGAATTGATCTGTATCTTTAAAGGAAGCCCAGAAAACAACATGGAAGATTACAGGTTACTTTTAAAAAATCTTCAAAAGTAACCTGTCAGTTGGAAAAGTTTCCAAAAGTAACCTGATAGTTCCCTAAAGTAAAATTTAGGATTCATAAACTAACTTGTGAATTCTTTAGAAAAACTTGTAAGGTGCATGTCAAACACTAAAAAAAAAAGGAATGTGTACATTTTGTAAAATTTATTTGTAAGTTCTGTAAAACAACCTTTAAGTCTCATGTAGTAACCCATTTTAGTTTCCACAAAGTAACCCTTTTGAACTCTAAATGAAATTAATTCGATCTTGGGGACTAGAACATGAACAGAAGGTTCTGGGAAAGCTTAAAATGCTTTCTGTAAGCTTAAAAACTTACAAGTAACTAAAGCTCCAAAAAGTTTCAAGTATAAATATTTAAAATTTATGTAAAAATCACTTAGTTGTTTGTGTAAATAAATAGTACATCAGATTATATCTGCTAACTCAGGTAAGAGCTCTTTAATACTTAATTATACCCCTTCCATTAATTTCAAACCTAAATTGGAACTTTGTTCAACATAAACTAGTCAACAGAGATAATTTAACCCACAAAAAAAAAAAAAAAAAAAAACTCCCCAGGTTTACTTTTATGTCTGCAGAGACTTAGCCATCATGAGGCTGTGACAATTAGAAGCTGAGCCGACACCTTGTTTTCTAGTACTTCTGTTTCTCTCTGGCCGGACACCCGCTGCAACAACACTCCCATCCGGCTGATGTACCAGATAAACTCTGCCGCGTCTGCACATCCTTACAAATCCTTGACAGGATGCTGAGTATGCTTTGCTCACATGATGTAGCCGGCACAGATGTCCCACTTTCTGCGAAAGACGTTCGCCTAGGTGGTTTCCTATCTCCTGATTACAACACATAAACACCAAATATCCACCGACTATATCCCCTTTTTTAATCTACCACTGCTTGTAAGGTGGTAGACCTCTGATCGTGTGGGTCCTCTCTTTGGTAGCATCACAACTGTTGGAAAATAGCTCAAAAAAGATGTATTTATTCAGGTTTTACAGAAGTTGGCCTTGTTTGCAACTAAAGAAGCACAGCTAATAAAGCTAAAAATTTAAAGCTGTAATCCAGTGGTGTCCACATCCAACCCTTGAGAGCGACCACCATGCAACTTTTAGATGCACCCTTCTCTAACACACCTGGATCAAATGAATTGCTTATTACCAGGCCTCTGCAGAGCTGAGCTGGTGAGGGAATTCAGCCTTTTGACTTTGGTGTGTTGGAGCAGGGATGCATCTAAAAGTTGCAGGATGGTAGCTCTCGAGAACTAGACTTGGGCACCCCTGCTTTAATCAATCATCAAATAATTTATGATTAAATAAATATTAGTTGTTTGTCAGGTAAAGGAGTTATGTGGGATTGTGTGTGCATTAAAAGAGACAAGGGCGAGATGGATTTTCAACAGGTATAACAAGCAATAGGATTCCAATTGGATTCCAATTGGTCCCAGTTTTATTCCTTCTTCTGTTTGAGATAGGATAGACACAAAGTCAGCAGATGAAGTAAAAGAGGTGGCCAGTGGAGCAGGTGGGCTGATGAGGAGGTTTTTACCGTGGAAAATAATTTCCTGCTTTCTCTGGCAGAGGTCAGTTTGTAATGGGGAAAAAATTACATTTTTGCACAAGTAAAGCTGAAGGCAAACAGCTGACAGACAGTCAGGAAAAAAATGCACATTTATGCTACTTTCTTTTCACGGCATGTCTCAGATTGGTTTTCTGCCTGTAAGGATGGAAATGTCTGGAATGGAATATCCAAAAAAGATCTGATCGAGAAGGTTGTGTTTTCTTTCCTACATTACTGTCTGCTTTTAGAGGAAATACAGGGTAAACTTGGGGCCTTTTAGTCCACAACAGACAATCCATTTGATCTCAGAAGTCATACACCTGAACAATCATAAATTTTTCCTTTTGATGCAGCGCTCAACTTGCACAAATTCAACAACATATCAGCTCAATGGCTGCATCTAATCCTGGTCATCCAATCTCAGAGGGTTCACTTTCATCTCAGCAGAGAATGTGGCATCGATGCAGACTTCTCTGAAGCGATAAACATCAAAAACAGAGTAAACAACATTCACATCAGCCCCGTTCTCCTGCATCCCCCCGGATGGTTTAATATCCCTAGCTGCTTCGTCACCTCTGAGATGAAGCTGATCAACAGAGAGGCTCATTCTGACGATGTCAAGTTTAAAAATGAGAAGCGCAGAGGAGAAGCGCAGGGTGTCTCTGAGCTCTGACGATATTTATAAAGGACCAATCTTCCTGTTGCTCCTACAGGACATGAAGGTGAAAGCCGAGGTTGATAACAGATCAGAGGCACCGCTGGAATACTAACAGGACTGAGTAGATTACCACGGATGCTGCTGTGCTTTTTCATCCACCCAGAGCAGCTCCAGTAAAAGCAACAAGGAGGAAACACTCACAGGCTGAAAGGTTTGTTGGCTGAAGGAGGCTGTAACTCTTAGAGGCTCAGACAGGACGGCACACAGAAAGCGAGGAGAGGAAGAAACCAAATAAGAAAAAAGTTCCAGTAAAACCATCTCTCCCAGGGGATCAAACCATTTTTCAATCACCCTTGATTAAATTATTACAAGAGAATTAGATTTCTTGCTTTCCCTCAATGCTTCTTGTTCATTTAGAGATCTAAAAAATTAACATGCTGAAGTTTCTCAGAAGATTTCCAAACAAAATGAACCTATTTAACCTCTTAATACAACAACAGATGTGCTAATAAATATTTTAAACGCATAATAACGTTCTCATTTTCCTGATTAATTTACTGGATTTAAATTTCAAAAATTAAGATGCAAATAGGCCATAGCTAATCTAACAAAACAGACAAAAAACAAAGCAGACTTGGGAATAAACAGATTTTGGCAGGAAAAGTGGGAAAGTGAACATTGAGCTAAACACACAGAGAGATTAATTTTGGAAAAAAGAAAGCAAAACTAAACAGTAATGTACAAATACTGAATATTTTCTCATATGGGCAAAATTATTTATAATGCTGAAAAATCCAATTAAACAGACATTAACAAACTCCTATTAAATACCTACATGATTTTTGTAAACTAAAATATAACCCCCTTACCTGTGTTTTTTTTAAAAAGTCACATAACATGAATCAATTTCAAGATGTAAACAAAGTCTTTAATTGCTGAAAGGAAAACCAAACAAATGCTGGAAAGTTGAGTTAATCTCCCAGCAGAACCAGCTTTAATTTGTTTCCAAATTCCTTAATTTTTACCGTAATACACACTTCCTTACACACTCAGTAGTTTACTTCAGCCAATTAAAGCTTTCCACACAATTTAACGTAAAATTAAAATAGTACTATAAAATCTGGATATTCTTGATCAAGTTTATCAAAATCAGCAACTTCCAAACAGCATGTTTAAAATTTTCTGCTTTACTTTTATTCTACCCAATTTAAAACAAAAACAATAAAAATGGGATAAATAAAAAATCTAATTAACATTGATATAAGATGTTCTTGCGGTGTGTTCTTTACACACTGTGTATTTAACTGTATGTAACACACAGTACATACAGTTAAATACACTCCACAGTGATCTTCACAAGTGCCTGAACTTATAAACACAGTTTCCAACTCAATTTAAAAACACTGGCAGATAGTTTACAACCACCAGATCCTGTTTATGAACCCAGCTTGAAACTAAGTGTGTAACTCCTATTTCCAGCATTCAGAACATCTTAATGAAGTGCATGTCAGCACTGCAGGGAGCATTTATAAATGCACAATGCTGTTAAAACAGCATTTTATAAATTAGCAGGCCCCATAACTTCAGATTCCATGTCTTTTCATTAAATGTCTGTCTTTTACATCTCTACAGTAATGACATATTTGTAACATAAAATACCTAGAACACCCAAGGTGCATCCACAATTGTCCTGTTATGTTGCTATGGCAACTGGGTTGTAGTGGATACATTTTACAGGAATCATGATTGACCAAATTTTTAAAAAAAGTCCTGTGTGGGTTTTTCTGTGTGATGAATGCCAATATAATATAGTTTTTACTGGTTTGACAGGATTACGTATAACAACCCCCTGTTTATAGGTAGTTTACAGGAGTAGGCTTTAAACTACAGGCTACAGTTTGAGTGTTGGAGATTCTGAAATGATGAATAAAAGTGAAAGAATAAACAAAAACAAATTCTGACACCGCAAAAACAAGACCAAGATAACCTTGAAAATATGATGGAGAAATATTTCAGCATCAGCAGTCTATTAGGTATTGCTGCAGAGAAAAGCCTAAGTCCCCAACTGCAGCTTTATTTCTTTTATGACCTGATATAATTTCATTTATGAGTTCCGCAGATAATTACAGACTGAAAATGTCCTCTGCCCAGCACAAAACAGTCCCACAATGTGATAAGCATTATGGAAGAGTCAAGCTTGTGGAGGAATATGAAACCAAAAATGCAGCAAGTGGAAAGCTGCTGTCTGTTGTGTGCACTGCTAGTTGAGTGCGCTGTTTTGGACTGGAGCAGGGTGCTATGCTTTGTGGTAGTGGGTTTCTGCATTTATTAAATTGTTTTGTCAGCAAATATATAACTATCTGTTGAAGTCATAACTTCAGTTTTATCGGTTACGCTTGGAGTTTTTCAGTCACGGCAAAATCAATTGAAATGTTACCCAGAGGCTTCAGGCAGTCTATTATCACTTTGCTCTAAATGCTGAAATGAAAAATTTTTAAGAGGGAAACATATTCTTTTATGCTGTTTATAATAATTGTAAATAAATTTGTAAAATGCTCATTAATATTTCAATGCATTGCTAAATTTTTAATTATTATGCATAAAGTTACTGTTTTATGTTAAAATTTTGTTTCCAAATCTACATAGATTTTTTTTCTTTCTTTCTTATTTCTTTGCTGCTTAAGGACCGTCCTATTAAGAATGGGTAAAACTGTTAAGAATAAAAAGCACCTTCTTTAAGTGTCATGTTTGCCATCTTAAAGGCACCTCTGACTAGTAGCCAAAATTAGTGCTAAGATGTTTGGTGTTGTGTCATTTGCACAATTTTCAAAAATGTTCCAATGTTTTCCATGTTGTTTTGTTGTCTCCGTCAATAGGTGTAATGTACCAAGTTTCGCACTGATCCAGTTTATAATGTAGGAGGAATAATCAAAACCATATTTTGCTTTTGTCGCAACATAGCAAAAAATTCAGTTTGGTGGAAATGAGTGGATGTCATGTGATCCAGAATCAAGCAAAGACTAAGCTGATATAAAGTTTTTGAGTGACGGCTTTATGGTTTAGGAGTTATTTGCTAGAAAGTATTGTCATTTGCAATAGTGCCTCCTAGGTATTGGGTGGTATGAATTGTTGTATCCAAGTGGTAGGGTTTTTCTACCAGACAAGCTTTTTAGAATTTTTCCAGTGTTTTCTGGTTGTTCCGCCCAACACGTTGTAATGGAGAAGAATAATAAATTGTGACAAATCCGTACAATTACAATCAGGTTCTTTGCTCCGTTGGGAGCAGGCAAACAGTCATGACTTGCATGACCTTCTCTTGCTCTGTGGGTTTGGAACCCAAATAAAAAAAGTATGACATAATTATAAGGATGAGATGTATCCTTGGTGGGCTTTAACTGCTGAAGCACCAAGCACGTCCTCCACTAACCGTATGCTGTAGAGCACATTGCCATTTTTAGATATGCGTAGGAGCTTGTTGTCCGTAGTGACCTCGTGAAAGTTGGCTCCCTTCTCATTGGCGAAAAATAAGTCAGGTTTCCAGATGGAGTCCAACATGGACGGATCAAGATCCAGCGAGTCGTCGGGGTACTCGCTGTAAGCCAGCCTGGGGTCGTTCCACTGCTGCCTCAGGAAAATGTTCACTCTGTAGTCCTGCATGCAGAAGGAAAAGATAACAGACATCAAATAGTTAAAGAGAGGGATGAAAATCTGATTTATGGGTAAGAAAGCTGTAAATGATGATAAATCAATGTGACAACCACACCCAAGGACAATTTAAAATAACTGCTCAATGAACTTGCATGTTTGTGGATCTTGAAGGACTGGAGTATCCTGTCAAAACTGGCAGCAAAATGTGAAGAATGTGCAAATTAGATTTGAAGGCAGTACATTCTCGCTGTAGGGCTACAACATTATCCACTTTACAGTGATATTGGTTCTACTCCTAAAACATGCTTCTACCTTGAGTTTAAACTGAGGTCAGGATGGCCAGGTTTGTGTGGTTTATCATAAACTGGGGAAAAAAAATTAAAAAGATATTACCGTAATAAGGGTTAGTCATTCTGTGAAGAAAGACTCCCAAAGTTAATTTTGCTATTCCATCAAATTTTCACTGTTTTTCAGCCTACATGACATGTAATTTGATTCATTATTTGCATAAACTATTTCTTAACAAAACGACTTTTAGTAACTTCATCACCATTAAAGCACAGTTGAAAATATTTTTGAAACTATCATGTGGTGATTTCATTTATGTGCTTTGTGAAGTTTGTGCATTTAAAAGAAGGCTCTAGAAAATAATGTCTGTCTTTGAACAATAAAGTTTTGACTGTGTAATTTCTAATTGAATTGCAAGAATGCAGGAAAAATATCAGCTGAAAGCAAGACAAAATGGGAATGAATAACACAACATGATATTCTCCCCTCTGCTACAAGAGCAGCATTCTTGGAAGAAATTGATTTGGCAGAAAAATTTAATTACGGTAAAGCATCAAAAGTTATAAAGCGTACACCCTTGAAAAGAAGGTTGTAAATGCATCCACAGGGAGATGTTCTGTATAAAACAAGAATAGGCAACAACGAGCGAAAGGAAGGGGAAAAAACATCTTCACATAGGTCATTGCACTGCTGACTCAAGACGCCGCAACTCCACATGGAATATGGCATCAACAGAAACCAAAAGTTGGAGCGACAGAGTGATGGGTAGGATTTCACGCCTGGATGAGAAGGTACTCATGGGTGTTCATCCATATATGTTTGATATTTTACTGATCATGGAGATGTACCACTTTGGGCTGCAACAGGAATAGTTTCACAATAAAATATCAAATCACATTGCTATTTTTTAAGCTTCTTTCCTTTCTGCTTCTTTCTTGATTTTAATTCAACAACAAAAAAATAAACCCTGCAGAAACTGTGCATCTCAGCTTTGGTTAGAAAGCAGTAACGGGAGGTTGAACCATAAATAAGGTGGCTGCCAGAAATAGAGGCATACACAGCAGACAAGCAGATGGATGCAAGTTCTGGCAGTTGAAGGTCACAGAGCTGCTGCTTCTTTAGTCTTCCAAACACAGACAGGGAGATAGACTGTGACAACACATCGAGGGTTCGATGAATCAGAGAAAGAGAGACAGATTTCTTCCATGGTAGGGCAATATATGTCAAACAAAGTTTTAGATTAGATGATACATGTTTGTGTTTCTGAAGGAGTCGACTTTAAAAGTTAGGAATTATGGATGAAAGCATATTCAGCTATTCCAACTCGCACATGTTTATTTTTTTTTATATTGTGCAAAAAACTTTGTACACTTTTCTTTCAAGCACCCCAAATTTTCGATAATCTTTCAAAGGGCTCTTGGTCAGTAGATTCTAAAGGTACTGAACTGAAAATTAGTAGAAAGCAGCCAAAGTCCAAAGAAAAACTGTGAAAGAACTTAAAAATGCTCTGAGAAATATTGATGAAGACCACTTTAAAATATTACAATGAGGACTGGCTTCAGAAAAATATACAAAAATAAGTGATGACTTAACAAACAACGAAACATTTTCAATTAAATTGAGTTTAAAAACATATGTACTTGCAAGGTTTCACATGTCAATTAAGATGGGACAACATGAGTTTAGAATACATCATGTGACAAACTAATATTACTGTATGCTGTGGCTACATATTTTACCATTATGTGTTAGTTGCTGCACCAATCCTGACAGTTTATTATATCACATCCTGCACTTCAGCTCTAAAAATTTAAAGAAACTGTAACTCAAAAAATAATTAACGAATCTGCAAAATTGTTTTAGTTTAAAAAGCTTGAAAATTACAGTCTATATAATTATATTTTACATCAGAAATATTTTTCATTATTTAAGTATTTTCAAGAGAAACAAATGAAATGAATGTAAAACTTGAATTGGCATACTGCCAGGGTTGCATGATATTTATTTTAATGGACAGATGAATAATTTTACTTAATTCCCAACATTAAAGCAATGTTTCAACATTTTAACACTTAAAATATTCCTTAATTTTTAGCTGATGCTACAGATAGTTTTGAGGGCATCAAGCCATGAAAGGACTGTCAAGATGATCCTGGAGTGCTCAGCATGTTGGTTTGAAGAAATTTGCGTAAACTTGCAACTCCCTGCCCTTTTGGTGCCAGTATGTCGAGTGGCCCAGTTGAGTCAAATACACCCATTGGCTCAATATAAAACAGGTTTCGAGTAGTTGTCCACTGTGGTGACCATTGTGCATAAAAGGAGTAAATAGGTTCTTTAGGCACTTTGTTATGGT